>JAHRHZ010000248.1:323289-366735 GCA_024137785.1 Ginglymostoma cirratum | reverse complement strand
CAGCGCTCCAAAAGCTTGTGATTTCAAATAAACCTGTTGGGCTATAATTTGGTGGTGTGTGATTTCTGACCTTGTTTACCCCAGCCCTACACCAGTGCCTCCACATCAAGGGGTATAATGTATAACTAGTTTGTCGCTTCCTGAAAGACCATTGGTTTGATTTCCTGCATTCTTGCGCCAACAACAGGTTTCTTTGCCGAGTTGGAGATTTTCCTCCCTAGATTGGTAGCCTCTATTTAGTAATGTTCTCCCCAAAGCTGAAAGAAATCGGCAGCTGAGATAAAAAGGTACTGCAGATGCTTCATTTTCTGATGAAGGGTTTAGGCCCGAAACGTCAAGTTTTCCTGCTCCTATGATGCTGCTTGACCTGCTGTGTTCATCCAGCCCCATGCTTGTTATCTCATATTTCATTTGCCTCCTGAATTCACTTGCTGCAGTAGCAAATGACCTTTGATTCGCATACCAAGATGCCCAATTTTACTATACCACAGAGTTCTGCAATCTCCCACCTTTTTTTAAAGAAAACTACTTTCTGTCAAAGTGAACTTAAAAAGCATGTAAATATTTACATGCATTATACTCACATCTGCCAAACATTTTCTTGGTCTGTTAACCTTTTTCATAATCCTTTGCAGATTCCTTATACCTTGACAGCTAGCTTCCCCATCTATCTTTTTAGTTGACAGCACATTAGAAAATTTGATCCGTTCACCTGGGTCATGAAGAAAAATTATAAATGGTTGAGGCCTTAGTTCTGATCTCTGAAGTTCCATTCATTGACATCTGGCCAACTTGAGAATGACTCATTTACATTTACCATTTATATAGACTAACCAATCCTGCACCCCTATGCCATCAACAATTTTGTGTAGTAAACTTTGTGGTATCTTTTTATAAAATGCCTTTGGGAAATCTAAGGTTCCAAGGAAGGGTCACTTGACCCAAAACATTAACTCTGATTTCTCTCCACAGAGTCTGCCAGACCTGCCGAGCTTTTCCAGCAATTTCTGTTTTTATTTCTGATTTCCAGCATCCGCAGTTTTTTGTTTTCTGTAGGTTTCTCCTTATTCACAATTTTCGAATGAGAGGTAGTCTTATTGAAGCGTAAAAGATCCTGAGGGGTCGTGACAGGATGGATGCTGATAGGATGTGTTCCCCTTTATGGGAGAGTCTCGAGTACATAGTTTGTCACTTCACATGACCTAGACAAATGTGTACAGCAAGTACTCCTGACTGCAGAAACCTGAGCACTGAATTTTGGAACCTGGGTAGTGGTTCAGATAAGTTTCCATTCTTCTGCGCTGACCTCAGAGGTCTGTGCACAGCAGCAACTTCCAAACCACAAGTCAATGCTGGGAATGGCTTGGCCATGACAATTGGCTTGTGCAGACCCTTGGAATGCAGCTTAGAGAGATAATTGTCCATGAGGCTGAGAGTTACGTGGATAACACATTTGAG
This sequence comes from Ginglymostoma cirratum, assembly GCA_024137785.1. Lineage (NCBI taxonomy): Eukaryota > Metazoa > Chordata > Chondrichthyes > Orectolobiformes > Ginglymostomatidae > Ginglymostoma > Ginglymostoma cirratum. The sequence goes on along the minus strand of JAHRHZ010000248.1, from coordinate 365,277 downwards.
ACAGGATCACATCATAGGTTAGGGGTGTGAATGCAGATAGGAAATGGGTGACTGCCAGACAGTGCAAGAGAATCCAAGAGAATACAGAGTTCCCTGAGATTTGCTGAAGATTTTTTTGTTCTTCTCAATTGTGGTGAGGGTGATGACACCTCAAAGGAGTACAGCAAGTGCCAGACCCATAGACCAGCTGTGCAGGAGGGAAGGGAAAAGAGTGAGAGTTGTTGTGATGGGTCTTTTATTAGTTAGTGGAATAGACAAGGAGTTTCTCTATCTGTAGATGTTAGAGTAATGATTTGTTGCCTCTTTAATGCTGAAGTCAAGGATGTCATAGAGTGGCTGCAGGACATCCTTTTAGGGGAGGGTAATCAGCCAGAGATTGTGGTCACAGGTACCAGCAATATAGGTCGGAAAGGGATGTACTCCTGCAATAGAATTTGGAGTGTTAAGTAGAAAATAAGCCAGAAGGACCTTTAAAAATAATAATCTTCAGATTGTTCTCAGTCCCATGTATCAGTTGGTAGAGAAATAGAAGAATAAAAGACTAATGCATAGTTTAGAAGATGTGCAGGAAGGAGGGATTTAAATTTCAGATCCAAACAAAAACAGAAGTTGCTAGAAAAGCTCTGCAGGTCAGGGAGCATCTGTGAAGAGAAATCAGAGTTAACGTTTCGGGTCCGCGACCCTTCCCTCAGAATGGAAAGGTCACAGGACCTGAGACGTTAACTCTGATTTCTCTTCACAGATGCTGCCAGACCTGCAGAGCTTTTCTAGCAACTTCTGTTTTTGCTTCTGATTTACAGCATCCACAGTTCTTTTGGTTTATACTTAAATTTCGGACGAGTAGCTGAATCATGAGCAGGACTCTTCTACGTTAAATTGGTGATGGAGATTGATGGAATGATGCTAATTAAACAGATCTTAGTATAGAAAGCAGCCAATCAGGTTTTGATGCATGTTTTGACAAAAAGGACAGATAGTTCACCTGCTCACCTGACAGCAAGATCTGGTGAGTGATCTGACAGTACAGCCTCCAGTGTTTGGCCTCTCAAACAGTGTTCTGTGTTCAGTGACCCCCACGTTCTCTGTTCAAATATATCTCGCCATGTCCACAAATGGACTTTGAAACGTAATTCATCATGCAACTGTGGCCACCTGCAGGAGACTGTGAATGGATGTGGTGTAGGAAAGATATACTAGTATTGGAGATAGTTCAGAGGAGGTTTGATTCTGGGATGAGGGGCTTGTCATATGTCGAGCAGTTGAGGACTCAGTGTCTGTACTCAATGGAGTTGAGAAGGATGAGGGGGTGATCTGTTTGAAACTTACAGAATACTAAGAGGCACGGAGAATATGTTTCACTGGTGAAAAAGACTAGAATCCGAGGGCACAGACCCAGTAAAGGTCCATCCCTTAGAACTGACCCTTACAGAACTGAGGAATTTCTTCTGCCAATGGGTGGTGAATATTTGGAACTCATTGTCACTGAAGGCCAAGTCATTGAGTATATTTAAGACAGCGATAGGTTCTTGATTGGTAAGGGGAGAAGGCAAGAGGATGGGGTTGAGAAACATGTCAGCTATGTTCAAATGATGGTAAAACTCTGGTTGAATGGCCTAATTTTGCTCCTATATCATATGGTTTTATAGTCTTTGATAATTTGCTGCAGGATTTAATACAGTCCACTTAATACAGCTTTGACTTGACTATCCACATCGCTGCAAGTTATCACACGCACAAAGTATAACAGCTGTGGAAGTTGAAAATGATGACCTTATGATAAATACAGTATTACAGTGCTTTGACTATGATATAGCAGAATTTCTGCTTTTTTCATTCTGGACTAATTCAACAATTTCATTCATTAGAACTGGACATATTGGAGTTCAGTTTGACCTCCAATCTAACAGGCAGCTCTGGTCTGTTCAATATTGCACTTCTAAATGTCCACCTTGGCTAATTTACTCCATTTCTGGTGTTGAATCCGTGGTTTATGTTAATTGAATCATAATACACAGAGCACACATCTGCACCACTACACTACAGAAAAGCAAACCTTTTGTTTTAAGCTAGCCTATGTGGTTGAATAATAACTGTGACCTAGTAATGTATCGGTGCCATTCAGGATGGATGGCTTGCCGATAACACTCCCATTTCAAATGAATGAAGTTGCTAATTTGGCTGTTGTGTTCAGGCCACTACCCTGAAGGGCCTCCCATAATTTTTCCTGGAATATCTTCATCTAGAATATCTGTAGTCAGGTCATTATAAATGATCTTCCACTTGCATGATCATTGACTGTTTGACTGGCTAAATGTACAGCAGCAGAAAAAAAAAAGGCCAAAGTAATATTTTTGATGTTACAGAAAGTGCATACTCTTAATTTTAAACTGAATTTGTACCATCCATTATTCACCATGGAACACCTCCAAGGAAATGGGATTCCTCTCTTGTAGAGTTACCACAACCTTCTCAAGGATAATTGCGTTTCATTTGGTGACATTTGAATTCAATAAAATGTAGAATTGCAAGCTGGTCTATTGGTAATTATATAACCATTGCCATAAATAACCATCTGGTTCATTAATGTCCTTTTAATTCTTGCCTACATGTGACTCCAGAGCAATGTGGTTGACTCTTTACTGCCCTCTGAAATTACCAAACAAGTCACTCCATTCAAGGGCATTTAGAGATAGACCACAAAGTTCAGCCTTTGCCGGTGATGCCTGCCATCCCACATAAGAATATATTTTAAAAAGCACAAAAGAAAAACATGTTTAATCCATGACCTGAACTGGTTTTGTTGCTTTCTACTGAGACATATGACAACTACTCTCCTCTGGTTCATCAAACTATTGAACCTTTTAGCACAGAGAGATGTCATTTGGAAACATGCATGTTTTTTCTTTTGATTTGGTCTCCTGAGTGTGTGCTGGCACTGTCCTGAGCATGATCAGTTACGTGACTAGTGAGGCTGTGTTTTATCATTGGCAGGAAGAAGTAAAAGTGAAGATTAAAGACCTGAATGAACATATCGTCTGTTATCTGTGTGCTGGATACTTCATAGATGCAACCACTATCACAGAGTGTTTACATACATGTGAGTTTTTGAAGCAAATATATTTTTACGAGGAGATGCTACCTTGGTGGAAACGTAACATTAAAGGGTGTGTTCAAAACTTGTGGTATCTGAAATAGATAATCTCAAAAGAGAATGGAAAGAAAGTAAGTACAAAATTCATTCTGTCATCTAATTTTCAAGTGAGGGATATTTGGACACAAACTTGTTCATATGCTGAAGACTTGAGTACCAGTCCCAGCATTGAGGATGCTGGCCAGATATTTTCTCGTACAGCTGCAGACAAAACTGCTATTATAGGCTATAATATCTATCAATTAAGATCATACAATGTAGGAACAGCAGTAGGCCATTGAATCTGCTGAGCTATTCACTGTCTCCCTGCCTTTGCACCCATAACCCTTGATTCGTTTATTGATTAAAAATCTATCTCAGCCTTATACTTGACAACTGGCCTCTATAGCTCTGTGTAATAAGAATTCTGTAAATTTGCTATCCTGAGGGAAGTGTATATGGTAAAAGAACACCATCTTCCTTTATTCTTTCTGTTCCCTTCTCCTCCTCCACCACCAGCCCCTCCTCCCCCCCACCACCAACTGTCTCTCCTATCCCCACCTATCCAACAGGCCAAGTCGAGTCATGGAAACAGACCCTTTCAGTTCAACTAGTCCACACCGGCTATGTTTCCAAACTAAACTAATCCCACTTGCATGCACTTTGGCCCATATCCCTCTGAACTTTTCCTATTAATGTACTTATCTAAACCTTTTTTTAAATATTGTAACTGTACCTGTATCTACCACTTCCTCTGGCAGTCTATTCCATACACAAACCACCTTTTGTGTTTTAAAAAAAAAAATTCCCCCCTGAGTCCTTTTTTTTAAAAGTTTCTCCTCTCACCTTAAAAATATGCCCAATAGTTTTGAAATCCCACCCTAGGGAAAAGACCTTGGCGATTCCCCTTTTCTGTGCCCCTCATGATTTTATAAACCTCTATAAGGTCACCCCTCAACTTCCCATGCTCCAGTGAAAAAGGTCCCAGCCTTTCCAGCCTATTTGTTTTGCTCAAACCCACCATTCCGAGCAATATCCTGGTAAATCTTTTCTGAACTCCCTCCAATTTAATACTCATCTTCCTATAGCAGGGTGACCAGAACTGCACACTGTACTGCAGAAAAGGCCTCACCAATGTCCTGTACAACCAAAACATGACGTTCCAACTCCTGTCCTCAAAGCCCTGAGTAATAAGGCCAGTGTGCTAAATGCCTTCTTAATTACCCTGTCTGCCAGTGGTGCAAATTTCAAAGAATTGTGTGTCTGAACCCCTAGATCTCTCTGTTCTACAACACTACCCAGGGCCCTACCATTAATTGTGTAAGTCCTGCTCTGCCCTTGTTTGTTTTACCAAAATACAATACATTGCATTTATCCAAATTAAACATCATCTGCCAATCCTCAGCCCATTGGCCCAATTGATCAAGGTTTCCTTGTAATCTTAGATAACCTTCTTCACTGTTCTCAATGCTGTGAATTTGGGTGTCATCTGCCAAGTTACTAATTCTGCCTCCTATATTCTCATCCAAATCGTTTGTATAAATGACAAACAAAAGTGGATCCAGTACCAGTCCCTTGCCAATATCTCAGCCTTCTCTGTCTTAATGCTCCCACAATAGTCGACATATGCTCCATTTAAGCTCTAAATCCATGGTCCGACTCTTTTGCTGTCCTCACAGCATTCTCAGTTTTAAAATTAAGACTTACGTTTTGTTTTCCACTCTCCAAGCTGATGTTCACCAGACTTCCAAAAATGTAGATTTCCTCCTCTCTGGGAGTTTTTACTTTTTTTAAAAATCCAATTCACAAGCCTAACATGTAGTATAAATAAAAGTTCTTTGATTATTTGGCCCAAAATTTTAGACACTGAGGATTTACTACTCTAACTTCACTCTTGAATGTAGGTACAGTAGCAACAAGTTTAGTCCAGGCTTGCAGGAATTTTTTTTTTTGTATTCTTTAGTGGGATGTAGGCATCTCTAGCTGGCCAGCATTTCTTGCCCATCCCTAGTTGCCCTTGAGCAGGTGATGGTGAGCTGCCTTCTTGCAGCTGCAGTCCTCCTGCTGTAGATTGACCCACAATGCTATTTGGGAGGGAATTCCAGAATTTTGACCCAGCGACAGGGAAGGAACGGCGATCTATTTCCAAGTCAGGATGGTGAGTGGCTTGGAGGGGAACTTGGAGGTGGTGGTGTTACCATATGTCTGATGCCCTTGTCCTTCGAGATGGAAGTGGTCGTGGGTTGAGAAGGTGCTGTCTGAGGATCTTTGATGAATTTCTGCAGTCATCTTGTAGGTTGTACACACTGCTGCTACTGAGCATCGGTGGTGGAGAGAGTGGATGCTTGTGGATCTAGTGCCAATCAAGCGGGCTGCTCTGTTCTGGATGGTGTCAAGCTTCTTGAGTGTTGTTGGGGCTGCATTCATCCAGGCAAGTGAGGAGTATTCCATCACACTCCTGACTTGTGCCTTGTAGATGGTGGACAGACTTTGAAGAATCAGGAGGTGAGTTACTTGCTGCAGTATTCCTAGCTTCTGACCTGCTCTTGTAGCCACTGTGTTTATATGGTGAGTCCAGTTGAATCTCTGATCACTGAGAGCTTCCGGGATGTTGATAGTGGGGGATTCAGTGATGCTAACAACATTGAATGACGAGGGACGGTGGTTTGATCGTCTCTTAATAATAATTATTAGTCACCAGTTCAAAGCCCATCTTGGCAACTGGAGAATTTTACATACAATCAATTAAATAAATATGGAATAAAAAACAAACCTCATAGAGTTACTCGATTATTGTTTTTAAAAAAGCTTGTTTATTTGGGGGAGGAGATCTGTTACCCTTACTCAGAATGGCCTGAATGTAAGATGACGCCTGCAGCGATGAGATTAGCTCTTAACTGCCCTCTGATATGGCCTAGCAAACCACTGTGGTAAGGTGGCTCACCACAACCACCTTGAGGGCAACTGTGGATAGAGAATAAATACTGGCATTGCCAGTAATTCCCAAATAGTGTGAATAAATTAAAATCAGTTGTGGGCAATCAGCATTAGATTGTCGTCTTGAAGTGCTACTGTTTGTGTGGTGAGTGTGCTCCCATAGTGTTCTGAGGAAAGGTCACTCGACCCGAAATATTAACTCTGATTTCTCTCCATAGATGCTGCCAGGTCAGCTGAGCTTTTCCAACAATTTCTAATTTTGTTTGATTTACAGTACCTGTAGTTCGTCCAGTTTTGTAATATCAAATTCAGGTGGTATAAGCAGAAAGTAAAAGAGAACTTAGATTTCCATAGTTCCTTTCATGACATCCCAAAGTGTTTTGCTACCAATGCAGCCTTGTTGTAATATAGGAAATGTAGCAATTTGCACACAGCAAACTTTCACAACCAGAAGTGTGATAATGATAAGACAATTTTAGTGATGTTGGTAAAAAGATAAATACTGGCTGGGAACCATGAGGATTCTCTGCTTTTCGCACGGTGCTGTAAAACACTTAATGCCCTGAAATGGAAGACAAGGCCTTTGTTTAACATATCTCTGAAAGATCATACCCTCAGTACTGCATTGGGAGCATCAACTCTAGTTTGTGTTAAGTTCCTGCAGGGCTTGAGTCCATAATCTCCTCTCTTCCTTTTGAGGTGAGAGTGTTACGTACTTAGCCAAAGCTGACGCAGGTATAAAGTTCATTATACATTAATGTCTGTGTGTTCCTAGCGTTTTAGAATTCCATAATTTTCTTTGTGGTACTGGGCGGCAAAGGAATCTGGATCATTGCCCTGGGATTGTTAAGTTAGAAGGCATGCTCTGACATTCTGACCTGAAAGTGCTTGGTGCTGACACTGCTTGCTTGCAGTGCAGTGTCTGTCTCTAGTACTGATGTCATCTTGTTAAGCACAAACATTTCATGCAAACTTCCAACAGCAAACTTCTCTGTCAATCAATTAATATGTTCTCCATATGTGAACTTAACCTCTGATAATAAATGCTGCTGATATGGTCATGTCTTAGCAGTAATTGAATACATTGTAAATCTTAATGTAATTGTGCCTTTTATTGATGCACTTAAATCTCCATATTTCTGGACAGAAAAGAGATGACTGTAACAGATTTTTGGAGAATGGTTGTGAAATTTAATCAGGGTTATAGATCATAAATGTTCTTTTGGAGTAAGTGCTGAATAAAATGTAGAGTACGGTGTTTATTTGAAAGGGGGGTGAGGTCAGGGTCCTAAACTAGGATGACAGTCGATTGGCTACAATTTGATTCAGTACCCCATGGTGTGGGGGATATGATGGTATATCATCCAATGTTCCCACTCACCAGAGCCCTGTGTGTATAAATTGAGTGAGGACAGCCTAAGGCTGAGCCCCAGCTTGTGGTTTTGTTTTTAAAAGCTTTTCCAGAGAATTGCAAACATAGCTAGAAAAGTCAGTATGGGTTATCCATCAGTAATTCCCTTTGAGGTGGTGCTAAACTGCTTCCATGAACCACTGTATGATAAACATGTATGCTCTCAGTACTGTTTGGTGGGGAATTTCATAACCTTCACCCAGAGACCATGTAGAAATGGTGATACAATTCCATGTCAGGTGGTGTGTGGCTTGGAGAACATCTTGCAGATGGTGTTCCTATGCATCTGCTGCACATGTCATTCTGTATGGTGAAGATTGCAGGTTTGGATTATGCTTTCAAAGGACCCTTAGTGAATTGTTGCAGTGCATCTTGATGGTACATGCTGCTGTCACTGTGCATTGGTAGTTAAGTTGGTGAATGGTTTGCCATTTGAGTGGGCGGCTTTGTTCCGCTTGGTGTTGAGCTTGTGTTGTTGGAGCTACATGCATGCAAGTAAAGAAATTCCTCACTCTGCTGGCTTGTGCCTTGTATATGGTGGACAGTTTTTGGAGTCAGCAGTAGTTACTTGCTGAACAATCTCTAGCCTCTGAACCTATTCTTGTTTCCATGCTATTTAAATGGCTAGTCCAGTTCAGATTCTAGTTAATGGTAAAGCCATTGAATGGTTAGGATCTCTCTCTTGGTGATGGTCATTACTTACCACTTTTGTGTAGTGCAGATGTTGTTTGCAAGTTATTAGCCTCGGCCTGAGTGTTGTCCAGGTTAAGAATCTATTGTCATTTGCAAATTTGAATTCTAAAATAGACAAAATAATATGTAATTTGTTGATTTGCACTTCCATATCTTGTTGAGAGGGGAAACCATTTTAGTGGTGATGGTTTGTTTAGAAAGTCATTTACACATATTTATAGACCAGTGCTTTTGAAAACAAGGGGAGAAGAGAGGGAAGAAATAGGCCAATACAACACCCTACAACACAGAAGCAGAAAGCAACAAATTTTCCTTTTTAGAAAAACATCACTAGCAAAATGGACTGTTAGCTTAGTCTCTAAAGTAATTGTGAATGGTACTGAACACTGAACCAAATGGGTTTTTATAACAGTCACTGGTCATTTCACAGTACCATTACAGAGACTAGCTTTATATTCCAGATTTATTCATTGAACTTTATCTCCACCAAATGCTGTTACTCAGGGCCTCTGAGTTGCTAAGCCAGTGACACTGGCCTCCAGCATCTGCTACTTCCAACCTCCTTTGTATTAGGTATGACTCCAATCAGGTCTCCACTTAATTCCCATCAATTTCCATCTTATTTGGAATCCTTACTGCCACACTATGTCAAATGCTGTATTGATGTCAAGGGCAGTGACCTTCACCTCTCTTGAGGTTCAGCTCTTTTTCAGCTCCGGGGCAAAATTGTGGTTCAGTGGTAGCATTGTTGCCTCTCAGCGCCAGGGTCCTATGTTCAATTCCAGCCTTAGGTACCTATCTGTGTGGAGTTTGCATGTTCTCCCTGTGTCTGCTTGGTTTTCTGCTGAGTGCACCGGTTTCTTCCCACAGTCCAAAGACGTTTAGTTAAGGGGGATTGGCTGAGTTAAATTGCCCCATAATGTCCAGAGTTGTGCAGGCTTGGTGTAATAGCCAGGGTAAATGCTGGGTTATGGGGGTAAGGTTGGGGAATGGAATGCTCTTTGGAGGATCAGTGCAAACTTGATGGACCAAATGGCTTCTCTGATTGTAACCATATTTGGACCAAGACTGCAATCCTGTCAGGAACTGTGTGTCTGACAGAATCCAAACTAAGCATCAGTGAGCAGGCTGTTGTTATGCAAGTACTGCTTGATTATCAATACCTTCCATTATTTTGATGACTGGGAGGAAACTGGGGCAATAAATGGCAGATTGAATTTGTCCTGCGTATTGTGAGTTACCATAACCTGGGCAGTCTTCCACATTGTTGAGTAGGTGCCAGCTGTACTGAATAGGTTGGTTAGTCACTAATACTAATTAACCCACATTCCAGCCTTTCATATATATATATATATATAAAAACACACATGCACGCACGCGCGCGCACACACACCGTTAAATAGATGCACACACAACTAAAGTATCTCTAGGATCACTGATGTGCCTCTTGGCTACATTACAGTTCATTACCGTGACTGTCTGGACTTGTACATGTTTGAGGTTTATTTTTAATTTACTTGTAGGACATGAGCATCACTAGCTGGTCTTTAATTATTGTCTATCCCTCATTGCCCTTGAGAAGCTTCTGGTGAGCTGCCAACTCGAACCACTATTGTAAGTGTACCCACAAAGCCATTAGGGAGGCAATCCAGGATTTTGACCCAACATCAGAGAAATGGCAATATATTGAGGGTAGGGCAGTGGATGTTGTCTATATGGACTTTATAACATGGACATTGTAACATTTGACAAGGTCCCTCATTGTAGGCTGGTCCGGAAGATTAATGGGATCCATGGTAAATTGGATACAAAATTGGCTTGGACGTAGAAGAGAGTGGGTAATTCTGGAGGCGTGTTCTTCTGACTGGAGGCCTGTGGCCAGTGGTGTTCCACAAGGATCAGTGCTGAGACCTCTGTTGATTTATAATACGTATAAATGATTGGTAGATGGAGTTTAATCCAGACAAACGTGAGATGATGCATTTGGGAGGTGGAGTGCGAAATTAATGTATATAGTAAATGGCAGGACCCTTAGGAACATTGATATACAGTGGGATCTTGCCGTCCTGTCCCACAGCTCACTGAAAGTAGCAACATGAGTGAATAAGGTGGTAAAGAAGGCATGCTTGCCTTCAGGGGCTGGAGTATTGAATCGAAAAGTTGACAAGTCATGTTGCAGCTGTATAAAAATTTAGTTAGGAGACGCTTGGACTATTGTGTGCAGTTCTGGTCTCCACACTATAGGAACGGTGTGGAGGCTTTGGAGAGGGTGCAAAGAGGTATACCAGAATGCTGGCCTGGATTGGAGTGAATTAGCAAGGAGCGTTTGGACAAACTTGGACTGTTTTTGCCAGAACATGGGAAACTGAGGGATAACCTTATAAAAGTATATAAAATTATGAGAAGCATGGATAAGATGGGGAGTCAGAGTATTTTTCAGAGTGGAAATATCAAATATTCGGAGTAAGGTTTAAGGTGAGAGAGGAAAAGTGCAAAGGAGCTGTGTGAGGCAAGTTTTTTTTTAACAGGGGATTGTAGGTGCCTGGAAAGTGCTGCCAGTGGAGGTGATAGAAGCAGGTACATTAGCAATATTGAAGAGGCATTTAGACAGACACATGAACAGGCAGAGAATAGAGGGATATGGACCATGTGCAGGCAAATGGAATTAGTTAGAATGGCATCATGGTTGTCACAGACATGGTGGGCCAAAGAGCCTGTTCCTGTGCTTTACTGTTTTATGTTGTGTTATTTCCAAGGTAGGATGGTGAGTGGCTTGGAAGGGAAATGCAGGTGGTGGTGGTCCCATGTATCCGCTTCTAGATGGAAGGGGTTGTGGGTTTGTAAAGTGCTGTCTAAGGATCTTTGGTGGATTTCTGCAGTGTGTCATGTAGATAGCACAAACTGCCGCTCATGAACATCAGAGGTGGAGGAAAAGGATGTTGTGGACATGGTGTCAATTCAACGGGCTGCTTAGTTCTGGGTGATGACAAAGTGTGTAGGTGGAGGAACACAGCAGGCCAGGCTGCATCAGAGGAGCAGGAAAGTTGACACTTCAGGTCAGGACCCTTCTTCAGAATGAGGAGGGGGAAGGGAGCTCAGAAATAAAAAGAGAGAGGACGTGTGGGACTGGGGAAGGCAGGTGGGATGGTGATAGGTGACTGCAGGTAGGGAGTGGTGGGGATTTGATCACTGAGGTTGGAGGGGTGGATAGGTGGGAGAGAAGATGGACAGGTTGTTTCAGGTCAAGGATGAGGGGATGAGCGGGAGAGTTGGATATGGGATGGGGGTGGGGAGATTTTAAAACTGGCCTAAACATGGATTTCACCATCAGGCTGTAGGATCCTGAAGTGGAATATGAGGTGTTGCTCCTCCAGTTTGCGGGAGGCATCATTGTGACACTGGAGGAGGTCCAGGATGAACATGTTACCCAGGGAGTGGGGGTGGGGGCTGTTTCTGAAGAAGGGCCCCGACCCGAAATGTCAACTTTCCTGCTCCTCCGATGCTGCCTGGCCTGCTGTGTTCCTCCAGCTACACACTGTTATCCTAGATTCCAACATCTGCAGTTCTTGCTATCTCTTAGTTCTGGATGATGTCAAGTTTCTTGAGTGGTGTTGGAGCTGCACTCATTGATGCAAGGGGAGTATTCTAACACACTCCTGACTTGTATAAGATGGATAGATTCTGGGGAGTTAGAGTTATTTGCTCCAGTATTCCTTGCCTCTGATCTGCTGTTGTCATCACTGTACTTGTATGGCAAATCTAGTTGGATTTCTAGTCAATGGCCCCCTCCAGGATGTTGATAGTGGGGAAATTCATTGATCAAAATGCCATTGAGTGTTGAGGGGTGGTGGTTAGATTGTCTGTCTTTTTTTAATTCATTCATGGAATGTGACTGTCGTGGGCCAGGCCAGCATTTATTGCCCATCCCAGAATGCATTTAAGAGTCATTCATGTTGTTGTGGGTCTGGAGTCACATGTAGGTCAAATCAAGACAGTAGTTTCCTTCCCTAAAGGAGATTAGTGAATAAGATAGTTTTTCCAATAATCGACAAGGGTTTCATGGTCATCATTAGACTCTGAATTCCAGATTTTTCATTGATATCAAATTCCACCATCTGCCAGGCCCCTAGAACATTACTTGGGTTTCTGGATCAATAGTCTCGTGATAATGCCATGAGGCCATGGAGATGGTCATTGTCTGGCATTTGTGTGGCACGAATGGTTCTCGAATGAGACTGTAAGATCACTGGTAGCCATGTACTGCATGCCCAGAAAGGGAAAAATCAAAAGTAAGTTGGAGTTGAGTGGAGAAGTACTTCCCATCTTATTTATCTATCCCACCTGTTGTCCTTAGCTGAGATTTCAAGCAGCAATCCAAGTCTTTGTTTCATCATCACTGACTGGATAGGCTAGGTTTGTTTTCCTTGGAGTGGAGGACACTCTGGCATCCTCAATGGCCCAAGTGCAGGTAAATGGGATTAGTGTAATTTGATGTTTGTTAATTGGCATAGACACGACAATCTGAAGGGTCTGTTTCTATGCTGTATGAGCTGATTCTTTGTTGCCAGATGGAAATTATAAGGCTCAAGTTAGTGACTGACTTCGGATTGTATAGTCACAGAATGTTAGAGAATAGCATTATATCCATTGACATGTTACAGCACACAGAGACCATTCAGCCCATCAAGCCTTTGCCAGCTGAATAAGGTAGCTAGGTGTGGAGCTGGATGAACACATCAGGCCAAGCAGGAGCATAGGAGCAGGAAAGACCCTGAAGGGTCAAGGCCTGAAACATCAAGTTTTCCTGCTCCAATGATGCTGCTTGGCCTGCTGTGTTCATCCAGCTCCACACCTTGTTATCTCGCATTCTCCAGCATCTGCAGTTCCTGTTATCTCTGAATAAGGTAGCTGCCTATTTTATTCCACTTTCCGGCACCTAGCTTGTAGCCTTTAGCCCTTCAAGTGCGGACTCGGGTTCCTTTGAAATGCATTTAGAGTTTCTACCTCAATCACCAAACTGACTAGTGAATTCCAGAAACCACCACCCTCATGCTCCTCTAATTTTTCCAACAATCATCTTAAACCCCACACCACCCCAGCCCCAGTAATTGACCTGTCTCCTAGGGGAAACTGGTCTTTCCTGTCTATTCTACCCAAGCCCCTCATTATTTTGTACACTTTAAGTCACATAACCCCATCCCACAGCATATTCTGTTCTAAAGAGAACAGCCCCAGCCTACCCAGTCTTTCCTTATACCTCCAATTTTCAAGCCCAATCAATAATCTTGTAAATCTCCTCTGTACTCACTGCAGGACGTACATAATGTGGTGATATTAATGGCTTTAAGAGGTGTATTTTGTCCTGGTTTTTGTTGAAGGGAGGTTTTAAGGCAAAGGTGTCGAGCTATCTATTGAAAACTGTTAAAGTAAACAGCCGATGAGGCCTTGGTTTTTTTTATGAAAGTTGGAACAATAGAAGTAGCCTGAATGGGAGGGGTGTAGGCAGGCCACAGATCCAAGATTTTTTTTTTTGTTTTCAGTACTTGTTACTAAGTCTTGAAGCTGGGTGGAAGTTGCAGTGCACTCTCCCTGTTACTGAGTTGTCTCTTTTTTTCTTGTCCCTTTTGGTTAATGATGCAATTCATCTGGCGCAGGTGATTTATCCTTCAAGAGGGTCAGTGTCTCCAGTACTTCCCTTTTCATTACACTTATTTTACCTAATAATTCACACTCGTCTTAACTAGAAAGTCTACGTCATCCCTCTCTATTATGAAGATTGAGACAAAATACTCATGAAGAACCCTGCCCACAAGTTGCCATATACATTTCCTGATAACCCCAGTCTTCTCCTTGGTCATTCTCTTCATCTTAATACTTTAATAAAGCCTCTCCATATTTTCCCTAATTTCACATTGTCCATAATTTTTGTATTATCCTGTTGCTGCCTTAATTTTTTTTCACTTCACCCCTGTACTTTCTGTCCTTCTCCAAGCTTTCTAAAATAATATTACTTTTGAAATTGTTTAATGCTGTATGTTTCTGCTTTAACTCGCACTGTAGAAATCTGGATAATTAGGGGATTCCAGATTTGGTATTACCACCCTTTTTCTTTGGTGGGACATGTCTGCACTGAACTGTTAGAACCTGCTCTTGAATGCCTCCCACTGATTTCCACAGGCCTTCACATGGTTGTATCCAGTCCAATCTTGCCAGATCATCTCTTGGCTTTGTAAAGTTTGCCATTGCCGAATTTAAACTTTTTACTCTTGTTCTGTATTTTTCCCTTTCCATAATGATGTGAAATCTTTTTGATCAGTATTTCCTTAAGTCTGTATGTCCAAAGGTGCTGAGCTGCCATCCTTAAACCAAGCTTTTATTTTCCCATTTATACCCAAGATATCCTGCTTTCACGTGTCTGTCCCTATGCTCAGATCATATATTCATTATATTCCTAGCATTTACATAGAGTTTGCACAGAGCTAGCCAGTTTAATCTACCACATCAGTACTCTTTAATATTTCTTTTTCAGGCCAAAATTTAATCATTGCATCATAGAATCTGTACAGTGTGGAAAAAGGTTATTCAGTCCATGCTGGCCCTCTGAAGAGCTTCCCATCCAGGCTCAACCTGCTACCTTATCCCTGTCATCCTGCATTTCCTATGGCTAATCCATCCAGCCTGCATGTCCCTGGATGCTATGGCCAATTTAGCATGGCCAATCCACCTAACCTACGCATCTTTGGACGGTGTGAGGACACTCATACAGACACAGGGAGAATGTGCAAACTCCACACAGACAATCGCCTGAGGCTGGAATTGAACCTGGGTGCCTGATGCTGTGAGGCAGCAGTGCTAACCACTGAGCCACCATGCTGCCCTTTTCCCGTTCAAAGAATTTTATAGAGTCTATATTGGTGATGTTTTTGACAGAATTCCATATTCTAAGCAACTACTTTTTAAAGGCTATATTTCCAGCCTTGTCTGTAATGCGGTTTGGTCCTGATTTAACCCCAGTCTTTAAAGGATTAGTAGTTCCCAAGGTGACTGGACTTTCTCCACCTCCAGGATCCTGGCGTTTTCATTATTCAACAATAATGGAGCATTTACAACATGGATTGATACCAAATAGGAGAAACACACCCATCTTATGGTGGTGAATGTTAGGAAACATGGATTTAAAGTTACCTGTACCTCCCAAAGCATTAAACTTGGTACATATCATATTTCTAATTATTTCAATATTGTATCTCAATGTTCCATATTATATACTCTAGCAGGGGAGGCGATGGCCTAGTGGTATTATCGCTGGACTGTTAATCCAAAGACCCAGATAACATTTAGGGGACCCGGGTTCGAATCCTGCCAAGGCAGATGGTGGAATTTGATTTCAAAAAATATCTGGAATTAACAGTTTAATGATGATCATGAAATCCATTGCCGATTGTTGGAAAAATTCATCTGGTTCACTAATGTCCTTTAGGGAAGGAAACTGCCATCCTTACCTGCCCTAGCCTACATGTGACTCCAGACCCACAGCAATGTGGTTGACTCTTAATTGCCCTCTGGGCAATTAGGAATGAGCAATAAATGCTGTCTAGCCAGCGAAGCCCTCATCCCATGAATGAATAAAAATGCTGCAATTTCACAACTAGCTGTAAGTGGTCTGATAGTCTGAGAGTCGTGAAGGCACTATATAAATGAAATTCTTTGCTGTTTCTCAATTTTACGTGTCAACAGCAGCACAATGTCAGATCTGAGAGAAACTAGATATTCTGGAAATATGGCAGGTCTATCAGCATGTCAGAGAGAAAGATACTTTTTTGTTTGTATAAAGGGAAGCTTCTGGTTGAGTGCATTTGGAACATTTGTTATTCAGCCCCTTTGACCTGCTCCATCACAATATAGATGATGGCTGATCTGTATTACCACTCCTCCATTTCACCACTCTGTCACTCCATACCCTTACCTAATGAGCAGTTTTGATTCAGTTTCTGCTTGAAACATGAGCTCGTTATTTTTTTCCATTCATTAGATCTGAATGCATTTTCTGCTTCCCATTTTCCAGTATTTGTTGTGGCTTTAAGTTTCAGTTGATTGCTTGTAGTTATTGATAACACCACCAGGTGATGCTGTTTTTCCAGTAATACGCCTTCAATTGGCCCAAGAGTGAAAGGAAGTTGAAGTGGTTTCTGACTTAGTTCAGACTATGGATGTTGTGCTGGGGCTAAAAAGTACAATCTCAAAATCACTCAGTGATAAATTCCCTATGCTGTGTAAGGAGAGGTTTGATTAAACACTTAATGATTGCACTTTCAGTGTTATTGCTGCCCCCCCCCCCACCCCCCACCACTGATGCTCAAGGTTACGAAGGAAAGATGTTCCAACATATGGCACCAGAACAAGCAGCCAATAAGTATTAGATAGTCATGAATAAATTCAGTTGTGAATTCAAGGAAAGGTACATTATTCAGAAGGTAACCAAGAATATAGAACTTGGCACTGAAGGGAGCAGTTAAAGAAAATAGCCTAGTTGTATTTGAGGAGTATCCGATGCTTGTGGGAGGAGGGAAAAGAAAGAACTGTGACAGGGATTAGATGAAGAAAGGCTTGTGTGGAGCATCAACGTGGAATGAATCTGTTAGGCTAAGTGGTCTGTTCCTGTGCTGGTCTCAGTGGGACAACTCAGCATTGATTGGCATTGAACAGTCAGTCCCTATATTCAATTGCCCCTCCACCTGTAGTTACCTGTTCTCACCAGTATCGAAGTCAGTAACTGGAAAAGTCAGCCTTGACGACGGAATTGACAAAAGAATTTCATTGGGGACATAATGGGAGATGTGAATGTAAGTTCTGTGCAGTGAGCAGTAGTGATCTGGAATGTGCTGTCTGAAATGTTGGTGGAAGCCACCATTGGGTCAGAATACCGAAACTGGCCCTTCCACTCACAGCTTTTGTGTAAAGACCAAATGGATTGCAGTGGTCCTAGCAGCAACTCACCACTAGCTTCTTGAGGGCAATTAGGGATGGAAAATAAATACTAGCCCTGCCAGTAAAGCCCATATCCCAGAAATGATTAAGGTAAAAGCAGATTGAACAGTAACTTTTAAAAGTAAGTTGAATCGGTGTTTGAGAAATACTTAAATCGTAGACCTGTGCGGAAAAACTGGGGGGTCTGGGACTATTTGGAAAGTTTGGCAGAGGTGAAACAATGTATGCTGTTGTGCTTTAATGAATAATTGTCACAGTGTCCCCAGATCAGTGGGTATTCTATCTTAAAGATGTCTTTTTCTTTCCAGTCTGTAAGAGTTGTATTGTGAAGTACCTACAGACCAGCAAATACTGCCCAATGTGCAACATAAAAATCCACGAGACGCAGCCTCTTCTTAACCTTAAGCTTGACCGAGTGATGCAGGATATTGTCTACAAACTTGTACCAGGTCTACAGGAGAGTAAGTTTTAAGCATGTGTACAGGGTAAATTCTCAATACACCAGCTTGATGTTCACTTGGTTTTACAAGTCATAAGTGCAAACTGGTTAAAACCACAGATGAAATGTTGTGGAGCTGGATGAACACAGCAGGCCAAGCAGCATCAGAGGAGCAGGTTAAAACCACAAGCATTTTTTAAAAAATCTGACTTCAAAACCAACTGCAATGTAGAAAGAATGATAAAAATCTGGAATAATTGGACAGGGAGCAGAGATGAAGGCCAGTACTTCTGTCCTGCACCCCACCAGTGCCCATCAGGAGTGACTCATTGTACTTCAGTCCTGGCACCAAGCTACCAGTTTGCTTCAGGAGCTCTTATTTCCTGTTTTGGGCTGTTAACGTTATCTGTCTGAATCCCAGCAGATATCAGTCACTGGGGCAAGACTAGCATCTGCATTCCTGACTGATACCCTGGGTGCTGTAACTATGCAGGTCCAGCTCTGCTCTTCCTCTGTCACGCTGTAATCTAACTCCTCTTGGAGGAGGGATGGGCTATTGAGGCCAGTTAATTATTGGACGTTAATCTAGGAGGGTGATGTACTGGAGGGAGAATCTTTATTAGGCTATACGACCTCTACACTTTACTTGCAGCCAGTTTAACCAGGCATGGATTGTATTGACTACCCCCCCTTTGCAATGTGAATATGTCACAAAATGTTGTCATTCATATCTCTGTGTCTCTTTAGTTTCCTCTCAGTAGTGATTCTGATTCCCTTGAAGTAGATTTCTGTGCCCTGACCCCCATGGCATCTCATTTATATTCTTCATAATATTGGATTAATCTTGCCCTATTCAATTTGAAACTGCATGAAATATGTTCCTTCTTTTTACAGGTGAAGAGAAAAGAATTCGAGAATTCTATCAGTCTCGAGGGTTGGACAGGATCATCCAACCAGTTAATGAAAGTATGGAAATGAGAGAGACTGCAAGTTCTTGTACTGTGCAGAGCTTCAGCTAGAGTGCAGCATATGCCATCGCAATTCAGTTGAATGTTGTACTATAACCAGGGATTGATTCATGTCTGTGCAAAGTGTTGTCTTGTCATCTTTTCCTCACAGCCATGTCTTAGGCCTGTGTCCTATCTTTATTTTCCATAGGCTGTGGATACAACTGGCAAGGTTAGCAAGTATTGCCCTATTGAGCGGCTGGTGACATCAGTCAAATCACCTTTTTGCCACAGGTCTGGAGGCCAAGTCATGTAAGCTAGATCACGCAGGGACACCAGATTTCCATCCCTCAAGCATACCAGTAATTCTGTAGTTTTGAGGTCACCAGTACTGATTAGATTTTGTTTTAATCTTATCGATTAGTAAACAAGTTTGAATCCTAGCCACCATGGAGGGATTTGAACTCGCATCTTTGGATCATTTGTTTAGCTCTCTGGATTACTGATCCAGTAATGTGACCACTCTGATTCCATTTCCCCATTATGTCTCTCCCAGAGCTATATCTGGTATTTCTTCAGTACAGACAGAGACTTGTCAAAGAGCAAGCATATAGCTGTTGGCTCAGATGCAGATTCAAGCTGCCAGCCCTCCAGAATTGTCCTGGAATTCCCAGGAATTGAGGTTTAATTTCCTGGACTCTGGCTGCAAAAAGAAAAAGCAGTAGGGACAGTTCAAAATAAAAACAAAAGGCTTTATTTTCTTTTGAGTGATTCAGTTTGTTCTTTTGAGGTGACTTAAAAGGCTGTTTGGCAGGTTGAAGGTGGCAGATCATGTAATAGTACCTCTAAGAATACATCCAACCAGAACGGGATACTCTAGGTAAGGATTTCATTGTGGCTTGGCTGAGGCTTCCCCAACCCACACCGTGGGAAAATCCTAAACAAAAACAGAAATTGCTAGAAAAGCCCGGTAGGTCTGGCAGCATTTATGATGAGAAGCCAGAGTTAACGTTTCAGGTCTAGTGACCCTTCCTCCAGTTCTGAGCAAGGGTCACCAGACTCGAAACGTTAACTCTGGTTTCTCATCATAAATGCTGCCAGACCTGCTGAGCTTTTCCAGCAACTTCTGTTTTTGTTTCTGATTTACAACATCCGCAGTTCTTTTGGTTTTTATTTAGTGGGGAAAATCCAGTTGACACAATCTGTAGCATTAGCCTTTACACTGAGAAAGGGGCTGCAGGGGGAGGATAGCAGCAGAGTGGCTAGAATGTGAAACTTGCAGCCATGTGAAACTGTTGAGGTAAGTAGCAAGGATGTATGTGAAGGAGGAAGAAGTGTACTGATAGGGGGAAGGGGCCTCGTGGAGAATAACACCAGCACATAGCTGTTGGGCTGAATGGCCTATTTACATGCAATGCATTTTACATATGTACACATTGGTACATTTGAAGCTGCTGGCACATGCTGGGCTGGATTAATATTGGCAGGAATGTGGCAAAGATATTCACAATTGGCTTACCAGCTAACTGAGGCTGTTGGTAAGGTGACATAAGGGGAAATGCTCAGTGCTGTGTATGTGTGACCAGGAAACTAAAGACTGAGGCAATGATTGCAGTTTTTTCAACATTAAAGGGCAGTGCAGAGTAGAGCTGACTGACAAAAACCACATTGTTTGTCTTAAAAGTAATGCACGGAGCTCAGTTATGAAGGATAATAGTATGCCAGGATAGTCACATTTAATTCCAGTTCAGGACTGGAGGAAAGATGAAGGATTACCTGAAATAACTCTGCAGAGGCCAGTATCCCATCACAAAGCCTTCTTTTATTTACGCATGGACAGTCCTTGACTTTAGTACTGCATTGTTGAGAGTCAGGTACAAGAGTGTCAATATCTCTGATGCTCACCCTTTTTACATATCAGCCAGGGCTCCCTGATTGGATCAGATTAACAACCCCAATCGAGAAACTCATATTCTGTGAGGAACAAAAGTAGAAGTCGCTGGAAAAGCTCAGCAGATCTGACAGCATCTGTGAAGATAAGTCAGCGTTAACGTTTCGAGTCCTCAGACCCTTCCTCAAATGAGGTCCATCAGGCTGACTTTGTTATAATGACTACATTGTCGGTGCAGTATAACAGGGAGGAGAAAGGGTTAAGTATTAGACTTTACCGACAAGTTGTTGCTGTTGGTATCTGGGGACTTGTATAGAGAATTTGGGTGTTGCCAGTTCTGTTTGGACAAATACCTACAGACTTCACCACAAATCCTCCCACCAGATTTCTTGGCCTCCCTCTGTCCACTTCCTATCTCTATATTATGTTTTTAGTGCCTTACCTCCTGATTTTCAAATTGGATTTTTTAAAAAGCTAACTTCTGGAAGTGTATAACACTCAATCAACAAATGCCGTTTTATTATTTTGGCTGGAGACCCTTCGATTTCCTGTTAAGTTGCTCCTCATGGGAAGTTTACTATTTTTCTTTTGTGTGCAGTCTGTCTGACTTGCTGGGTGTTTCCAGTTACTACTTTTGTAAAAGCCCTAATATTGGATATTATCCACCAAACAGCAGGTTTGGCTTGGGATTTTAGATACTGTGTCCCCAGCTACAGTATTCAATAGTAATTTTAAAAAAAACACTGAACGATTGGCCATGATGACTTTGAGAATTCATAAGGCTCTGAGGGATTGACGTATGTTTGTTATCTATAGAATGACATGAAACGTATAGCACAGTAGCAGGTCATTTTGAACTAGCCAGTCTCTGTGCATGTTTGTCTGTCTGATCAATACCTGCTGGTGCCTGTCAATGTGTGTAAACAGTTATTTTTCTCCCCCGTTTTGTCAGCTATGTCACCGGACCTGACCAGTTCTCCCTACACAACTTTCGATCACTCCAAAGCCCACTACTACAGATACGATGAGCAGGTTTCACTATGTTTGGAGAGACATGGGTGAGTGTTTTTTTCATAGAATTTCCTGCTAATAGGTCCCACTTTTTCTTCTTTTATAAACCATTTGCCAACTCGTAGCTGTACTAAAATAATCTGGAAGGAATGTCATGGGAGTCAGTGAATGGGTGACATTTAATGAGGAACAGTTTTAAACATAGAAAAGAACAGGAAAAGAACATATGGCCCCCTTGTGCCTACTCTGCCGTTCATCATGGCTCCTGATCCAACTCATTAGCTTGTTCCTGCTTTTCCCCCGTATATTTTGACACATTTTGTCCAAGAGCTATATCCAACTCCTGCTTGAAATCATACAATAGAGTCATAGAGATCTACTGTACCACACAAAGGCCCTTTGGCCCATCAAATTCACACCAGCCAAAATTACAACTGAACGATTCTTATTCCATTTTCAATGTTCTAGCCTTGACTGGTTTCTGTGGTAGTGAATTTTCCAGGCTGACCAGGGTGAAGAAGTTTCTCCACATCTCAGTCTTGAATGGTTTACCAGTATTCTTGGACTGTGACCCCTGATTCTGGACTCCACCCATCCTGACGCTCCCTCCTGTTAGGGATCAATCTAGTTTTCTCTGACTCTTGCTGATCCCAGAAACTGCCAAGGGCTTTTGGAAGATTTCGTCTACAAGGCAATTGGGCCTTGACTGAGACAAGTGACCATGGGATCAGAACACCTCTGCCAAGGTGCAGTCCTCCTCCACCTCCTGGGCTGTGCTGAGGGAGTTGCACTAGCAGAGGTGCCACCTTTATCAGATGGTGGGGTGTAAAAGATTCCACGCTACTATTTCACAGAAGAGCAAACGAATTCTCTGTCCTGTTCAATGTTTATCTCTCTATCAGCATCAGAAAAACAGACCATCTCGTCATTATCATATTGCTGCTTGTGGGAGCTTGCTGTGTACAAACTAGCTGCCTCATTTCCTATGCTACAAAAATGACTACACTTCAAATGTACTTAATTAGCTGTACAGGACTATGTATGTAAATGCAGATCGTTCTATTCTGTTCCTGTTCTGTTATTGGGTTGGAGGGCACAGAATCTGCATCAGAAAGGGCAGGCTGGTCTCGGTTACCTGAGGGCTTTCACTTCTAAGCATCTGTCCTGAATGCTGGAGGGAGACCAGGTGGCAAGCTTCAATTCAGTGTCTAGATCTTAAGCAGTGATATTCAAAAATATCATTTTCAGTGCTGAAAATATTCAACAGATTGGGCAGTCTCTGTGAGCAAGAAGACATATTAGTGTTTCAGTTACAATGCTTTTGCAAAGTAGAAGGTGGGAGGGGATTGTTGGTTTCCATACAAAATTTTACCCACCCCATTCTCCCTTATTACTACTTCCCCTTCTAGATAGAAGTCGTAGGGCAAGGGTCACTCATTGTCAACAATTTAAGAGAAGCGACACGGACAGGCACACACAATCCCAACCGGTTGGCCAGTATTGTACATGGTGTGTTGCTTGGGTGAAGTACTACAGCCCCCTTGTGGAAACAGTGCAAGTTTGTGTGCTCTGGAAATATTAGCGAGTAAGACAGTCAGGGTGCATATGTTTCTTTTCTAATTGTTTAATATTGTTCTTAGCCCCACACCTTTTTTCATTCTGGAAATGCTGCTGAATATAAAGGTTTATTGGTTTGACAAGTTTCCCTCTTTACTTGAGAGGCTTTTTCAGATTCAGGCTGGTGTTAGACTGCCTTGCGTCATCTTCAGTTGGGGTGGAGTGGAGGGACACTGAAAAGGAAGCTTACGTTCACATACGCCTCACCATAACTAATTTATTATTTCCAAGTGCAGCATGTGCAGTGAATTGCTTCAATAATGTGCTTCGTCAACATTTTTGTGCAGAGCAAAATCTCTTCAAGGACAAAAGGAACAGGTGGCTCCAAGCTTGTGGCCACACTTCTTTTATGTCTTAACTGACTTGCCGTGAATCTTGGTCTGATTACATGTCTATGAAATGTCTATCTGTGATATTCTCTTAAATGCAAGTGATGCTTCACCCTTGGCCAACCTGAAAGTTTTATTTTGCTCTGTTTACATGAGTATCACCTGCAGCAGCATATCCACCCCCTTTGTCTATACGGTACGTTGGTATTTTTGACCTGAGTATAACTATTACCTGCATTGATTTTAATTATTGCATGAAGCACTTGTGGTGTGTTACCTTGACAGCGGAGAGGGGATCAGGGGAAGAGAGAGAAGGGTGAGCTGGCTTTGTACAATGCAGAAGGCAGGGAGCATGTTCAATCAATACACAAAGGGAAAAAATGAAAAATTCCTATCGAGCGGCTTGTCCGAGTCCAGATTCATCACTCAATCTGGTGAATTTGCAGCAGCTGGAAGGCACTGGGGTCGATACTAATTTTAAAGCAATTAGTTTGGATGTGTTGCTATCAGCAAAGCTTGCGCACAAAGCTGTTGAAAACTCTGATAAACAGTTTACCAGCAGTGTTTAAGGAGACTGGTTCTCTTTCTGCCTGTCAATAATTTCAAATGTGCTTTCTTTTTTGTTTTTGGAGAGAAACAAAGTGATCCCAGTGAATGTTCTTTTAAAGAACAAAGAATAAGGTACTGGTTTTCCACTTCTCTGCCTTGTACAGGTTAGAAGAGTCATCTCTTCCTCACTGCAGTACCCCCCTCCCAATTTTCAGTCAGATGTCAGGCCACATCTACCTCCATTCAGCGTGAGAATTTAGTTTCAATGTATTGTTGATTTGCTTCATGTGCTCTGCTGCAACAAGACCTTTAGAGAAGTGAACAGTGAGAATTCAAGAATGGGCCAGAAGAACAACAGACATAGGGGCAACGAATGGATAAAGAGAGCACAAGAATGGGACAGGAGAAGCATGAGACTGGGAGCAGAGATGAGTGGAGTCTTGGAGTGGAATGGATAAGTAGCCACAGAAGGGAATATTGGGGTTGGGTTGGCAGTGAGGAGGCATAGGACTGAGGTGTCAGCAGACGATGTGAGATAGGAGATAAAAGGTACTGCAGACGCTGGAGAATCCGAGATAACAAGTATGGGGCTAGATGAACACAGCAGGTCAAGCAGCATCATAGGAGCAGGAAAACTTGACGTTTCAGGCCTAAACCCTTCAGATTTTTTCTGATGAAGGGTTTAGGCCCGAAACGTCAAGTTTTCCTGCTCCTATGATGCTGCTTGACCTGCTGTGTTCATCCAGCCCCATGCTTGATGTGAGATAGGAATTGGGGGGAGCAGTGGTGTTCAGAGGACAATCAACCCAAGAGTTGGCGAAACGAATGGGAAAAAGAAAAAGCTGGAGAAAGGGGAGTTTAACAGGGAGAAAGAGCAGCTTTGGAATCAAGAGGAAATGTGATGCTGGAAAGCCCAAAATAGAAAGACAACCGGACCAAGTGAGTATGCATGCAGTGTATACCCATCAGTTCATTTCCACTTTGGTAGAATCATAGAATCCTTACAGTGTGGAAGCAGCCCCTTCGGTCCATCAAGTCTACACTGACTCTCTTAAAAGCATCCCACCCAAACCCACCCTATCCCTGTAACCCTGTATTTCCCATGGCTAATCCACCTAACCTTTCAATTTAGATATTGTTGATGTAATCAGTAATTCATTTCCAGTCCTTTTTGTTAGAGTGAATGTAAATTCTTTACTGTGCAATACAAAATCTGGATTGAAATTTGCTGCTTATTAGACCAAATGATGTAGGAGCAGAAGTGGACCTTTCAGCACATTGAACCTTCTCCATCTTCGTTGTGATCATAGCTAATCTGATTATCTTCAACTCTATTTCCTTGCTTTTCCCCATAATCCTTGATTCTCTTACTGGTTAAAAATCTTTATCTCTGCCTTTTCATGTCATTACTCAACCTTAACAGCCCTCTGTATTAAAAAAAAAAGTCTTCCTATTTGACTACTTTCTGAGAAAAGAAAATTCTTCCTTACCCCTGTCTGAATTGGGCAACTCCTGAATCTGAGAATCTCCTAGAATCTCCCACAAGGTGATGCAATCTGTCCACAACTACTGTGTCTAGCTCCTAAGAACCTTGTGTTTCCAAAGGTCTCCTCTCATTTTTCTAAGCTTAAACCAGTACAGGCCCAACTTACTTAACCTTTCTTATTAGGACAGTCCCCTCATACCCAGGATCAACCTAGTGAACCTTCTCTGAACTGCCTCCAAACTTTGCTAAGATATTGTTGGATATAAGTTTATGTATATTTTATCCTGAAAGTAACTGCTGTTTAAAGAAAAAACTTGCATGTACACAGATGCTTTCACAACCTCAGGGCATTTCAAAACACTTCACAGTCAATGACGTGCTTTTGAAGTGTAATTACTTTTCTAATATAGGCAATGCAGTAGATAATTTACCCAAAAAAAGGAAGAAATTAATGATCAAATTTTTTTAAGAATGTAATGACATCAGCCAGGTGGACCTAATAGAATGAGTTCCCTGATTTGACCAGGTTAACAGCCCCAATCAGATGGCCTGGCTGACGAATCAAAAGATCAGTGTCAGATATTCTGATACTCTGTTAGTTGAGGGAGCAGGGCCAGTGTCAAGGACTTTCCATATGTAAATAAAGGGTGACTTAGTGATGGGATGCTGGCCTCCATGGAGATATTTCAACTTCTCTTTTCTTCAAAAAAATTGCAATAGGATCTTTTCCCATCCACCCAGGAAAGCAGTTTAATATCATATTTGAGATGAACACCATTCTTTAGTGGTTGAGCTCAAAACAGTGAGCGCCAACATTGGATCATATCCAATTCCATTGGATTTTGAAAGGCATTTCAGAGAATTCTAGTGTTAGTTGCGAACTGTACAGGCACAAATGGTCAAAATGACTACCTCCTGTGTTATATCAGTCCATGGTTTGATTCAAATACTTAGGGTAGCTGGTACAGCACTCTCGGCTGATTATATATTTCCTATCTCACCCTGAGGCTGATGTTTTGCCAAGTAGGTGGAAGGGAGGAGCTAGTTATTTTTTCGTCTGAAATCCCTCTTCAGTGGGAAACTGAAATTTGAATTTTCACAAGGGAGAGCCTTTAATTGGTGAGGATACTGGTTTCCTGTGCAAGGCAGGATTGAAAACCGCTTTCACCCAGGGGACCCAGTGAGGCTGCTGGCTGTCATGAGGAAAGTGCGGTGTTACAGGAGCTGCAAGCCTGGCACCCATTAGGCGTTTGGAGGGAGGTCTTCTATTTTTTTTTTCTGGTGTTAGCCTGCAAAATACCAAATTTATTGACCTCAGTTTTGTAACTTTGATTTGACTCTTGCCGTCTGGATGTCTCATCTGTTAAAGACTACCATACTTGCAAGCTGCAGTCATAAAATATCATTGATTTCTGTAACTTCTTTCACGACTTTATGACATTCCAAAACACTTTACAGATATGGCACACAGTGATACCCTGCAATCAACAATATGATAATAATCAAAATCTGTTAATTGTGAGTGTTATTTGAGCAATAGATATCAGTCAGGAAGGATTCTGGGGTGAACTGCTTTGCTTTTGTGGGTAATCACGCCACAGGATTTTTTTTTTATTTTCAAACTTTCCCTTGATGAGATAGAAGGGGCCTCAGTTTGCACACCAACCTCAGCAAAGACTAGAGATAACAAGCATGGGGCTGGATGAACACAGCAGGCAAAGACTACTTTGCCACGGTGCTAACGTTGTCAGCCTTGGCTCATTGGCAGCTTTAGTTTAATGGTAGTCAGAAGGTCAAGCTTCACTTTTTCTTTTTCTTTTAGAAAGTTGGTGTGTAAATGTGCCCCTTAATTCTATCCAGGTGCCACAGCAAACTAGCGCAGACAAAAGCTCAGGTTATAAGCGGAGAAGTGAGGGAATAGCTCAGTACCAAATTTCATTAGAGATATTGAGTTAACACTTACACCAAAATAATGAGAATTGATGCTGGCTGTTTTATTCATGAAACGGGGTTAACCTTGTTGGGACTCGGGCAGCTTGATGTAAATCTGCTTATTATTCAGCTATTGCACATGGGATAAAATGTTTCGCATAATAAAAAAAAATAATTAGAGGGTCACCATGGTCTGATTGATCAGCTGCATTGAGTTTATTGGGAGTGCGTTAAGAAAATAATTCATTTTATAACCATTATTGCTGCAAGTTTAAGAGGTGAACTTCATTTGAATTTTATATTTTGTTTCCCTGTTCCCATGATGATTGTAGCCTGAGTGTGATGTTTGCTTTTTTTTTGTTTTTCCCTTCGTTTTTTTTTTCCCTGTTCTCGTCTCTTGTAAACGAGTTATTAACTGAATACGGCTTCCCACATGTACAAGTAGCCTTCCACAGTTGCCTACCTGCCACGTTTAGACTTTTTGCCCAGCAGCATGGACCCTGAGAAGACTGACTAAGCCAAAATCAACCTAGTTTGTAACCAGTCCTCCTTCAGTGCAGGAGGCTTCCTAATCCATTGGTGGCATTGAGGAGTCCTGATCTACTTTGTAAAACAACTGAGCCAGTTCAATTGGTTAGCTTTAAATTGTGATGCATTGGAGCACACTGCAACTAGGGCCTGCCTGCTGTCACAAATTTGTCACACATTTGCCCGGTGTGTGCACTAGCATTGCCAACAAGAGGGGCTTGTGTTTGTTCTGGGCTATTTGATTTCCATCGACTCAGGCCTAGACATAGTGTAGTACTAAAGTCAGATGCCCAGTGTGTTCAGATTGGTAGATATTTTGGGGGCTTCTGTTTTTACTGAGTTTTGTTCCTTGCAGATGATATAGCCTGTATATAGACTTACGCTTTTCTATTTTGTTTTTGTTATCATGCAGTTCCTCCCTGGGTAAAGAGAAAGGGAAACTTGTGTTACAGGTAAGATACTAAGCTGGGCCATGTTGGTCACCAATTGCAGTATTTATTTTGCATCTGACACTCCCCAACAGTAGCTTTTGATCTTGATTTCGATACTTGCACATTCAAATCCCTGTTACCTTGCCTCTTCCTGTCTCTGTAATCAGCTTGAGTCCTACTATCCTCTGATCTCTGCACTTCTTCAATTCTGGTCTCTTGATTCCCCCAATTTCTACCACCTCACCATTTTGGCCATACTCTCAGCTATCACTTAGCAGCAGTAACCTTACCAAGTGCAACAATGTTGCAGGTTACTTGTACCTGGAGATTTTCTAGTTGCTGTGCCTACATTTGGGTTGACCCGCCAACAGATGGGTTAAGCATATTTTGAGGCAAGTTGGACCTAACAGCATCAGCCCTTGGACAGCTGGCAACAGTTCTACGTAACCCTATGGCTAGGCTGCGTGAAAATCTGAATGCGTGGTTAAGAACATTTCACTGTACCAACCATGACAAAAAAAGTCATATGCGCAATCTCTCTGGTATTGCTATCAGCCCACCAAAGTAGAGAGAAGTGAAGGAGAAATAACAATGTCTCCGGTTGAATGACTTTGTCATCAATGACGATAATAGCGGTAATATTGACGAGATTCCTGGTCCAACCCCTTTCCTTTTGGGATGTGGACAATACTGCCCAAGTCAAAATTATTGTCCATGTTTAGTTGTCCTAAGAAAGTTGTGGCAGATGAAGAACGTTGTGTTGACATTAATTGACATTTCAGCCAAGGTGAGTGCTTGACTTCTCTGACAGCATTAAGTGACTTTGACATTAGTGAGGCTTGATCATGAACGTAATGGAAGTTCCCTCCCTTGAAACCACTGGCAAACCGGCTCAGGACTTTTTCCAAGAATCCAGCTGAATTATTGAATTCATGGTGGGGTGTGTAATGTGAAATTCTGCATGGAGAATCTAGAATCCAAACCACATAACAACCCACAGCCTTGAAAGTCAATTTCTTCAGGTGGATGAGAGAGTAGAGGTGTTTAACCAGGTGGTTAATGAACTTTGTAGGCAGCCCTATGCGTATTATGTACTGGCAGAATACTCTGAAGTCATTCAGCCTGTGTGCTCCTCTGACACAATTCCCAGATGCAGAAGGTGTTTTATTCTGTCTGTGTGTGTGTGTGTGTGTGTGTGTGTGTGTGTGTGTGTGTGTGTGTCTGTTCTAATAGCAGACCCTCAGTAAATCCAAAACATATTTAACATGAAGTAGATACAAAGCCTGCAGTTAATGCAAGGGCTCAAGGGTCACGAATCATTTCACATCACTACACTACAGCAGATGGGGTCTATTGATTTTTTTTTTCATCCTGTGTTCTCAGATCATTGAAGTAGAATTCAATTATTCCCACTCTTGTCAGAAAACAGTCTGTGTACCCCTCCTCCCTTTCCCAGTGGACACATGCACAGAGTAAATAATACTGGAGTTGTTAAATCATGCAACGTGATGTCAGGTGAAATTCAGACATTACCTGCTCCTGTTGGCAAATATTGATGTTGTACAACTTCTGTTTCAAAACTTTTTTCCTCCTGTAAAATCCAGAATCAGGTCACATGTTTTCAAGGTATTAATTGATGTCTGTATGCTGCAAGCTTTTTTGAACTTTTTAAAAACTCGAATCCTTTTCTTTTTCTAACGTCCCTTTCCCAGTACTCAGCTATAAGTTGTGTGATATCAAGGTGTGAACCACGGCTCAGTGGATAGCATTCTCACTTATCATCAGAAGGCCTTTGTTCCATGTTCTACTCTGGAAATTTGAGCACCAGAACCCAGGCTGACACTGTCAGTGCTGAAAGCACTGCTTTTGGATGAGGCACTAAACCATCGATACATTCTTAAATGGAGGCAGAAGATCCTTGGGCTGCAGTGCCAATAAATATCCCGAGCTAGGTCATCTGGACATTATCACCATGCCATTTTCTGAGAGCTTGTTCTACACGAACTGGCTACGGCACTTTCCTGCATAACAACATGGGTGAATTTCAGAAGTAATGCACTTTGAAACAGGCTGAGACTCCGGAAAGGTGTCCAATAAGTGAACATTTTTTTCTATTGTATTTTTCTCTTTGTCTCTTGATTTATTCTTTTACCTCTTACTTCAGAATATAATAAATACAAATAGATCATGCAGCCTCTCAAGCCTGCTGCAGCATTCAGTGCGATCCTACCCACTATTCTGCACCACCTCCTTTCTCATTTCCCATAATCGCTGTATTCCCTTTGAGGTCGAAATTCTATCTGTTTCAGCCTTAAATATATTTAACAATTGGTATCCGGGTTAGAAAGATTCACAATTTTTGCTCTTGGTTTCTTATATTATAAACAAACAAATGCTATTGCTGGAAAATGTTTTGAGATGTTCACTAGTTGTAAAAGATGCTTTATACAATGATCTCCTTGTAATTATGAGGAGTGGTTGAGGACGCTGGGTTTGTACTTGGACTGTAGATGGATGGGGGGGGATCTGATGGAACCTTCAAAATATTGAGAGGCCTGGATAGCGTGGACTCAGGGATGATGTTTCCAATAATAGGAAGACGAGGACTTGAGGGCACAGCCTCAGAATGAAGGGTTGACAGTTTAGAACTAAAATGAGGAGGAATTTCTTCAGCCAGAGTGTGGTGAATCTATGGAACTCATTGTCATAGAGGGCTGTGGAGGTCAAGTCACTGAATGCATTTAAGACGGAGAGAGATTTTTAATTAGTAAAGTGATTAAGGCTTAAGGGGGAGAAGGCAGGAGAATGGCTTTGAGAAACTTATTAGTCATATGATCATGGCAGAGCAGATTCAGTGGGCTGAATGGCCTAATTCTGATCCTATGTCTTGTGGTATAAATGCGAGTCATGACTTCTTTCCAACACTTACGTCTTTTTCTTGTGTTCCTGCACAAAATCTCTCTTGTTGATGCTTTTGTGTCCACATGCTCCCCTCCATATACACTCTTGCCCCTTATTCCCGCACTTGTGCTCCAGCAGGCACTCCTGCACCTGCTCTACCACTCACCATGTCATGCTGTTACGTACCTAACTTATTCAAATAGAATTGTTGCAGCACAGATGGATGCTGTTTTGGCCTACAGTGTCCCTGAAAAATCTATTTATTTTGTCTCCTTTCTCGTCATGCCCTTTTTTAAAAACAAAAGCAATTATGGGTTTTGCGATTGGTCTCAAAGATAGGGTGGATGTGATTGAGTGGATGCAAAGACTGATGGCTGGGAGCAAAGGAAGAAGCCAACAAAGTTTCTACTTCTGTTTGGAGGAAATAGTGGGGTTGTGGTAATGTCACTGGACTAGTAATCTAGAGCTCATGTACTGGGGTCATGGGTTAAAATCCCACCATGGTGGCTGGTACATATTTAAATTGAATTAATATAAATGGAATGTAAGTGTTAGTTTCATGGCCACCATTACTGAAGCTATAATTGATTGTTATTTAAAAAAAATGTGATTTGCATGTCCTTGTTTGTGTGTGTGTGTGTGTGTGTGTGTGTGTATGTGTGTGGGGTGGTGGTGGGGGCAGGGAAATATCAACTGTCCTTACGTAGTCTGGAGCTGTTTTAGTTCAAATACACAGTACTGTGACTCTGAACTGAGCCTATTAGCCCTCTCAGCTTAAGGGCAATAAAGAGTAGATGACAACTGCTGACCCTACCAACAATGTCCATGCCCCACTAAGCAATGAAGAAAATAATGTTACCAGGATCTAGTATGAATAATACAGGCTGGAGACACTTCAGAAGGACAGCAATGCTCCCACCAGCAAAATGGAACAAACTGCAAAAGAAACAAAGTGGAACATTAATAGATTCATTTGATGTACAATTTGCAAATTGTACAATGTTCAATCCAGAAGGATGCCAATAAAAAATCCTTTACGTATATCAGGATTTCTCTTGTGCAGAATATTTTCCCCTTTTATCTTTTCTTTTCTCTGCGGTGATGGCTTGCCCAAGTGCTTCAGTTCTGATGAAGAGTCATCGAGAGTTGAAACATTAACTTGCTCTATCTCCATGGATGCTGGCTGACCTGTTGTGATCTCCTGCATTTGTTATTTTCCGTGCAATTCATCTTGATTCAGTTTTGTCCCATTGTAGGAGGAACATATGCCATGTGGTCATGTGTACAGGAGAGGAGGTTCTTGCTCTGATTATTATTCAGCAGTAGTCTTGATGTTTGTATATGTTCTCAAAATTGTGGGACCTATTGGAGTATGAGGAGGATTAAGCACTTAGGTTGGGATGTGGTCCTCCAGATTCTACAAATTGAACGTGGTGCATGTGTTTGGATTGCAACTTGTCTCCAAAACCCAGCCGCTCACTTGTATTCTAACAGTACTAGGAGCTGCCACCCGTGCTATAGTTAATTTAAAGTGCACCTGCATGCAAGTGAGATGTGGATTGCACTGCTGTTGCATTGGAGCCCCGTGCTAGTTTTCGTAGAGGCAAATTATCTAATGCTACTTGATATAAGTGTAAGTGGAATATTAGGAGGAGCTTTGGCAATGATGTGATGCTAATGTAAAATAAACTGACCACACTGATGAAGGATATCTATGAAAATCTGCCTGGAAATGACCTGGATGCTCACCTATTCGTACTGAAAATGCCTTGTTTGGGATTCGGAAAAGTGTCAATAACCCAGATTCACTGTTTGCCAGAGCTGCCTCCATCTTGGGTAGAATATCACCGCCTGATGAATTATTAAACCTTGCACTTTTTCCCCTCTCTTATCTTAACCCAAAACCAAGTCTAATTGGACCAGTGGTCCATCAACTACTGAGCATAGCCATGTGACAAATCGGGGCTGGATTTATACAGTTAACAGTAGGGTCCTGGGGAGTGTTGCCAAACAAAGAGACCTAGGGGTGCAAGTGCATAGTTCCTTGAAGGTGGTGTCACAGGTAGACACAGTAATGAAAGTGATGTTTGGTACACTTGCCTTTTATTGGTTAGGGCATTGAGTGTAGGAGTTGGGATATCATGTTGCAACTGTACAGGACAATTTTGGAATATAGCATTCAATTCAGATCTCCTTGCCACAGGAAACTTGAAAGGACACAGAAAAGATTTATAAGCGTGTTAACAAGCATGGGGCTGGATGAACACAGCAGGCCAAGCAGCATCATAGGAGCAGGAAAACTTGACATTTCAGGCCTAAACCCTTCATCAGAAATGGGGGCGGGGAAGAGGGTTCTGAAATAAATAGGGAGAGGGGGGAGGCGGATGGAGGATGGATAGAGGAGAGGATAGGTGGAGAGGAGGCAGACAAGTCGAAGAGGCGGGGATGGAGCCAGTAAAGGTGAGTGTAGGTAGGGGGGTAGGGAGGAGATAGGCCAGTCCAGGGAGGACGGACAGGTCAAGGGGGCGGGATGATGTTAGTAGATAGGAGATGGGGGTGGGGCTTGAGAGGGTGGGTGAGAGGGAAAACAGGTTAGGGAGGTGGAGATGAGCTGGGCTGGTTTTGGGATGCGGTTGGGGGAGGGGAGATTTTGAAGCTTGTGAAATCCACATTGATGCCATTGGGCTGCAGGGTTCCCAGGCTGAATATGATTTGCTGTTCCTGCAGCCTTCGGGTGGCATCACTGTGGCATTGCAGGAGGCCCAGGATGGACATGTCATCTGAGGAATGGGAGGGGGAGTTGAAATTGTTCGCGACTGGGAGGTGCAGTTGTTTGTTGCGAACTGAGCGCAGGTGTTCTGCAAAGCAGTCCCCAAGCCTCCACTTGGTTTCCCCGATGTAGAGGAAGCCACAATGGGTACAACGGATGCAGTATACCACATTGGCAGATGTGCAGGTGAACATCTGCCTGATGTGGAAAGTCTTCTTGGGGCCTGGGATAGGGGTGAGGGAGGAGGTGTGGGGGCAGGTGTAGCACTTCCTACGGTTACAAGGAAAAGTGCCGGGTGTGGTGGGGCTGGAGGGGAGTGTAGAGCGGACAAGGGAGTCGCGGAGGGAGTGGTCCCTCCGGAAGGCAGATAAAGGTGGGGAGGGAAAAATGTCTTTGGTGGTGGGGTCTGATTGCAGATGGCGGAAGTGTCGGAGGATGATGCGTTGGATCCGGAGGTTGGTGGGGTGGTATGTGAGGACGAGGGGGATTCTTTTCCTTGTAACCGCAGGAAGTGCTACACCTGCCCCCACACCACCTCTCTCACCCCAATCCCAGGCCCCAAGAAGACTTTCCACATCAGGCAGATGTTCACCTGCACATCTGCCAATGTGGTATACTGCATCCGCTGTACCCGTTGTGGCTCCCTCTACATCGGGGAAACCAAGCGGAGGCTTGGGGACCGCTTTGCAGAACACCTGCGCTCAGTTCGCGACAAACAACTGCACCTCCCAGTCGCGAACTATTTCAACTCCCCCTCCCATTCCTCAGATGACATGTCCATCCTGGGCCTCCTGCAATGCCACAGTGATGCCACCCGAAGGCTGCAGGAACAGCAAATCATATTCAGCCTGGGAACCCTGCAGCCCAATGGCATCAATGTGGATTTCACAAGCTTCAAAATCTCCCCTCCCCCAACCGCATCCCAAAACCAGCCCAGCTCATCTCCACCTCCCTAACCTGTTTTCCCTCTCACCTCAAGCCACACCCCCATCTCCTATCTACTAACATCATCCCGCCCCCTTGACCTGTCCGTCCTCCCTGGACTGACCTATCTCCTCCCTACCCCCCTACCTACACTCACCTTTACTGGCTCCATCCCCGCCTCTTCGACTTGTCTGCCTCCTCTCTACCTATCCTCTCCTCTATCCATCCTCTATCCGCCTCCCCCTCTCTCCCTATTTATTTCAGAACCCTCTTCCCCTCCCCCATTTCTGATGAAGGGTTTAGGCCCGAAACGTCACGTTTTCCTGCTCCTATGATGCTGCTTGGCCTGCTGTGTTCATCCAGCCCCATGCTTGTTATCTCGGATTCTCCAGCATCTGCAGTACCTTTTATCTCTGATACATTTATAAGCGTGTTGCCAGGTTTGGAGGGTTTGTGCTATAGGGAGAGGCTGAATAGGCTGGGGTTATTTTCCCTGAAGCATTGGAGTTTGAGGGATGACCTTATTGAGGTTTATAAAATCATGAGGGCAATAATAGGATGAATAGCCAAGGTCTTTTTTCCAGGGTAGGGAAATTCAAAACTAGAGGGCATAGATTTCAGATAAGAGGGGAAAGATATAAAAGGGAAGTAAAGGGAAGCTTCTCATGCAGACGGTGGTGTGTGCATGGAATGAGTCGCTAGAGGAAATGGGGGAGATTGGTACAATTACAACATTTAAAAAGTAAACTGGATGGGTACATGAATAGGAAGGGTTTGGAGGGATATGGGCCAAAGGAGAATTGCAAGGCTTTTTATGCATATATTAGAAGAAAGAGGATGGCAAAGAAAAGAGTAGGCCCCCTCGAGGACAAAGGAGAGAAGTTATGCACGGAGCCACAGGAAGTGGGAGAGATCCTTAAAAAGTACCTTGTATCAGTATTCACCGAGGGGAAGGACATGACTGATGTTGAGGTCAGGGATGAGTGTGTGAATACTCGAATGTCACTACAGTAAAGGAGGAAGTTTTGGGTATCTTAAATTGCATTAAGATAGACAAGTCCCTAGGACCTGATGGAATCTATCCCAGGGGCATGGAGTACAAGAGTTGACAAAACCTGTCGCAGCTATATAAAAGATAACAAGGCATGGGGCTGGATGAACACAGCAGGCCAAGCAGCATCATAGGAGCAGGAAAACTTGACGTTTCGGGCCTAGACCCTTCATCAGAAAATCAGAGGTTTTCATCCAGCCCCACGCCTTGTTATCTCGGATTGTCCAGCATCTGCAGTACGTTTTATCTCTGCAGCTATGTAAACCCTTGTTAGGCCACATTTGGAGTATTGTGTGTAGTTTTGGTTGCCACATTACCAGAAGGACATGGAAGCTTTGGAGAGAGTGCAGAGAATGTTCGCTAGGATGTTGCCCAGCTCAAGGGCATTGGCTTGGAGGAAAGGTTAAAAAGGATTGTTTTCGCTGAAAAGACGGCAGCTGAGAGGAGACCTGATAGAGGTCTACAAAGTTATGAGATGCATAGATAGAGTGGATAGTCAGGGGATTTTTTCCACGGTTGAAGTTTCAATTACAAGGGGACACAGGTTCAAGGTGAGGGCAAAGATTTAAGGGAGATGTGAGGAAGGTTTTTCATGCAGAAAGTAGTAGGGGCCTGGAATGCACTGCCAGAAGAGGTGGTAGAAGCAAGCACATTGGTGACATTTAAGAGGCATCTGGATGGTTACATGAATAGGGAGGGAATAGAGGGATACAGACTGAATAAGGGTAGAAAGTTTGTTTTTTAGTTTAGTCAGAGCATGATCATCAGCACAGGCTTGGAGGGCCGAAGGGCCTGTTCCTGTGCCGTGCTTCTCTTTTGTTCTTTGTAAATGCTGGCAAATGGGGGAGGTGATGGTCCAGTGGTATTATCGCTGGACTGTTAATCCAGAGACCCAGATAACTCTGGGTGTGAATCTCGCCATGGCAGATGGTGGAATTTGAATTCAATAAAAATGTCTGGAATTAAGAATCTGATGACGACCACGAATCCATTGTCGATTGTTAGAAAAACCCATCTGGTTCATTAATGTCCTTTAGGGAAGGAAACTGCTACCCTTACCTCGTCTGGACTGCATGTGACTCTAGACCCACAGCAATGTGGTTGATTCTGAACTTCCCTCTGGGCAATTAGACATGGGCAATAAATGCTGCATGGTCAGTGACGCCCTCATCCTGTGAATGAATAATAAAAATAAGGCTAAATTAATTTGGGATATCTGGTCGGCATGGACAAGTTGGACTGAAGGACCTGTTTCCATGCTGTACGACTCTGACTCTATCACCAAACCTGACGCCTCCTGGGGTCAGTATGGCTTTGTGTTTTCGATTCCTTGATGGAGCATTTTTTATAATAGAAGGGACTTATTTGATCATATGAAGCAAATACTTTGATACTTTGTGTCCAGGGGAGTGAAGTGAGAACCAAGCAAAACCACTAAAATATTTTTTTTTTATTTAATACTTGCAGCAAAAGTACGTCCGATGTTCAGTCCGAGCAGAGATCAGGCACTTGAGGAGAGTTCTGTGCCACAGAATTAATGTGCTCGATCAGCAACAGGTAAGCTAGGGAGGGCTAGCAAGGAATTGATTTGTTTCTTTGCCATGGTTTGCAAAAATATAATGGGCTTTCTCTCTGCAGGTGCAAATACTGTTTGACAATGAGCCTTTGCCAGAACACATGACCATGAAACAGCTCTGGCTCTTGAGATGGTATGGGAAGGTGAGTGATGAGTATGCAAGTAGCTGCTTGAGGACTGTGCTTGAGGGAGAAAGAAAGAGAAGGATCCCTAAACAAGGCCAGATAAAGTAGGGAGAGACTTGTGTGGCCTATGAACGCTGTGGTGTCGTCTTGTTACTGATTTTTACCCATGGGAACAATTTTCCCTTATTTACTCCATCAAAACTTTCTTTTTTTAAATAATTTGGAACATGTCTTTTAAATCTGCCCTTAACCCTTCTACTTTGCGGAAAACAATCCCCAGGTTTCAAAACCTGCTGTAGTTCCCTTATCTGAGTTATTTTCCTTTCACCGCTCCTCTCGTGGTGCCAACCATGACTTTCTTGAGAACGCATCAACACTGATGTGTATATTGATGACTTGGACAGCAAAGAGCAGGAACTCAAGCACTGAATGCTGTAGAACCCTGATGGAAACTGACTTCCATTCAGAGAAACATCCCACTACCATCATCGGTGATAGTAGGAACTGCCGATGCTGGAGGATCTGAGATGACAAGGTGTAGACTGGATGAACACAGCAGGCCAGGCAGCATCAGAACAGCAGGAAATCTGACGTTTCAGGTCTGTACCCTTCTTCAGAAAGGGTCTGAAGGAGGGTCTAGACCTGAAAGGTCAGCTTTCCTGCTCCTCTGATGCTGCCTGGCCTGCCGTGTTCATCCAGCTCGACACCTTGTTATCCCACTACCATCATCCTCTACTCCCTGCCTCTCAGGAATTTTGGATCCAATGTGCCAGTTTGCTATATCCATTCTTACTTTCTTGACCTGTCTGCTGTGAGGGACCTAGCAAAAGCCTTGCCAAAGACCAGGCAGACTACATTAAATGCATTAACCCCATAACACACACGGTTACCTCCTTAAAACATTTGATCAAATTTGTCAACCATTACCTTCCTTTGACAAATTTATGCTGATTAATTAGTGTCTGTCCAAGGTCAGGTGTATTCTGTCCCTTAGATTTCTTTCTAATAACTTCCTGGCCATTGAAGTTAGACTGACTGACCTGTAATTTCCAGCTGTATCCCTTCCAATGTTTTTCAATAATGGGACAACGTTAACAGTCCTCCGGTCCTCTGGAACTTAACCTGCAGCCAAAAAGGATCTGCAAATTACTGCCAGAGCCTTGATATTTCCTCCCTAGATAGCCTGGGATTGATTTCATCCAGGCCTGAAGGCCGCAAAGTCCATTCTCTCTCTCTCTTTTTAATCTATTCTAACATTTCATAGCCCTCCAACCCGTTGTCTATACCTGTATCATACTTTTCCATTGTAAAGATTGATGAAAACTATTCATTGAGGACTATGCTCACACCTTCCAGATCCATACACTATTTCTATCATCCCTCATGAGCCCTACTCTTTTTTTTCTTAGTTATTCTTATTCCTTACCTATTTTAAACTCCTTTGGGCTTTCCTTTTATTCCAATTGCCAATGCTTTCTCGTGCAATCTCTTAGCTTTTTTTATTTCTTTTTTTCAAATTCCCCTTGTGCTTTTCATATTCCTTTAGGACTCCACCATACTGAGCCTACTGATTATGGTTCCCGTCCGCTCAGGCTCAGTGCCGGATATTAAGTCCAGAACTCCCCCTTCTTGTTGGGCTTTCTACGTACGGATTAAAATAAATTTCCTGGATATTATTGAAGAATTTTGCTCCCTCTCTACCTTGCATACGAAAGCTATGCCAGTTAATATTTGGTTAGTTAAATTCCCTTACACCTAGAGTCACCGAGGTGTACAGCACAGAAACAGACCCTTTGGTCCAACTCGTCCATACTGACAAGATATGTTAAATTAATCTAGTTCCATTTGCTGGCATTTGGCCTATATCCCTCTCAACCCTTCCTATTCATATACCTATCTAGTTGCCTTTCAAATGTTATAATTGTACCTGCCTTCACCATCTCTATTGTTGCCTTATTATTCTTGTACTCCTCTGAAATTTGATTTTGCATTTGGCTTTCTATCTCTCCCTGACTGCTTGGTGGGGGAGGGAGGGAGGCTGCAGCCCT
Organism: Ginglymostoma cirratum; assembly: GCA_024137785.1. Taxonomy (NCBI): domain Eukaryota; kingdom Metazoa; phylum Chordata; class Chondrichthyes; order Orectolobiformes; family Ginglymostomatidae; genus Ginglymostoma; species Ginglymostoma cirratum. The sequence continues at coordinate 325,563 of JAHRHZ010000248.1, read as the reverse complement.
TTTGTGTTGTTTTTGTGCCCATATTATCTAATTTGATGATCGTTTCCAACATACTGCCCCCCTTGACTGCTATAATTGATTTCTTGGTCAGTACTGTGACTCCAACCACTTTTCTATCTCCAGCTTTATCTCCTCTGAATACCTGTAACCAAAGAATGTTGAACTGCCAATCCTGCTCATTTTTCAGCCAAGTCTTGATCATAACTATGATTTACACTTCCACATGCCCTTGGCTCATCTTCCTCATCCCTTAGGCACCTTCCTTTTAAAATATATTCCATTTAGCCTTTCTGAACTCACTATGTACAAAAGTGTGTGATGTAGTTCCTTTGCCTTCCGGACTTACTTCTGGGGGTGGCGATGGCCTAGTGATATTATCACTCAGCTCGAATTCTGCCATGGCAGATGGTGAAATTTGAATTCAGTAAAATTCCAGATTTAAGAGTCTAACCATGACCATGAATCCATTGTCCATTGTTGGTGTGAAAGACCCATCTGGTTCACTAATGTTCTTTAGGGAAGGAATCCGCTATCCTTACCTGGTCTGACCTACATGTGAGTCCAGACACACAGCAATGTGATTGACTCTTAACTGCCCCCTGAGTTGGGCAATAAATGCTGGGATAGCTAGAGACACCATCATCCTCTGAATGAGTTAAAAAAACTATAGGCTAGTTAGCTAGACATCTGTTATTATGAAAATGTTAGAGTCTATTATAAAGGATGTAATAGCAGAGCATTTAGAAATACGTAATATGATCAAGCAGAGTCAGCATAGCTCCTGAAGGGAAGTAATGCCTGACAAATTTGTTGGAATTCTTTTGAGGTGAGAAGCAGTGAATGTGATATATTTGCATTTCCAGAAGCACTTGATAAGGCCGTACACGTTAGACTATGTAATAACATAAGATCACATGGTGTTGAAAGCAGTATATTAGCATAAACAAAGGATTGGCTAACTAATAGAACACAAACAGTTGGGATAAGGGGAGAGTTTTCAGGATGGTGATGTTTAATAGGGATCACTTCTAGGGCCACAATTATTTGCAATACGTACTAATGACTTGATTTAAGTGAATGGACAATAACCAAGATTGCAATGATCTAAAAATAGGTAAGAAAGCAAGTGGTGAGTATGACAGATTCTGTCAAGGGTTTAGGTGAGTGGGTAAAACTTGGCAGATGGAATATAATGTGAAGAAATGTGAGGTTATGCACTTTGGCAGAAAAATACAGGAGATGAGTATTATTTAAATAGAGAGACTGCAGAAAGCTGTAGAACAGCGATTTGGAAGTCCCTGTGCATGAATCACAAAATGCTAGCATTCAATTTTTATTCATTCATTCACGGGATGAGGGCTGTCACTGACTAGGCAGCATTAATTGCCCATCTGTAATTGCCCAGAGGGCAGTTCAGAGTCAACCACATTGCTGTGGGTCTGGAGTCACATGTAGGCCAGACCAGTTAAGGATGGCAGCTTTCTTCCCTAAAGGACATTAGTGAACCAGATGGGTTTTTTTGAAAATCGACAACAGAAGGTAATAAGGAGGGAAAATGGAATGTTGGCCTTTATTTCAAAGGCAATGATGTATAAAAGTAGGGAGGTTTTGCTAAAATCATGCAGGGCGCAGGTCAGACTACAGCTGGAATTCTGTGAACGGTTTTTGGCCCCTTATCTAAGGAAAGATGTACTATTTTGGAGACAGTCCAGAGGACATTCTCTAGGCTGATGCCAGGGATTTTGTTTTTTGAGGAGAGTTTGAGTAAATTGGGCCTGTACTATTGGAAAATAGAAAAATGAGAGGCGACCTTCTTAAAGTAGAGAAGATTCTTGGGATTTGACAAGGTCAATGCAGAAAGATTGTTTTCCATTGTAGGAGAGTCTGGGGCCAAAGGGCATAATCCCAGAATAAAGGTCACCCATTTAAGTAGAGATGAGAGTAGTGGATTTGTGAAATTCTTAACCACAGAGGACTACCGAGGCTGGGTCATAAAAAATCTGCTCATCTCAGCCTTGAATATATTTAATCAGTAAGGGAATCAAGGGTTATGGAGAAAAGGCAGGAAGGCAGAGTTGAGGATTATCAGATCAACCATGATCTCATTGGCACAACAGCCCCGATCACTGAATGAGAGATAAAAGGTACTGCAGATGCTGGAGAATCCGAGGTAAGGCGTGGGGCTGGATGAACACAGCAGGCCCAGCAGCATCATAGGAGCAGGAAAACTTGACGTTTCGGGCCTAAACCCTTCATCAGAAAGGGTCTAGGCCC
>JAHRHZ010000248.1:243100-322889 GCA_024137785.1 Ginglymostoma cirratum | reverse complement strand
GATGCTGCTGGGCCTGCTGTGTTCATCCAGCCCCACGCCTTGTTATCCCCGATCACTGAATGGCCTACTTTTGCTTGTACATCTTATGGTATTAAGACAAGAGAAATTAATGTGTCAATCAATGACTGGTGCACTTGAAATTGGTTCCTGTTTGTTGGGAGCAAGTATTGGGGAAACTGTGCTGAAGCTGGTGCTCAAGCGAACTTGTAATAAGGGACCTAGATGGCGTTTTAAACTTAGTAGTGGGAGCAAAGAATCAAATGAGATCAAAATACTCCAGGTAGGGTCTATCCAAGGTTTTTCTATCCAGTATAGTTGCAGCATAACTTGTGTCCTTATGCAAGGCAAGAGAAAAAGATATTAAGGGAAGTGATAAATAGACTGTGACATGAATGGATAGTGTAGAAATTGAAGAGTAAATCAACAGGCCATGGTGTAGCTCTGTTGATTAATTATAGTTTTTGGATACTAGAGAGGAATGACCTGAGTTCAGGGAATCTAGACGTGGAAAAAGATTTATGTAACAATGAGAAATGATAAAAGCAAGAAGTAACTTTTGGAAGTGGTGTACAGGTTCTCCCAACAGTTTCACTAGGATTGGGTATAAGGGAGGGAATATTAGGAGTTTGTCAGAAAGGTATGGCAAACAAATAGTGACCATAATAATGAGAAATGAATATTTTGGGGTGTTGAAGGAATATTGACTAGTACACTGGGTAGATCTCCCTCTTCTCCTTGAAGAAGTGGCATGGTATCTTTTGCATCCACCAGAGACACTACACAGCCCTTTCATTTACCATGTTCATCTGAAAGATGGCTCTTGTGGCAGTGCACCCCTTTGATTCTGCACAGAAGAGCAGTTTGCACTTTTGTCTGACCCTAACAGAATGAGTCACGAACTCACGATCTTCTAACCTCTTGAATTCCAATCTTTGACAATTTACCTTCCTACCTGCAACAGTGGAATTTACCAGCTGGTTTGCAATTGAAGGCGTAATCTCAGGGGTGGGTGATCAATGCCAAGGCCAAAAAGCTAGTGTTCTAGTGTAAATGAATGTGAGAGGTCAAGAAGGAAAGTTCCAAAGTGTGGGGCACAAAGGTTGAAGTCTACATTTCTTCATTGTTCTGTAATAACGACCCAATTTTGGAAACTGTTTATGGCATATGTTGAGAAGCCTGGGTAGTGACATTGATGAATAGCTTTAGGAGTTGGATTTTCTGTTATTTTCTATTGCTTGCATCGAGGCAGAGTTTTCAGAACAATGTAAGTTCTATAAATGCAGTTTCTCTAGGGCTTGGGGGAAGGGGTGTAAATGTTGCATTAGTGACTGGCATCACTTTGCAAAAGAACTCTCACCAGTAATTGTGTAACTCACTGTAACTGCTTCCTATTCACTTCAGCGGGAACTGAACTCTTTAGTTTCTACAGTGGCACATGCTGCTAAATGTTTTCATAACCTCGTCTCATCATGCTTTTATAATTTTTCAACAACAGTTTACATTATGTTGTTTCTTTATAAAGCCAAATGGCCAGGAGTTTCATAACAGCATTATCAAACAGAAATTGGTACTGATCTGTAAGTATGGATTTTGTGCCCAAGTCTCTGGTATGGGACTTGAACCCACAACTTTCAAACCAGGTTGGCATTCTACTTGCTGTGCCATGGCTGCCATAAGAAAACAGATCAGAAGATTTAGGCATGGCATCCTTTGAATAGTGGCACTAGTGTCAACAACTTTGGTAGGAAGACTGGGAAAAGATGGCTTTAAAAGTTATGAGACTAGTTAATGTTGCTCATCAAAGAATGTGGAGATCCACATGCATGGATTGTTACATTTAATATTCAGCTAAGCAAGCAATTAAGGCAAATAGCATGTTAGCCAGAGGTGTTGGTTTATGAGTAAGGATCTTGCTGTAATTATACAGGGCTTTGGGACTACATCTAGGTTATTGTGTACATTCTTGGTCATCTTATTAAAAGAAGGATATATTGGTCTCAAGATGTAGTAAAGGCTCATTGGAATGATGCCTGAAATGCGAGAGTTGGCTGAATCTGGGCCTTTATGTTCTTGAGTTCACAAAAATGTAAAGCAACTTGAGTGAAACAAAATTCTGAATGGGTTTGGTAGAGTAGAAGAATCGTGGAACCCCGACAGTGTGGAAGCAGGCCATTTGACCCATCGAATCCAAACTGACCTTCTGAGAAGAGCATCCCGCTCACACCCACCGCACCCTCTCCTATCCCTGTAACCCTACATTTTCCCATTTTATTTTTTAACTTCACTTTTTGCTTTTTATTTCAGCCAACACCAATGGTCCTTCACTATAGTGTGAAAGAGAAGCGAGGAAGGTGAAAGAAGAGGCAGACAAACAACTCTTCCAGTGCGTCAAATTGTGCTGTCAGTGTTTTTAGAAAACAACCTGGTGTGCTGAGCAAGCCTGGACTTTGGAAAACATTAATTTTTACCCACAATCATACGGTCTATGCAGCTTTACCTACCAAATAGACTGTGTCCAACCAGCTTAGATCTGCTTGTAAATTTAAGGCAACCCCCTCTGTAGCCTGGTGGTAATTTGTGAAAGGGCCAAGTACTCTGCCACTGTTGCCATCTATTCACCCTCACTGGTCTTTCAGTTGCCTCCAATCGGGCCAAACGGTGACTTTGGGCTGGCCCCAAGGAGGATATTCAAGACAAATGTGTTTTCCGCAAACTATCTTCTTCTGACAGACACACTTCACCTAAACCTCATGCTTCTATCCATCCTTACAGCAGCAGCGTCCAAGCTGACGGTAATCCTGCAAATGCACGATAGAACCTCATCTTCTGCTGTTTGTGAATCGGTTCAGAACCAAGAAAGGCAGCCAGAAGTGACTATTCAACCTGTACAATTGGCTGTTTGTATGCTTATTTATTTCCTGTTTTTGTTTTGGTGGGGTATGTAGTATATTAAAAAAGCGTTTTTCAGTGAAATTTGCACTAACAGAATGGCTTTTTTAGATAATGTGTTATGAAATGATAAATGTTTTCATGTGTCCCAATAAAGTATTGGGTTCTACAGCATTCTGTTTAAGGGGGGAGAATTTTACACATTTTTAAAACCCCTGTAATTGATATCAGTGGAAATTGAGATCTATTTGTTTTCCACACTGCAGTTAATTTTGGTAGTGTTGTATTGTCCATAATTGCTCAAATTTACAAAATATTCCTTTTTTTAAACAAAAGGTATTGGAGACTGTGTGCTTTTGCAACTTCTGTAAAGGTTTGTTCTGTATTGTTGTAAACCTTTGGATTCTTTCAAGTATTCAGTGCCTCCGTGTAAATTGCAAAAGTGAAAATGATATCAAGCTTGAAATCTAAGCAAATGGAATTTTGCACTTTATTTCTCCCTGAACTGAATTTTCTCCTCCTTCCCTCTATCCTATCTTCCTAAACAGGCTGGGGCGTTCATTCCTCCAACTACATTAAGGTTGAGGATACTGGGTACCCTTGTGGTCTCTTTTTTTTCATGGGTGTGCCTGAGCAACAAATGTTGGCATAGGTGCTGAATATTTTGCTAAATTAGTTGATTGAACCATTCAGGGCATTGCAATTTATGGACCAATAATTAAGTGCATGAACTAATTTAAAAATACTTATGGAATACTAGCCTTTATAGGACTGAATGAATGATTTTATTGTCACATATATTTTATAGTGGAGAAGAAAAACAGTAAAACACAATGAAAGGCTTTTCCAGAGTTGCCATGATCTGGCACCATTTTGAACAATTTAAGAAAAAGGAAAGGAAAATGGAAAGATATAGCTTAAAGAGTCAATCAGTCCGGAACCAGCTCGTTACCACAAACTACGCTGTCATTCGTCAGGTACCATTTTTTGCCACTGGGCTGACATTGCTGATGTAGCAGCTGCCAATTCTGATGTTCACCCTAGAAAGTAAGGGCCCACAATGCTCTGCTGTGGGCCCGCTTGAGATCTGCACTGGGCTGTCACTGCCGATGCCATCCGTGCTCAGGACAAGCGGTAAGTAAAGGAAAATAGAAAAAGATAAGGGGTTGGAGGGGGGAGCGAAGAAAAAAGAAAAGCGGTTGGAGTGGACAGGTTCCAGCTCAGGACCTCTGCTTCACCCCCATTTTAAGTGGCACAAATGCCAGGGCTGGGAAGAGCCTGAATACAAGGGGGTCACTTTCTCCCACCACATGGACAGCAGTGGTTCAAAATAATGGCTTACTGCAACTTTCTCAAAGGTAGTTGGGAACAGGCAAATAAACACTGCCTCACACCCCAAGATTGAATTTTTTACAAAAAGGAAATTCATGCTTTTTTTTGTTAGTTTTAAGCAGCAATCTCTATGATCTCTATGAAACTTGGTGACAAGTCATTAGCAGTTTTTTTTTTATTTGTGCTCCCTCATCTGGATAGAAATGTTCCTGGATACTCTTGCATTTCATAGTGTGAGTTGGCATACATCCCAAGAAATGATAGCAGAAGAGCTTTCCTGCGCTGTTGTGAAATCTTCTGAAGCACTAAAGTGAAGTGAATGTGATAGCCCTTGACATCAAGGCTGCATTTAACAGATTGTGGCATCAAGGAACCTTCACAAACTTTCCCTGCTCATTAGAGTCATACCTTGGGCCGAGGACAGTACCCTGAGGACCTCCTGCAGAGATATGCTGGAGCCTAGACGACGAAAGTCCAACAACCACAACCATTTTCCCTATTTGCAACCATTTTCAACTGCTTTATCAATGACCTTCCCTCCATCATAAGGTCAGAAATGGGGATGTTTGCTGATGATTGTACAAATGTTCAACACCATTCATGATTCCTCAAACATTGCATTCTAACATGGACTGCTTCAACAAGATCTAGACGATATCCAGGCTTGGACTGAAAATGACAAATAACGGTCATACCATAAGTTGCAGGCAGTGACCATCACCAATATTAGACAATCTAACCACCGTCCCTTGACGTTCACCAGTGTTACCTTCACTGAATCCCCTACTATCAACATCCTTGGCTTACCATTGACTAGAAACTGAACTGGACTCGCCACATAAACACATTGGCTACAAGAGCAGGTCAGAAGCTTGGAATCTGGCAGCCAATAGCTCACCTCCTGATTCCCCAAAGCCTCTCCTCTATGTCTAAGGCACGTAATGGAATACTCCCCACTTCTATGGATGAGTGCAGCTCCAACAACACTCAAAAAGCTCAACGCCACCTAGGACATAGCCTGCTTGATTAGCACCATATCAACAAGCATTCAGTTATTTCAGCACTAACGCTCAGTAGCAGTAGTGTGTATCATCAACAAGATACCCTGAAGAAAATCCTTATGACACAGGAACAAAATTAGACCATTCAGCCCTTCCAGTCTGCTCTGCTGTTCATTCATGGCTGATATGTTTCTCAAACCCATTTTACTGCCTTCTCCCCAAACCCTTGATCCCCTTACTAATCAAAAACCTATCTATCTCTGTCATAGATGCACTTGATGACTTGGCTGCCTCAGCCCTCTGTACAATAGGTTTTACAGATTAACTGTGTTCTGAGTGAAGAAATTCCTGTCAGCTCAGTTCTAAATGGTTATTCCTTCACTCCGAGGCTATGCTTTCAGGTCCTAGTCTCTCCTACTACTGCAAACATCTCCAAACCCCGATCGCCAAAGATTCCTAGACAGCACCTTCCAAACCTATAACCACTTCCATCGAGAAGGCCAAGGGCAGCGGGTACATGGAAACACCATCACTTGCAAATTCCCTCTAATCCATTTTCCACCCTGACTGAAAATATGTCGCCTTTTTTTTTCAGTGTTGCTCAGTCAAAATCCTGGACTTCCCCACCCCCCAGCCGAGGGAATTATAGGTGTACCCACAGTGCATGGGTTGCAGCCGTTCAAGAAGGCAGCTCGCTACCACCTTTCAAGCGTAACTGGGACTAGTAATAAATGGCCAGCCAACAACAATGTCCCACATCTATAAAAATAAATTCAGCCACTTGATATTGTGACCAAAGGAGAGAAGTGTCTAGAAGTGGCTTATAGGATGTGTTGAAGTGTAGGGGCCTGCCTAACTGAGAGAGCTTCTGACTGTGATCTGAAAATTGGGGATAGACGTATAGTAACAGGAATGTGCAGCTTAATCCCTTCAGCCTGTTTCTGACATTCAAAGAGATAGGTGACCTAACTCCTTATACCCATCTTTCTTACATATCACTTAATAACTTTTGGCCACAAAGTGCTCTGTTACTTTGCTAAGATGACATCTGACCCAACTTTGGAACACTATTACACAAATAAGATTCAAAATTCCTTCACCCTTTGCATGAAGTGTTGATCAATTTCACTCCCAAAATGTTCTGCTCTAATTTTTAGACTATCCTAATAGTCATAGCTTTCCCAACCAGTGGAAATAGTATCTGCCTATCTATTCTCCTTTATCTCAAACCTCAATCAAGTTGTAGAATAACTACAGAAGCAGGCCCTTCAGCCTATCAGGTTCATGCCAATTATTTTCAAGACCACCTTGTCTAATCCATCTGCCTGTACTTTCCTGTTGTCCTGAAATTCTCTTTTTATGACCAATTTTATTTGCTACAATGCAATTATATCCATGCATAGCAAAACTCAATGTAGAGTCATAAAGATCTACACCACAGCAATGACTCTTCAGCCCATTGCATTCATGCTGGTCAAATTCAACCACCGAACTATTTTTCAGCATTTGGCCCACAATGTAAATACTTTTTAAATGTTATGAGGGTTTCTGCCTCTACCACACTTACAGGCAGTGAGTTCCAGACTCCCTTTGGGTAAAAAAGCTTTTGGTCATATTTCTTCTAAACCTTCTGCCCTGTTATCTTACATCTATGCATCTTAGTCATTGATCCCTCCATCAAGGGGAGAAAAGTTTCTTTCTGTCTATCTATGCCATTCATGATTTTATACATCTCTATCGATTCTCTTCTCAATCTATGCTCCTCTAAGGAAAGCAGTCTGTCCAATCTCTCTTCATCACTGAAAATCTCCAGCACAGGCAACATCCTGGTAAATCCCCTCTGTACCCTCTCTAATGCTGTCACATGCCTCCAATAATGTGGATTCCAGAATTGCATGCAATAATCTAGCTGTGGCCTAAACAACGTTTTCAAAGAACCATAGAATCCCTAGTTCCAGCGTAACCTCTTAGACTCTATGCCTCGTCAAATAAAGACAAGTCTCCCACATACCTTCTTAACCACGTTATCCACTTTTCTCGATACCTTGAGGCACCAGTGGCCATGTACATCAAGCTGCCTTTGATCCTCAGTGCTTCCCAGGGATCATGTATTCCCTTGCCTCGTTTATCCTGCCCAAGAGTGTCACCTCACTTTCGTCCAGATTGAGTACTATTTGCCACACATTAACTAATCTGACCAACCTGCCTATATTCATCTCTAATCTAAGGCCATCCTTTTCATTTGCTACCCCACCAATTTTGTATCCTCTGCAAACTTACTGATAACTCTCTTACATTCGTATCTATGACTTTAGGTCTTAGACCTTATAGTGTTCCTTTCTCTTGGTGCTGCTGATCTCTGCCAGTTTTGTGCACTTTAAGGAGAAAAGATAATGTTGCATTCCAATTTCTATCTCCCAAAACCAGCCCAGCCCAGCTCATCTCCACCTCCCTAACCTGTTTTTCCTCTCACCTATCCCCTCCTCCCACCTCAGGCTGCACCCCCATCTCCTATCTACTAACCTCATCCCGCCCCCTTGACCTGTCCGTCCTCCCTGGACTGACCTATCTCCTCCCTACCCCCCCACCTACACTCACCTTTACTGGCTCCATCCCCGCCTCTTCGACTTGTCTGCCTCCTCTCCACCTATCCTCTCCTCTATCCATCTTCTATCCGCCTCCCCCTCTCTCCCTATTTATTTCAGAACCCTCTTCCCCTCCCCCATTTCTGATGAAGGGTCTAGGCCCGAAACGTCAAGTTTTCCTGCTCCTATGATGCTGCTTGACCTGTTGTGTTCATCCAGCCCCATGCTTGTTATCTTCTATCCCCCTATCTTTGTTTAAACACTTCCAACACTTGCAAGCTAGTCCATAAATTTCTCAGGTCCAGCTCTATTCAGTACAATCTACCGACACGTATAAGTGTAACTTTCCCCACACTAGTATCAACAATGCAGGAATCTGAAGCCTTCCCTGCTGCACCATGTCCCCAGCAACACGTTAATCTAATCAATTATATATCAGATTTTTCTACTCACTAGTTTGCGAAAAGGGGAGTAGTTCATACATTGTCTTTGAGGGTCTGCTTGTCAATCTGCCATAGACTGTACGATGAACCTCTTCCCCATTGGGGTATTCTGCAATCATTCTGTGACATAATTCACCTAATCAGAGAGGAAATAGCTATTCATCCTAGATTCGAACCACAGAACTGCCTCCTGTTCCTATATTGCGGAATTATTATCCTTGTTGCTTTCCCATCTTCTGGCTGAAAACGTGTTGATGAATTCCGTATCCTCAGGAAAATCCGGCTTGACCTCCCTGGTCATAGGAACATATACATATCCTCCTGTTCAATTGTTAGCCATGTCCTCCCTTGCTCGCGAAGCGTTAATGTTGCACATTGGTCATGTACAGAAAGGTGTCACCCATCTACTTCTCAGCCTTTCAGATTTTGGATGATGCCCATGGCTACTCAGGATCCAAAACACATTCTCAGGGTACTCCATTGCACATGTGATTGGCGAGATACTTTCTGGAGTTCTCACGTGGAGCATGAGTGCTCCCAATGGGTCTGAGGTGTCCTGTCATCTTTCCATTTATTAGCCTCGCTAAACTTACCAGAAATAAGCTAAGGACTTAAGTAAGACGTATAATGTTACAAAAGATCTGCACAAGCAGCTCTGGGCTGTCATTGTAATCTCCAACAACACTCCGAGGTGTCTACTCTTCTCCATTCCAGCCGCTAAAGAATCTCTGATTTCCATTGTGCCATCATTTTCCTTAAGAAACTAGGAACAAGTGCAAACCCTTTCAGCCTGCTCTGCGAATGCTAGTGCCGTTAATTGCCAAGGCCCATGGTCATGGAAATTCCTCCACAAAATCCCTCATTGCTCCTCCTCTTTTAAGATAACTCTTATAAGCATTGACTGTGCTTTTGGTCAGTTATATCGATAAATCTTTCTCTGTTTCGGGGTCAAATTTTCTTTTACACTTCTCTACAGTGCCTTGGGAAGTTTTACTGTTAAAGATGTTGTGAGAATGTGGGTTGTTGTTGTACAGATCAAATAATACAATTTGGTCAGAGACAAGTAATACACATTGTCTGATGTGGATATCTGTCAAATAGAGAAAATCTACAGGTAAACGGCTGAAATCCCACAGCAAGTTACTTTAACAGAGCTACAATGTCTGTAGCCTACATCTGTATGAAATCACAGTCTTTGTCATATGTAGGCATTTGTAAAAGCTAAATACTTGCATGTCTATACTGCCCAGGATGGCCTCAGGATATCGCAAAGTACTTTACAGACAATGAAATACCTCTTGATGGCATAAGTATCATAATATAAACATAAATAGAACATCTATCCTTGGCACAATAGTATTCATTATTACTGTCAATAGACACACTATGATATCCCACAAAGAGCAATGTGATCAATGGTCTGAAGGACTTTCCCATTGATAGTGCAGTACAGCCTCGTTATTGCACTGGATATCTCGCCCTAAATTGTAGCTTCAAGTCTCTAAGGTGAGAATCATGAGGGGTCTGGACAGAGTAGATAGAAACGGTTCCCTCTCGGTCGATATTTAGAGGATCGAGAACTAGGGGGCAAAGATTTAGTGTTTTCCAAAAGAAGCAAATGCAAGGTGAATGCACTGACTAGAAGTGTGGTGGAAGCAGGATCAAATGAGATGTCCAAGAGAGCATGAGGTGTTCCTGTAAATAACAACACCATGCAGGGTTATGGGGAAAAGGGAAGAGATTGGCACTAAGGCCAAATGCTCAGAAAGCTGGTGCAGATACAATGGGCTGACTGGCTTCCTGTCGAGCTTTAACAATTCTGTGAGGTCTGAATCTATTAATTTCTTCCTCAGAGGAAAGAAATCTCCTGCTGAACCATGATAGACAGCTTGCAAGAGATACATCTGTTGGTGTTATGTATGGACTCCCCAAAGAATCTATCCTTGGCTCCAAATGTATGCAAGACTCCTAGATTAATCCTACTATTACCTTGATCCTTAATCTCTGAGTTGACTAAGCAATTGTGTAAAATATAGTGCAGGTTGAACAGAAATTTCCTCCCAAATTAGAATGATCGAAGACATCGTCTTCAGTCCCTGATACAATCTGTGGCCCCTGACCACCAATCTATCCCTCTTGGTGACATTTATTTGACATTAAACCAGATCATTGGACCAGGCAGCATCAGAGGAGCAGGAAAGCTGACGTTTCGGGTCGGGATCCTTCTTTAGAAAGGCCCTGAAGAAGGGTCCCGACCCAAAACGTCAGCTTTCCTGCTCCCCTGATGCTGCCTGGCCTGCTGTGTTCCTCCAACTCCACACTGTGTTATCTCTGACTCCAGCATTGGCAGTTCTTACTATCACCAAACCAGATCATTGACAACATAGGTGTCATATTTTACCCAAAGATTTACCCACAACTTTCAACCAAGACCACCTAGTTCCACCTTAGTAACATTGCTTGATTCATATCCTGCCTCAGCTCATTTGCTGCTGAAACCCTTATTCGTGACTTTCTTATCTCTATTCATGGCTAGCCTACAGACTTCTACCATCCATAGACTTGAATTCATCCAAAGCTGGTACGTCCTCACTCACAACAGGACACCTCACCCGGCGAAGTCAAAATTCTGATCATTGTCTTCAAATTCCTCTGTGATCTTGCATATAATCATGCTCTAGCCACCCCTTGCCCATCAATCTCTGTTGCCAGGTGGTGGCACGGTAGCTCAGTGGTTAGCAGTGCTACCTCACAGCGCCAGGGACCTAGATTCGATCCCACTCTCGACTGTCTGTGTGAAGTTTGCACATTCTCCCTGTGTCTGTGCGGTTTTCTGCTGGGTGCTCTGGTTTCCTCCCATAGTCCAAAGATGTGCAGGTTAGGGGGATTGGCCACACTGAATTACCCATAGTGTCCAGGGGTGTGTAGGTGAGTTGGATTAGCCTGGAGAATGCAGAGACAGGGTGAGTCTGGGTGGGATGCTCTTTGGCAGGTCGGTGGAGATTTGTTGGGCCAAATAGCCTGCTTCCACAATGTATTGATTCTACGATCTCCTCCAGCTGGAGAAGCCTCAGGATCATTGTGTTCCTCCAATTCTAGCACCTTCATCATTCCTAATTGTACACTCTCTTGTCATCGGTGACCATGTCTTTATCTGTAAAAAGCACAGAGAATGCTGGAGAAACTCAGCAGGTACAGCAGCAACTGTGGAGAGATAGACATTGCTAATGACCCAATGGTACTATCGCAAGGCTATTAATTCAGAGACCCTGGTAATGTTCTGGGGTTAAATCCTACCATGGCAGATGGTGGAATTTGAAATCAATAAAAACCTGGAATTAAAGACCTAATATAGACCATTAAACCTTTGTCAATTGTCTTTTAGGAAAGGAAAAATGTCATCCTTACCCATTCTGACCTACACGTGACTCCAGACCACAGCATTGCAGTTGACGCTTGTCTACCCTCTTGGCAATTAGAGATGGGCAATAAATGCTGTAGAGCCAATGACACCTACAATCCATGGGAATGAACTAAATTAACATTTTAAGTTTGATATGACTCCTTTATCAGAACACTGAGGGATGATAAATACACACAAGTGGAGAAATTAGAATTAAATAAAATCTGGAGTTCTAAGGCAGGGTCACTGGACTCGAAATGTTAACTGTTTCTCTGTCCACAGATCCTGCCAGACCTGTTGAGTTTCTGCAGCACTCGCTGCATTTGATTCAGATTTCCAGTATGTATAGTATTTTGCTTTTCTTTATATCTTTAGCTGCCTCGACCCTAAGTTCTGGAATTCTGTCCCTGCCTCTGATTTATTTCCTCCCTTAAAAGGCCCCTGAAAACTCACCTCTGGTACCAAGATCACCTGGTCCCATATCTGTCCTTATGAGGCCCTATAGTGCATTTTATCTGATAAGCTGAGAAGTAACTGGGGATGTTTTGCTATGTTAAAGGGGCTACATAAATGCAGTTGTTGTCGGTGGTTACCTTTTACTGCTCAGCTGCAACATAAGTGCCAGTGAGAGGCCACGTCTTAGGTCCTTAATGGCATTTTTTTTGCCAAGAGTAAGCCACTTCTATCTTCACCTAAAATAAGTTAAAGCAAAACCAGGATGAACCAAAATAAAAGTCAGTGTGTGGTTTATTGTAGCAACATTTGGGGTGGCACAGTGGCTCAGTGGTTAGCACTGCTGCCTCACAGCGTCAGGGACCCAGGTTTGATTCCACCCTGAGGCACTGTCTGTGAGGAGTTTGCATATTCTCTCCGTGTCTGCATGGGTTTCCTCCAGGATCCCCCCACAGATCAAAGATGTGCAGGCTAGGTGGATTGGCCATGCTAAATTGCCTATAGTGTTCAGAGATGTGTAGATTAGGTGGGTTATAGGGGGATGGGTCTGGGTGGGATGCTCCGAGGGTCAGTGTGGACCTGCTGGGCCGAAAGGCCTATTCCCACACTGTAGGGATTCTATGATTTCACTATCTGGTTTATGATATTACCATGAGTATCTAGTTGGACATCAGCACCATCTGGTGGATAGGAACATCATTTCTGATGAAGGGTTTAGGCCTGAAACATCAAGTTTTGCTGCTTGGCCTGCTGTGTTCATCCAGCCCCACGCCTTGTTATCTCAGATTCTCCAGCATCTGCAGTACCTTTTATCTCAGGAACATCTTTAACTTGGTTGCTGCTGTAATGCTCCTGCATTTTCAGTACAAGTTATGTACAATTTTGTGAGTCTACCTGGAATTGCTAGGCCATTTCTGAGGGCAGTTAAGAGTCAACCGCAGTGCTGTGGAGACAAGGTAAAATGGCAGATTTTGTTCCTTAAAACGCATTAGTGAACCAGATGGGATTTTGCAATAATCAATGCTAGTTTCATGGTTCAGTAGTCACTATTACTGAGACTAACTTTCAATTCCGGACATATTCATTAACTTTATATTTTACCAGGTGGGATTTGTACCGATGTCCCCACAGCATTAGCCTGGAGTTCTGGATTAGTAATTAGGCCTCTGGGCATTACCACTCAATACTCATGTACCCTAAATTTTTGACAGGCAAGTGAATCAAGAGCAACAAGATGCAGACAGGAAAGGGAGTTGACACTGCAACTTGATCAGTCATTATCTATTGAATTGTGGAGCAGATTGAAGAGTTGAATGTCTTAAATCCAACACACAACCAAAGAATTTAATTTTGTTATAAGAAGCAGGAATACATTTCCCTGAAGCTAATGCGTCGTTCAGCAAGATTACAGTCACTTCTCCATCTCAACTTCACTTTGTTGCCTGCTCATAATGTTCCATCAATCTCAGCCTTTGACACACGCCATAATAGAGCATCTACACATCTCTGGGGTAGAGAGGTGCAAATGTTCGCAACATTTGAAGTGAAGACATTTCTCCCTGTCTCAGTGGTAAATGACTGAATCTTAATCCTGAAACTATGATTTTGGGTTCTCGACTCTCCCACGAGGAATCAACAGTCTTTCAGGTTCTACCTTGTCAAAACTTCTAATGGGATTAATTCTGATTCTTCAAGAGGATAGGTCCATTCTGCACAGTTCCTTGTTTAAAAAAGACATTTTTTTTAAAGTCACAGAATGTTAGGCCAAGAAAATGCACTAGCTAACCCCAGGAATTAAACATTTCTTGTATCAGGATACAAGGAAGCTCAGAAGAGCAGAGAGATCTTGGGGTATTTGTCCACAGATCTGTGAAGGTGGCAGGACAGGTTAATAGGGTATTAAAAAAGGCATATGGGACACGCCTTTATTAGTTGAGGCATAGATCATACGAGCAGGGAGGTTATGTTGGAGTTGTTATGTTGGAATTGTTATGTTGGAGACTTTGATTAGGCCACTGCTAGAGAACTGTGTGCAGTTCTGGTCACCACAGTACAGAAAGGATGTGATTGCACTGGAAGGAGTGCTGAGAAGATTCAGTAGGATGCTGCTTGGGATGAAGCACTTCAGCGATGAAGGGGGGCTGGATAAGCTCAGGTTGTTTTCTTTGGTGCAGGGAAGGTTGATGGGGGGACCTGATAGAGGTGTGTAAGATTATGAGGGCAGGGTGAGTAGAAAGCAGCTGTTCCCCTTCGTTGAAAGGTCAATAACAAGGGAGCATCAATTTAACGCAAAAAGCAGGAGGTTTACAGGAGATTTGAGGAAATACCTTTTCATCCAGAGGGTGAGGAGGGTCTGGAATGCACTGCCTGGATGGGTTGTTGAGATGGATAGCCTCACTGACTTTAAATGTGTCATAACATTTGAAGATATTGGTTGAGTGCTGGAAGGTGGGACCTGTGTAAATTTAGTGTAGTTTCGGTAGTACAGACTTGATGGGCCAAAGGACCTCTTCTATACTGTATGATTCTATGATTTACTCCCTAGATATCAGATGCAATCAACATCCAGGGTCACAATCATTAGAAAATGTTTATCAGAAAAAAAAGTTATCTGCGTGCTTCACTTACTTTGAACTTCTGTTTTATTTCAAAATGGAAGCAGAGAGGAAAACAAATGGATATTTGACCCAGTGGGTCGGGAAGTCAAGTCAACATCGTTTTACAGAGTAAAACATTATTGAGGTTGGAACGTACCAAATGTTCTTGCGAGACAAAGGTCTGTGTGCTATGTCACTCTGCCACCAATGGAGGGTGCTCCTGCACCATGTAAGATTGAGCTCTGACCTTGTCGTCAATTGGATTGTTTGGATTTTCATGACTTGGGGCATTGGTGAAGTTAATTAATGCCAGAGTTCCCTCCAGTGTTGTCAGAAAATATTGAGTGAGACATAGAAACCAGGAGAAGGGGCAGCCTTTCAGCCTTTGAACTTGCTCCATCCTTCAATGGGATCATGGCTGAACTCCAATCTCAAAGCCATATTCCCATTAGTTCTCCATACCCCTCAAACCCTTTAAAATCTTAGAATTTATCAATCTCCTTCTTGAACATATTCAGTGATCTGGCATCCACAGCCTTCTGTAGTCATGGTTTCCACAGGCTAACCACCACCTGAGCCAGAAAATGTTTCCTCATCTCAGTCCGAAACAGCCTGAGGATGTGACAGAATGCAATCTCTACTTGGTTTATCTGGGGTTTTTGCAGAGTTCCTTCATCTGATCTGGAGGACGAGACCATAAGCCCATAGCCAATAACACCTAGGGAGTGGAAGTAGGCCACTCGGCCCATCAATCCTGACTGAGAGGTCAGAGACAGCTATGTTTCACTCTGTAGCCTCCTGTTACTCGCGTTGTTTCTTCATCATTTTGGTCATGGTTTGAGCTTCTATACCAACCGGGGTTCTTTGGGTAGCACGCCTGCCACTGACTCAGAAGGTGAGGTTTTAAGGCTCTGTCCAGAGGTGTTGAGCAGAACATTCAGGCTGGCATGTGATGTGCTGTATATCTGAATGAAGCACAAAAACATGCCCTGTCAACACTCTCAGGAGCATGTAAGGGCATTGGTGGAGCCAGGAGCTGGGGGATTGTACAGGAGGCAGTTTTAGAGAGGTGTTTACAGTTACAAAGGAGTAAAGAAAAGATAACTGGACTGTTTTTAGTGGTTAAGGGGTCTGCAATAAGTGCGCACAGATCTGATGTTAAACATTAGAGATTTAGCATAGAGAATGTAAAACCATTTTACTCGATTGTTGTATAGATTTAGACTTGTGTAGACTCAATTGGAATTGAGACCAAGCAAACTTTTTTATTCATTAACGGAACGAGGGCGTCATTGTTTAGGCAACAGTTATTGCCCAACTCTGTACTCGCAAATTTACAACAAAATAGGCCATTCGGCCACTCAAGCCTGCTCTTTCATTCAATAAGATCATGGCTGGTCTGTTTGTCGTAGAAATTCATACAGCATCGCCCTTTGGCCCATCGTGTTCAGGCCAGTCATCAAATATCGATATACTATAATCCCATTTCCCAGCACTTGGTCCGTAGCCTTCTATGCTATCATGTTTCACTTATTCATCTGAATAGTCCATCAAATCTTTTGAGAGTTCCTGCCTGTACCATCATCTTAGGCAGTGAGTTCCTGACATCCACAACCCCCTGGGTGAAATTATTTTTCCTCACATCTCCTCTAATCCTCATCATCTTTTCCTTAAAACTGTGCCCCCTGATATTCACCCCTCTACTAAAGGAAAAGATTCTCCTTAACTACCTTTCTGTGCGCCCCCGGAACCTTGTATACAACTCAATCAGATTCCCCTCAGACTTCTTTGCTCTAAGGAAAACAACTGCAGTCTATCCAATCTCTTTTCACCTTTGAATCGCTCCAGTCCAGGCAAAGTCCTTGTGAATCTCCTCTCTAGTGCAATCACATTCTTCCAATAGTGTGGTGACTAGAATTGCAAACTATTCTCCAGCTGTACCTAACTAATGTTATATACAGCTCCATTATAACCTCCCTGCTCTTGTATTCAATGCCTTGACTGATAAAGCCAAGTATCCCATATGCTTTTTTATCCACCTTATCTGCCTGTCCTGCCGTCTTTAAGGATCTGTGGACATACACACCAAGGTCCCTTTCATCCTCTGTACTTCCTCAGGTCATAACATCAACGTGTACTACCTTACCTCGTTAGTTGTCCCAAAATACATCGCCTCATACTTTTCCGGATTAAATTTTATTTGGCACTGTTCAGCCCTCTGACCAGACCATCTATATCATCCTGTTGTCTAAGGCTTTCCTCATTGCTATTTACCGCCCCACCAATTTTCATGCTATCTGTGAACTTACTGATCACACCTCTTAACATTCTTGTCTAGATCACTAATGTACATGACAAACAGCATAGGACCCAGCACTGAGCTCTGTGGTATGCCACTGGACGTCAGTTTCCTGTCACAAACCACCTATCAACCATTACCTTCTGTCACAAAGCCAATTTTGGATCCAACTTGTCAAATTTGCCTGGATCTCATGGGCTCTTAGCATCTTAAACAGCCTGCCACATGAGACCTTGTCAAAAGCCTTACTGAAGTCCACGTAAAATACATTAAACTGCGCTTCCCTCATCTATTTCTTCCTTGAAAATTTCAATCAAATTTTTCAGACATGATTTCCCTTTCCCTCAAAACCCTGTTGACTATCCTTGATTAATCTTGCCTCTGATTAGTTATGACCCTCGCACTTTTTTCCCAGGTTTTTCTCTAACATTAATGCTAGTTTCACTGGCCTTTAGTTTTCCTGGTTTATCCCTCCCACCCTTCTTGAATAATGGGACCATATTAGCTATCCTTCTGTCTTCTGGCAGCCCACTGGCAGCCAGAAATTTGAAAATTAACCTCAGAGCCCCTGCAGTCTCCTCCCTTGCCTCCCACAGCAGCCTGAGATACATCTCATCCTGGGGATTTATCCACTTTCAAGCCTGCTAAATCTGCGAATACTTCCTGTCTCTCAATGCTAATTCATTCTGGCATATTAACCTTCTCTTCTCTGATTTCTTTACCTACATTGTCCTTCTCTATAGTGAATAAAGATGTAAAGAGCTCAATTAAAACCACCATCCGTGTCTTCCAACTTCATACACAGACTGCCACTTTGGTCTCTAATGGGCCCTAATCTTTCCCTGGTTATTACCTTGCCCCTAATATACTTTAAGACATTTCTTGATTTTCCTTAATGTCAATTACAGTGTTTCTTATGTCCCCATTTTGTTCTCCTCGTTTCTTTTTTTAAGCAACCCCCTCCCTGCACTTTCTGTATTTCTTCAGATACCTGTTGTTTTGTGACTTTGGTATCTGCCATAAGTTCCCTTTTTGTCCCCCTTATCCAATCCTGTGCATCCATTGACATTGAGGATTTTCTGGGCTTGTTGGTCTCACACTCCACCATTACAGGAATATGTGGGCCTTGAACTCTCACTCTTACCCTTTTGAATATTGATTACATTTTATGACAAATGGTTACTCCCAGTCCATTTCGGTCAGATCCTGTCTTATTAAAATTGGTCTTCCCTAATTCCTTAATTTTCAGTTCATCTTTGTCCTTATCCATAATTACCTTAAATTTTACTGAATTATGAGCACTATTGCCAAAATGCTCCCTCACTGTCACATCTACTGCTTGCCCAATTTTCTTTCCTAAAATTAAGTTCAGCATTGTGTTCTCTTTTCTAGGACTTCCAGTGTGCTGCCATGAAATTTGTTTGGATATCTCTATCTATGTACACTCCCAGCAAAGTAATTGCCCCCTTTATGTTCTTAGGTTCTACTCATTTGACCTCAGTTAAGGAACCTTAAGAACTGAGATATAATCCCTCCTTATTGTACATTCTGACCTTTGATTATCCTGCCTAGCAAGAACCTATCCACTTCTGCATTACCGATATTCAATGATCCCTCCTTCTGAGGCTCCAAAGTCACACAATCCTCTGAAAGAAAAGACAAGGTTCTTCATCTCTGTCCTAAAAGGGTGACCTCTAATTTTTTGAAACAGTGCGATGCCTGAGGACAGCAGGATAGCTAATATAGTCCCATTATTCAGGAGGGTGGGAAGGATAAACCAGGAAACTACAGGCCAGTGAAGCTAGCATTAATGTTAGGGAAACTGTTTGGAAAACAAAAAGTGAGGGTCATAACTAATCCCAAGAAAGCAGACGTCTTTTCCACATCGACATTGTGAAAACCATTCAGGATCTCATCCACTTAATCAAATCTCCCCTCACACTTCTAAACTCCAGTGGAAACAAGCCTAATCTGTCCAACACATCCTCATAAGGCACTCCACTCATTCAGTTATCAATCTGGAAAACTTCCTCTGAACCATCTCCAACATATTTACATCCTTCCTTAAGGAAGGAGACCAAAACTGCATTCAGTATTCGAGATGAGGTCTTTACACATACCCGGTACATCTGAACCATAACACCCTTTTTCTTAAGTTCAATTCCTCTTGTAGTAAAGGTTTCCGTTGGCCATTATGTGCTATCCCTGCAACTACATTTTCCCAAATCTTGCACCAGAACCCCCAAATCCCTCTGCACCATTATCAGTCTCCATTTAAATAAAATTCTGCTTTTTCATCTTTCTTGTCAAATTGAACAAATTCACATTTTCCCGTATTATTTCCATCTGCCAGATTTTTGCCCAGTTACTCAGTCTATCTATATTCATCTACCTCCTCCTGATGTCCTCTTTACAACACCCTTTCCTACCAGTCTTAATGTCATCTGGAATTTAGCCACCACACCTTCACTCCCCTCAGCTAGGTCATTGGTGTAAACTCTAAAAGGTTGAGGGCCCAACACAGATCCCTGCATGACATCACACTTACATTCAGCTAATTCGAGACAGAGCCTCAGGGAGGGAATTCCAGGATTTTGACCCAGTAACATTGAAGGAAGAGTGATATATTTCCAAGTCAGAATGGTGAGTAGCTTGGAGAGGAACTTGCACATGGAGGTGTTCCCGTATATCTGCTGCCCTTGTCCTTCTGGATAGAAGTGGTTGTGGGTTTGGAAGATGCTGTCTAAGGATCTTTGGTGGATATCAGGTAGTAATTGAGAAGAGGCATCAACCAATATTTACCAATAAACTAGTTATGGGGATGTCGAGAAGGAGACATAAAGGGACCAGAGCAGGGACATGGGAGATGCACATTGATTCAGAGGATGGTGTAGGAGTAATGATTGTAATTCAGAGTTATGGGAGAAGACAGTGAGAAATGAAACTCTCACAACAGGGAATGTGGTTGACACTTAATTCCTGGGCAATTGTAATTTTTTTAAAATTAGAAGCATATATAATTACATGCACATAACGACAGTTCTAAATGAAATAACTAATGTCGTTCCTACAGCAAAAGAGATAGAATAAGTGCAGGAAACTATAGACAAATCAGCTTATTGGAGTGGTGGAAAAAATATTGGAATGTTCTTAGTCAAAGGTGTATAGAAAAAACATTTGGAAATTGAAAAGAAAATAAAGTTGCCAAATAGATTTCACAAAGTAAGGCTACGCTTAATCAGTCTTTGAAGAAAGCAAAGTAAATAAGAATAATTGTGTGGAAATAATCAACTCGGACTTTCAAAAGGTCTTCAACAAGTCATGTATCGTGGACTCAACAATAAGGTCAGAATGCATATAGTCAGAGGGCAAGTTTCAAAATACATAATCAACTGATTACGAGAAAACCGAGTGGAGATTAATGGTTAAAGGGAATTTGTCAGATTGGAAAATGATGCATAAAAGTGAAATACTGTGGATGCCGAAAATCAGAAACGAACACAGAGAATGCTGAAGAAAACTCAGCAGGTCTGGCAGCATCTGTGAAGAGAGAAATAGGATTAGTTTCAAGTCCGGTATTTTGGAGCTTGGTGCTTTACATAGACCCAAGTGGACCTAATATTGTTCACCATTTACGTGAGCAATTTGAATTCGGGATTCAGGAGGCCAACTTCAAAGTTTGTGGATGCCACCAAATTGAGCTAATGCAGAGGAGAAGGACATCAATAAAATACAGGAACATGTTAATTAACTTGCATAATGGGTGTGTAGTCTGTAGATGAACTTCTGTATTTATCAATGCAAAGACATTATGTTGGTAATAAATCTGACGAGTGAGTTTCGGCTTCAATTAGCTGATTGTTATGCATGAAACTTTCATGGGCTAAAACATTTTTTTGAGAATGGGAGGAGCATGGACCTAAAGTGGTTGTTGTGGTCACTGATGACTGATTGAGACAAGCTTTGTGAGACTCATGTGGAATAACAAAGCTGTCTTCACTGGAATTACCATTTTTTATTTAAAAACTTCAAAGCCAAGTAGCTGAGAATTTCATATCTTCAGCTTAATTCACACGTACTGGGCCATGCAAGGCTTGTTTACCAGTCAGCCAGCTTGAAAAGACAATGGAGCCACACCCTGAAGCACACATTGAAGTGTATTTTAACAGCTGCTTTTGAGCAGCAGAGCCCAGGGGAGGAAGATGACATTGTGACAAGAGGAAAAATTTCTGTTTCCCTACTAACTAAAAATCTATCTCCTCGTTACATTTACTCAATTTCCTGGCATTCACCACATTCTGGGTAATGGATTTCACTGAAACACTGAAGCAACTCTTCCTCATCTCTATTTTAAATCTGCTGCTAACCCTTATCCTAAAACAATAGCCTCTCATTTTAGATTGCCCCACATGAGGAAACATCCTTTCTATGTCCACTATATCAATCCCCTTTAACATCTTAAATATCTCAATTAAATCTCCTCTCATTCTTCTAAACTCGACTAAGTATTGGCCAACACTGTTCAATCTTTCCTAATAAGACAAGCCTTTCAACTGTGGAATTAATCTAGTATACCTTTCTGAAGTATCTCCAGTACAATTACACCCTTCCTCAAGACCATATGCAATACTCCAGAGGGATGGGTGGGTACAGCTGGATAGAGCATTAAATGTAGCAACACAGATTAGTAAGGTTACAAAAAGACACGGCAAGACATTGGCTTTCATCCCTAGAAGCATTAATTGAAGAGCAAAATGGGCAACATTTCTGTTCTGCCTGATCCAAAAAAGATATGAAGGTATTGGAGAAGATGCAGAGAATGTTGACTAGACAACACCAAAACTGAGAGGTTTGATCCATCGGGGAAGATTGAACAGGTTGGGTGACCTGATGGAGTATGCTTAGGTGGGATAATGTAAACATAGAGAAAATATTTAATTTGAACCATGAATAGAAGATAGACAAAAGAAAAACTGAATTGGGAATTTAGGAGAAAAATATTTGTCTGCTGAGTAGGTAAGTAGGACAGTCTACAACATTGAGGTCAATAGAAAGGATGCATTTAAAAAGAAGTTGGACAAACAAGGGAGAAAAGGATAGAAGGAGTTTTGATGGGTTTATTTGAAAAGGTGGGAAGACACTTGTGTCGAGCTTAAACACCAGTGCAGAACAGTTAAGACAAGTGAGGAAGGGTCACCGGACCCAAAACATTAACTCTGATTTTTTCTTCACAGATGCTGCCAGACCTGGTGAGCTTCCAGCAACTTGTGTTTTTGTTCCTGATTTACAGCATCTGCAGTTCTTTCAGTTTTTGTTGAGACAAATGGTCTGCTCCTGAGTTGAAAACTCTTTCTGTCTATTATGGGAGGAGTAGAGACTGAGGGGGTGATAACAGATAGTCCAGTGTTACAGGAGCAGAGGGGTCAGTTAATGCAGAATGGAAATGCAGGTTACCATGTACCAGAGATGGAGGCCATGATTTATAGCTGTAAATGACGGTTAAAGCTACAGGTGAGTTAAGTGCTGTCTTGAAGACAGTACACTGAAAGTAGTGGTTGATGAAAACAATGCAGATGTGTGGTCAAAACTCACTGTGGAACACAGTCACAGAGACTTAAATGTAGGGTGAAGGCAAGAGGTTGGTTCCTGAAAGTATTAGGCAAACTGGAACAACAGAGATCTGTTTTTGAAGAGATAGAATATACATTTAGACTTCGTAATATATGTTAATTTGTGTGATTTTCCTATTTGTAGATACAGTTATCCTAGCTGTGACTCTCCTATTCCAGTGCTCCCATCAAACCCCTACCCCCTCCCCGTACACACAGACTACACCTTCATCAGGAGTGCCGACTATCAACTAGAATTTGATTAATATGCAAATTCCAGGCAATAGCAGCTCAAGAGGAGGGTAATTAATCACTAGTTAAAACAAATTAATACATACATCAGTTTTGTCAGAAACACGCTTTGGGTTAATCGTCCGTAAAATTGGAAGTCCAAAGGATGAGGTGTGGAATAGTGTCGTGAATAACGTATTCAAATCCCGCCCCTCTCTTTCTCTATTCCCTGATCAGTCACACTTCAACTGCTCACTTATTACAGACACATGCATACAGAGAGAGAGAGAGAGAGACATACATACACACACACACACATACAGATAAAGAGAGAGAGACACACACAATTCCACACCATAGGAGAGATCCTAGAAAGAATTTTCTGTACAGTGTTAACGTCCTCAGCTGGTCTGTAACATTAGACTGCAGCATTGTCAGTACAACCTCATCAAACAGCTTTTAACGTCCCTTTAGGTTCCACTTAGTGAGAATTTCAGATGGGAAACTATGATACTATCTATTCATCTACCTATTTATCTATCTAACCCTGTGCCTTCCTGTTCAACTATCCATCTATTTAGCCTCTGACTCTATCTATTCATCAGTCTGTTCTTAGCCCTCTCTATCAATCACATCTCTATCACTACCTCTATGTGTCTCTATCTATCTTTCCATCCATCACTATCCCCAGCCATTTATAACTCTGCCTGTACGTCTGTTTTATCTAATAAAATTAATCTATCGACCTTCATGTGTCTGGCTGTCTAATGTTCTGTAAGTACCTACCTGTTTCTTTAATTTCCTTTCATACAGAATAGGGTAGCACTTTCTTCTAATAGCCTGTGGGTTGATTGACTGGGTTATAATTGTAGGCTTATGAAATAGTTTGATTGTTGGTGGGGTCGAGTTGGTTGCCTCAGTTGGCCAGTTAGTGAACATTCGATGTAGATAAATGCTGGTTCAATCCCCATACTGTCTGTGGGAGCTCATGGAGGTCAGTCTCCTCACCTTGCCCCTTGCTGACAGAGTTGAAGACATGAAGGTATAGATAATCAATTTTCTCTTACCAATAGAGAGAGACATCCATGGTCCTTTGTGGAGATTGAATTGATTAGGGACTGTATTCATTTTGTTTAGAAGAATGAGAGGGCATAAGGTAAAAACTAGCCCGAGTAAATTCAGGAAGGATGCTCTCGATGACCAAGAACTCCAGAACCAGGGGTGACAGTCTAAGGGCATGTCATTTTGGTAATTTTCCAAAATTTGCTGGACTCTGGGCATTTCCAGCAGATTGGAAAACAGCAAATGTGACGCCATTGTTTAAAAAAGGAGGTGGACAAAGATGGGGAATTATAGGCCAGTCAGCTTAACTTCTGTAGTGGGGAAAATGTTTGAATTTGTTATCAAGGAAGAAATAGCAAGATATCTAAATAGAAGTTGCCCCACTGGGCAGATGCAGCATGGGTTCATGAAGGGCAGGTCATGTTTAACCAATTTACTGGAATTCTGTGAAGACATTGTGACATGTCGAAAACTGATGGCAAGAAGGTTATAGCAGGTGAGGACCTAGAAACTATCATTATCACTAAGGAGGCAGTGCTGGGCAAGCTAATGGGGCTAAAGGTAGAGAGGTCTCCTGGCGCTGATGAAATGCATCCCAGGGTACTAAAAGAGGTGATGGGGGAAATAGCAAATGCACTAGTAATTATTTACCAAAATTCACTGGACTCTGGGGTGGTTCCCGCAGATTGGAAAACAGCTAATGTGACGCCACTGTTTAAAAAAGGAAGTAGACAAAAAGCAGGTAGATCATATTTAACTAATTTGGTGGAATTCTTTGAGGACATTACTTGCATGGTGGACAATGGGGAACCTGTGGATGTAGTGTATCTGGATTTCCAGAAGGCATTTGACAAGGTGCCACACCAAAGGCTGCTACATAAGATAAAGTTGCACAGTATTACAGGTAATGTATTGTCATGGATAGAGATTGGTTGACAAGTAGAAAGCAAAGAGTAGGGGTAAATGGGTCTTTTTCTGGTTGGCGGTCAGTGGCTAGTGGTGCGCCTCAGGGATCAGTGTTGGGACGGCAATTGTTTACAATTTACATAGATGATTTGGAGTTGGGGGCTAAGTGTGGTGTGTCAAAATTTGCAGATGACACTAAGGTGAGTGGTAGAGCAAAGTGTGCAGAAGACACTGAAAGTCTGCAGAGGGATATAGATAGTCTAAGTGAGTGGGCAAAGGTCTGGCAGATTGGGTACAATGTTGATAAGTGTGAGGTCAGCCATTTTGGTAGGAATAACAGCAAAATGGACTATGTTTTAAATGGTAAAAAATTGCAGCACACTGCTGTGCAGAGGGACTTGGGTGTCCTTGTGCATAAATCGCTAAAAGTAGGATTGCAGGTGCAGCAGGTAATTAAAAGGGCAAATGGAATTTTGTCTGCCATTGCTAGACGGATGGAGTTTAAAAACAGGGAGGCTATGCTGCAGCTGTTTAGGGTCCTGGTGAGGCCACACCTGGAGTACTGTGTGCAGTTTTGGTCTCCTTCCTTGAGAAGGGATACAAAGAACAAAGAAAATTACAGCACAGGAACAGGCCCTTCGGCCCTCCAAGCCTGCTTCGATCCAGATCCTCTATCTAAACCTGTCACATATTTTCCAAGGATCTGTATCCCTCTGCTCCCTGCCCATTCATGTATCTGTCTAGATACATCTTAAATGACGCTATCATGCCCGCCTCTACCACCTCTGCTGGCAACACATTCCAGGTACCCACCATCCTCTGCATAAAGAACTTTCCACGCATATCTCCCTTAAACTTTTCCCGTCTCACCTTGAAATCGTGACCCCTAGTAATTGAGTCCCTGACTCTGGGAGAAAGCTTCTTGCTATCCACCCTGTCTATACCTCTCATGATTTTGTAGACCTCAATCAGGTCCCCCCTCAACCTCCGACTTTCTAATATAAATAATCCTAATCTACTCAACCTGTCTTCATAGCTAGCACCCTCCATACCAGGCAACATCCTGGTGAACCTCCTCTGCACGCTCTCCAAAGCATCCACATCCTTTTGGTAATGTGGCGACCAGAATTGTACGCAGTATTCCAAATGTGGTTGAACCAAAGTCCTATACAACTGTAACATGACCTGCCAATTCTTGTACTCAATACCCCGTCCGATGCATGAAAGCATGCCATATGCCTTCTTGACCACTCTATCAACCTGCGTTGCTACCTTCAGGGTACAATGGACCTGAACATCCAGATCTCTCTGTGCATCAATTTTCCCCAGGGCTTTTCCATTTACTGTATAGTTTGCTCTTGAATTGGATCTTCCAAAATGCATCACCTCACATTTGCCTGGATTGAACTACATCTGCCATTTCTCCAGCCAACTCTCCAATCTATCTATATTCTGCTGCATTCTCCGACAGTCCCCTTCACTATCTGCTACTCCACCAATCTTAGTGTCATCTGCAAACTTGATAATCAGACCATCCATAACTTCCTCCAAATCATTTATGTCTATCACAAACAACAGTGGTCCCAACACAGATCCCTGTGGAACACCACTGGTCACAGTTCTCCATTTTGAGAGACTCCCTTCCACTACAGCTCTCTGTCTCCTGTTGCTCAGCCAGTTCTCTATCCATCTAGCTAGTACACCCTGGACCCCATGCGACTTCACTTTCTCCAACAGCCTACCATGGGGAACCTTATCAAACGCCTTACTGAAGTCCATGTATATGACGTCTACAGCTCTTCCCTCATCTATCAACTTTGTCACTTCCTCAAAGAATTCTATCAGGTTGGTAAGACATGACCTTCCCTGCACAAAACCATGCTGCCTATCACTAATAAACCCATTTTCTTCCAAATGTAAATAGATCCTATCCATCGTAGATAACAAGCATGGGGCTGGATGAACACAGCAGGTCAAGCAGCATCATAGGAGTAGGAAAACTTGACGTTTCGGGCCTAAACCCTTCATCAGAATCTTCTCCAGCAGCTTTCCCACCACTGACGTCAAGCTCACTGGTCTATAATTACCTGGATTATCCTTGCTAACCTTCTTAAACAAGGGGACAACATTAACAATTCTCCAGTCCTCTGGGACCTCACCTGTGCTCAAGGATGCTGAAAAGATATCTGTTAAGGTCCCAGCTATTTCCCCTCTCGCTTCCCTCAGCAACCTGGGATAGATCCCATCCGGACCTGGGGACTTGTCCACCCTAATGCCTTTTAGAATACCCAACACTTACCCCCTCCTTGTGCCGACTTGACCTAGAGTAATCAAACATCTATCCCTAACCTCAACATCCTTCATGTCCCTCTCCTCAGTGAATACCGACGCAAAGTACTCTCACTCATTTTCTCTGACTCCTCACATAACTTCCCTCCTTCATCCTTGAGTGGGCCAACCCTTTCTCTAGTTACCCTCTTGCTCCTTGTGTTCGCATAAAAGGCTTTGGGATTTTCCTTATACCTGTTTGCTAAAGATATGTCATGGCCCCTTTTAGCCCTCTTAATTCCTCGTTTCAGATTGGTCCTACTTTCCTGATATTCTTCAAAAGCTTCGTCTGTTTTCAGTCGCCTAGACCTTATGTATGCTTCCTTTTTCCTCTTTGCTAGTCTCACAATTTCGCCTGTCATCCATGGTTCCCTAATCTTGCCCTTTCTATCCCTCATTTTCACGGGGACATGTCTGTCCTGCACTCTAATCAACCTCTCTTTAAAAGCCTCCCACATATCAAATATGGATTTATCCTCAAACATCTGTTCCCAATCCACATTCCCCAGCTCCTGCCAAATTTTGTTATAGTTGGCCTTCCCCCACTTCAGCACTCTTCCTTTAGGACCATTCTCGTCTTTGTCCATCAGTATTCTAAAACTTACAGAATTGTGATCACTATTCCCAAAGTAATCCCCTACTGAAACTTCAACCACCTGTCTGGGCTCATTCCCCAACACCAGGTCCAGTATGGTCCCTTCTCAAGTTGGACTGTTTACATACTGCTCTATAAAACCCTCCTGGATGCTCCTTACAAATTCTGCTCCATCTAAACCCATAACACTAAGTGAATCCCAGTCAATGTTGGGAAAATTAAAATCTCCCATCACCACCACCCTGTTGCTCCTACATCTTTCCATAATCTGTCTACAAAGTTGTACCCCTATCTCACGCTCGCTGTTGGGAGGCCTGTAGTACAGCCCCAACACTGTTACCACACCCTTTCTGTTTCTGAGCTCTGCCTATATTGCCTCACTGCTCGAGTCCTCCATAGTGCCCTCCTTCAGCACAGATATCCTCTTTGACCAGTAATGCAACTTCTCCACCCCTTTTACCTCCCTCTCTATCCCGCCTGAAGCATCTATATCCTGGGATATTTCGTTGCCAATCCTGCCCTTCCCTCAACCAAGTCTCGGTAATAGCAATAACATCATACTCGCAGGTACTAATCCAAGCCCCAAGTTCATCTTGCACTGGAGGGGGTGCAGAGGAGATTCACTCGGTTGATTCCAGAGTTGGGAGGGTTGGCTTATGAGGAGAGACTGAGTAGGCTGGGATTATATTCATTGGAATTTAGAAGATTGAAGGGGGATCTTATAGAAACATCTAAATTATGAAGGAAATAGATAATATAGAAACAGGGAGGATGTTTCCATTGGCAAGTGAAACTAGAACTAGGGGGCATAGCTTCAAAATAAGGGGGAGCAGATTTAGGACTGAGTTGAGGAGGAACTTCTTCACCCAAAAGGTTGTGAATCTGTGGAGTTCCCTGCCCAGTGAAGTAGCTGAGAATGTTTTTAAAGCTAAGATAGATAATCATTTTGAACAGTAGAGGAATTAAGGGTTATGGTGAGAGGATGGGTAAGTGGAGCTGAGGCCATGAAGAGATTAGCCATGATCTTATTGAATGGTAGAGTGTACTCGAAGGGCCAGATAGCCCACTCCTGCTCCTGGTTCTTACGTTCTTATGTATTTATTTAGGACTGAGATGAAGAGAAATTTCTTCACCCAGAGAGTGGTGAACCTGTGGAATTCGCTGTCACAGGGAACAGTTGAGGCCAAAACACTGAATGTTTTCAAGAAAGAGTTAGATATTGTTCTTAGGGCTATAGGGATCAAAGGGTATAGAGTGAAAGCAGGAAGACGGACTGAGTTGGATGATCAGCAATGATCAAATTGAATAGTAGAGCAGTCCTGAGGGGCCAAATGACCTACTCCTGCTCATATTTTCCATTCCTAGGTTTCTCTCGAGCAATTAGGGATGAGCAATGAATACTGACCCAACCAGCAACATCGGCATGCAATGTTTGAATTAACAAAAAGGTATCCATCACCCTTGGTACACTAACATATTTACTTCATCTCCTGGAAGTATGTCAGGTTTTCACCCCTTGAATTTCTCAGTTCAGAGTGTGATTCAAACCCAAAGAGAAAATTTTAAGAGCACTGTATTGCTGGGCCATGCAATGACATAGATCAGCAAGCTTAAAGGACGATTGGTAAAGAGAACGTAGAACAGGAAGTTGATGTACGGGCAAAGAATTTTGGATGAGCTCAATCTTACGATCCAGATTAATTTTTCTATTGACTTGTTGGCTCAGAATTTTCTGTCAAAACAATGGTGAATCTATCGTCACTCTCTCCTATTTATATGTAATTAGCACAGTAGCATCAGACAAGGAGAAGAGGTGATGTTAAATGGGAATGCAATAAACCTGCTATCTAAATCTTCCCCATTAATTTTCAGAAAGCAACTCCACGTTTTGTGCCTCAGAATAGAATTCATTAAGTAGAATGAATCTCCTGTCATTGCCCATAAGAAGACCATAAGAAATAGAAACAGGAGTAGGCCTTTCAGCCCATCTGGGCTGCTCTGCCATTCAATAGGATCATACTTAATCCTCAATTAGTAAAGACTCAACTCACTACGGAACATTACACAAAATCACTTCAAATTGAATGATCTTGAAACAACATATTAAACCTTGGATGCTGCCAATTAATCTCACTAATGCTGAAAATGAAGGTTTGGTTTTATGAGGAGAGATTGAGCCGACTGGGACTATACTCAATGGAATTTAGAAGAATAATGGGATTCTTACAGTGATGTATAAAATTATGAAGGGAATAGATAAGATAGAAGCAGGGATGTTGTTTCCACTGACTGGTGAAACTAGAACTAGGGAGCATAGCTTCAAAATAAGGGGGATCAGATTTAGGACTGAGTTGAGGAGGAACTTATTCTCCCAAAGGGTTGTGGATCTGTGGAATTCCTGCCTGGTGAAGCAGTTGAGGCTTCCTCGTTGAATGTCTTTAAGGCAGATAGATTTTTGAACAGTAAAGGAAATAAGGGTTATGGTGAGTGGGCGGGTAAGTGGAGCTGAGTCCATGAAAAGATTAGCCACAATCTTATTAAATGGCGGAGCAGGCTCGACAGGCCAGATGGCCTACTCCTGCTCCTTTTTTGTACGTTCTTATGAACAAGTCTCGTTGCCTCAGGTTTTAATTATCATTATGGGTTTGTTTTTAAATGTTTAAAACAATTCTATTTTTCCACTCAGTCTTCTTTCGTCTCCCTCTTGTTCCAGTCTATTCTTTTCCCCTTTCTTTATTTTACTTTTGTCTCAAATTTGATCTTTACACTGACTTTACCGGGAGATGCTGGAAATCTGGACTAAAGCAGAAACAGTCAGCAGTATCTGTGAAGGTGGGAATAGAGGGAGACAGTGTTAATGGTCTGAAATTTGCAGCAAGTATTGGGACTCTGACATTGGGCCCACAAAGGAATGCCTGACAGCCCATACTGTCAATGTCACCTGCTGGCACAAACTTCCTGGAGGCTGCTTCCACACCTCCTGTGCTATTACATCCGCTAGGTAGGTTCCCTGTGTAGTATGATCAACCAGAGGGCTGGTTCACAAGCCTTCAGAGAGAGATGGGCGTTGACACGGGAGGCAGGCAAGCTGTAGGGCACCTCAATGACGTGGTCCTCTTGACTAAGTGCAGAGAGGTCAAGGTATAAAAAGACCTAAAGTTAGTGCAGCCACTGATATGGAAAGAGAACTCAACCACAGAAAGACTGCTAACAAGGTGGCAGCCTACAAAGCCTGCAGCCCTGCTTTTTGGCTCTAACTCTGAAAGCCATCACTGCCTTCAACGAGCAGCTTTCACATGTGGTTGGAGCTTCTCTGACAGTGGGAACCAATCCCAGATTGAGAAGGTACCAGCACCATTTCCAAATGGCCCTCAAGCGGAGCCTGAGTTGCCCTAATTGGCTGCTGACCATTAACGGGAACAGCTGACTCAAATCCCAGAATGTCTTTGGAGAAGTCACCCCCCCCTCAAAAGCAGAATGCATCATTGCAGCTTTCCTGACACAACCTCTGCCTTTCCCCCACCGTCCTCATCACTGAACCTACCTCCACAATTGGGGGTAATGAAGATTCAGAGCGATGTTTCAGGCCAAGGCTCTTTGTATAGATCCTCTAGTTCCTGCTCAGTCCTTTTACTGTTTGCTCTACAATCCTTTGGTCAGATTTTATAATCTGCCCAGTTCTTGGAGACCGACTTGTAACTTATTGTTCTCATCTCCAGCTCACAGCTACTTTCAAGGCAGAAACACCCCCAACATTAATCAGATAAGGACAAGCTGAATTAACAGCAAGCACCATTCATTGTATTACTGCAATAAATCCCAGGCAAGTGTATTGCAAATCTCAACTGTGTTCAAATTAGGAAAGTGTGATAAATGCAAAGAAACTGTTTCCAGCGGCGAAAGGATTGACAATCAGAGGGCATGGATTGGCAAAGGAGCAAGAGGTTACATGAGAGGAAACTTTTTTTTTAAAGTGAGTCAAAGTTGAAATATGTTTCAGAGATAGTAGGAACTACAGATGCTGGAGAATCTGAGATAACAAGGTGTGAAGCTGGATGAAGAAGAAGGGTCTAGGCCCGAAACGTCAGCCTTCCTTCTCCTCTGATGCTGCTTGGCCTGCTGTGTTCATCCAGCTCCACACCTTGTTATCTCAAATTTGAAATATGTTGCATCATGTGACAATGGATACAGATTCAATAATTATCTTCCAAAGGGGACTGGATAAATTTCGAAGCAGATAATATTGTAGGGATGTGAGGAAAGAGTGAGACCGTGGAACTAATTGGATTGTTCTTCAGAGGAACTGACACAGTTACGACAGGTTAATTGACCTCCTTTTTGAGCTGCGTAGTTATCTGGTTCTGACTGGGTCCCTTTGCAACTCTGTCATCTTATACTGGCAATTAGTACCACTTCCTTAGCTTGGGTATTGTTGGTTGGGAGTTCACATTGTGCTTGTGGTACAGCCTGACCAGAACATTGCACAGGCCTGTTATTGTTGGCACACCTTTAGTTCTGTTTGGTTTTAACGGTGAGAAATTATTTACATTTCTAAATTTTAATCGGGCCAACTGTGGCCACAGCCACCTTGTTAGTCAGTTTATTTGAGTGTATGAAAGGGCAATCCTCCAGCCATCAGCTCAACCAACACCAGTCAGTGTGGAAGTGGGAACATTTAGACCCACAGCTATTTATCTATGGGGATTAACTTTCTCTTTGCTATTTCTTTCCCACATAAATGGCATCACTACAAAAGTATCGCAGTTGCTATAAAACAGTCTGGGAATTCCTGAAGTATGAAAATTGTGATATCAACACAGGATAAATTCTACAATTCATTCCTCTCTCATTGTATAGATATTGAGGTCTCACTACCGCCACCCCACCGCCCCCAACCCTGTATATGAGCATAATCGATGAAAACAGGAGTAGGCCACTTGGTTGATCTGATTGTTCCACATTCCTGCCTAGCCATGATAACTTTCCAACCCTTGCTTCGCAAAAATCTAACTCTGCCTTAAAAATATTTTTTAGAAGCCAAAAACCAGGGTGGCACAGTGGTTAGCACTACCACCTCACAACAGCAGGGTCCCAGGTTCAATTCTGCCCTTGGGTGACTGTCTGTGTGGGGTTTGCACATTCTCCTTGTGTCTGGGTTTCCTCTGGTTTCCTCCAACAGCCCAAAGGCATGCAATTTATGTGGATCGACTATGCTAATTGATCCAGAGGTGTGCATGGTAGGTGGATTAGCCATGGGAAATGCAAGGATTGGGGGGGGGCGGAAATAGGCTGGTTGGGATGTTCTTCAGAGGGTCCATGTGGATTTGGTGGGCCAAATGGCCTAGTTCCACACTGTAGTGATTCTATAATTCAAGACCCTGCTTTCAATACGTCTGGAGGAAGAGATTTCTATCTGTCAGAAGAGCATTCTCCGTAGTGTTGTCTTAGATGGATTTCCCCCTTTTTTTTAAACAGAGATGCCTAGTACTAGATTTTCCCACAAAGTGACACAAACATTTCCACATCTTCCCTGTCAAGACCCTTAAGATCTAATATGTTTCAACCAAGTCATCTCCTTTTCTTCTAAAATCCAGCGGATGCAAGGATAGGTTGTTCAATCTTTCTTTGTAAGAGAACCCAACCATTTCTGGATTCTGTTGTTGATTAAGTCCATTCAATTGTTAACAGGGTCCAGACCCGAAACGTCAGCCTTCCTGCTCCTCTGATGCTGCTTGGCCTGTTGTGCGCATCCAGCGCATCCAGCGCATCTTGTTATCTCAGATTCTCCAGCATCTGCAGTTCCTACTATCTCCTTAACAGTACCCACCTGTAATGTCATGGAGGGAAGTGACACACACTCCACTCACATGGTCTGAGAATTTGGGAGAGCCAGACTGGACTGAAGCTAGCAATACAATAAAGTCCCTTTACGAATTTGCTTATCCATACAATGTTGACTGTATCTTTTTCATTCATTCGTGGGATGTGGCATCACTATCTAGGCCAGTGTTTATTGCTCATCCCTAGGTGCTCTTGAGAAGGTGATGGTGAGCTGCCTTCTTGAACAGCCACGTCCCGGTGCTGTAGGTAGATCGACACTGCCCTTAGGGAAGGAATTCCAGGATTTTGACCCAGTGACAGTGAAGAAAAGGCAATATATTTCCAAGTCAGGATGGTAAGCGGCTTGGAGGTGGTGGTGTTCCCATGTATCTGCTGCCTTTGTCCTTCTAGACACAGGTGGTTGTGGGTTTGGAAGATCCTCTTACAGATAGCATGCACTGCTACTACCGAGTGGTGGAGGGAGTGGATGCTTGTGGATGTGGTACCAAACAAGCGGGCTGCTTTGTCCTGGATGTCCTACTTTGTCCCACTTCTTGAGTTTTGTTGGAGCTGCCCCCATCCAGGCAAATGGGAAGTATTCCATCACAGTCCTGCCTTGTGGCTGGTCGAAGGTGGAAAGGCTTTCTTTCCACAGTCTACAATTTCAATGTAGGCTCATCTGCGTTGTTTTTGAGGGTAAGCACTTGCACTGTGTATGTGTCACAGGCACAGTTCCAAGCGACTTTTCTCATGAAGACCACTGCCTACTGCATTCTCCATTCATCCCCCCGTGAGTGGCAGCTATTACAGTGTAGAGCAGAGCAGTTCTCCACACTCAGGACTGGGGAAGAGGGAACAGCTGATTTTCATGCTTAAGGGGCCCTTTGAGCTCATTTTTGTGGACCCTGTGCCATTTTTGCTGAGGTGGAGCACTCAACCACCATTCACTTCCCACTAAGCAAGGGATCCTGCCAGCTGAATGCAGTCAGCCTTGCTCCCTCTGGGAGATGAGAGTCTCCTCCAACACTCAATCAGATTGTGGCTTATCCTCCCCTGGCTTTTCTCACTCCATTCTCCTGCCTGTTCCCCTTTGACCCTTGGCCCCCTTGTCCATCAAAACTCTGTCTGAGTCAGCCTTGAATATTGTTTACTTCAGGGTCCAAAGAGAAAACCACAAGCAGAGAAAACATCCCTTTTGACCTCAACAGTCGCCTGCCTCTCCAGCTCATAGTCATAGAGTCATATAGCATAGAATAGGCCCTTTGGCCCATTGAGTCATTGCCAAGCTAGTCCCACTTTACAGCACTTGGCTTATAACCTTTAGTGTTATGGTATTTCAAGTGTCCAACCAAGTACTTTTTTTTAAAGGTTGTGAGGTTTCCTTCCTCTAGCGCCCTCCCAGGCAGTGCATTCCAGATTCCCACCACCCTCTGGGCAAAAACTCTTTTCCTCAAATCCTCTCTAAACCTCCCACTTTTCACCTTAATATTGTATCCCCCCCACCCCTTGTTATTAACCCTTCAACAAGGGTGAACAGCTGCTTCCTATCCACCCGTCTATGCGCCCTCATAATCTCACACACCGCAATCATGCTCTCCCTGAACCTTCTCTACTCCAAAGAAAATGACTTGAGCTTCTCTTGATAGTCAAATTGCTCCATCCCAGGCAACATCCTGCTGAATCTCCTCTGCACCCCCTCCAGTACAATCACAGCCTTCCTATACTGTGGTGACCAGAACAGTTCTCTAGCTGTGGCCTAACCGAAGTTCTGTAAAGCTCCAACTTAACTTCCCTGCTCCTATAACCTATGCCATAACGGATAAAATCAACAGGCCTATATGCCTTCTTAACCATCCTACTAACTTGTCTGGCCGCCTTCAGTCGAATTTTGATCCCCTACGCTTTTCATTTTTGTCTCTTCTGTGTTGGAGGGTCTTTGTTTTTAGTTCATCTATAGGATGTGAGCATTGTTAGTTGATCCTGAATGGCGGTGAGCTATGTTTTTGAGCTGCTGAAGTCCAAGTGATGTAGGGACACCTGAAGTGCTCTTAGGGAGGGAGTTGTAGGATTTTAACCCAGCAGTCATGAAGAAGCAGCTGTGAAAATTAAGTTGCGTTTGACAAATTTGTCAGCGTTCTTTGAAGATATCAGAAACAAGTGTGGATAAAGTGGAGCCTTTAGATAGAGGGTGGTGCATGTATGGAACAATCTGTCAGGAGAAGTGGTAGAGCAAGATACAGCTACAACATTTAAAAGACATTTTGACAGGTACATGGTTAGGAAAGGTTTAGACAGTCATGGGCCAAATGCAATCAAATGGAACTAGTTCAGTTTAGGAAACCTGGTCAGAATGAATGAATTGAGCCAAAGGACCTATTTCTGTGCTGTGACACCATTACTCTATACGCTGTACACTTTTTGGGTTTCAAGGGGATTTTGACAAAGTGCCTTATCACGGTGGCTCAGTGGTTGGCAGTGCTGCCTCACAGTGCCAGGGTCCTGGGATTGGTTCCAGCCTTGGGTGACTGTCTATGAGGAGGTTGCACATTGTCTGCGTGGGTTTCCTCCCACAGCACAAAGATGTGCAGATTTAGGTGGATTGGCCATGCTAATTGTCCATAGTGTCAACAGAAGTGCAGGCTGGGTGGGTTAGCCATGGCAAATGCAGGGATACGGTACGGGAGTGAGTCTGGGTGGGATGCTATTTGATGCTATGGGATGCTATGCAC
Organism: Ginglymostoma cirratum; assembly: GCA_024137785.1. NCBI lineage: Eukaryota > Metazoa > Chordata > Chondrichthyes > Orectolobiformes > Ginglymostomatidae > Ginglymostoma > Ginglymostoma cirratum. The sequence continues at coordinate 286,607 of JAHRHZ010000248.1, read as the reverse complement.
GCACTCAATGACCCTGGTTCTATGATTCAAATGTTATTATACAAATGAGAGTTCATGCTATCGGAGTTAACGTGTTGGGATGAATGAGGGATGGGTTAGAGACTGAAGATATGTTAGCTAAATTTAAACTTAAAATAAACCCATAGAGATTAAGAGATCTTCTCAGTATTCATGGTGTCACAAGAGATGAAGAGGCCAGAAGAATTTTTTTATTTATTTATTCATTTTATGGCATGTGGACATCACTGGCTGGCCAGCATTTATTGCCCATCCCTAGCTGCCCTTGAACCCTGAAGTCCACCTGCTGTGGGTTGACCCACAATTCCAGGATTTTGACCCAGCGACAGTGAAGGAACAACAATATACTTCTAAGTCAGGATGGTGAGTGGCTTGGAGGAGAACTTGGAGGTGGTGGTGTTCCCATGTGTCTGATGGCCTTGTCCTTCTAGATGGAAGTGGTCATGGGTTTGAAAGGTGCTGTCTGGGGACCTTTGGTGAATTTCTGCAGTGCATCTTGTAGACAGTACACACTGCTGCTACCGAGCGTCGGTGGTGGAGGGAGTGGATGCTTGTGGATGTGGTACCAATCAAGCGGGCTGCTTTGTCCTGGATGGTGTCAAGCTTCTTGAGGGTTGTTGGGGCTGCCCCCATCCAGGTAAGTGGGGAGTATCCCATCACACTCCTAACTTGTGCCTGTAGATGGTGAACAGGCTTTCGGGAGTCAGGAGTGAGTTGCTCGCCACAGTATTCCCAGCCTTTGACCTGCTCCTGTAGCCATTGCACTTATGTGGTGAGTCCAGTTGAATTTCTAATCAGTGTTGACTCCCAGGATGTTACTGGGAAGTCTGAAGTTATTTGTTTACAGTCCACCCCTCCACATGCCATTTCCTTACTACCAATTCCTGCCCACTCACTGGTAACAGCCTTCATAAAAGGTATTTTCCGCTTCCTTTTTCTGGGTAAAAACTGGCTTTGATTTTTTCCTTCACAACATGGGAAGAGGCAGTGTTGTAGTGGTATTTTCACTCGACTAGTAATCAGGAAACCCAGGCTACTGCTGGTTTTGAATTTCACCATGGCAGATGGTGAAATCTGAATTCAATTAATACAAACTCACCAATGAGAAAAGACAGCTTAATGGTCGATTGTTGTAAAAATCCGATTGACACCCTCACCTATTCTGGTGTACTTGCAACTCAGATCCGCAGCAATGCAGTAGATTCTGAAATGGTCTACCAACTTACTCAGTTGTATGTAACTGCTACAAAATACAATAAAAGCAATGGAACTGGAAAGAACACCCGACATCAACCAAGGCACCAGAAATAACAGCAACCTGTTGGCCATGCAAAGTCCTGCCGATCTGGAGGCTTATGCTAAAATTAGGAGAACTTCACACAGGTTAATCAAGCAACATGCTGACATAGTCAATCATCTCAGGGAACATCACCATCCCTGGGTATGTCATACCTCATCAACAGCACAAATCCAAGAGTGGTGATAGGACAGTAGTATACAGTTGGGAAGGAGTTGATCTGGGGGCCCTCAACATTGACGCTGGACCTCATGAAGTTTCATAGCATTAGGGCAAATGTGGGTAAAAAGATGCCTCCTGCTGATTACCACCTACTGTAGAATCAGTATTCCTTACAGGTGAACATCACTTGAGGATGGTAAGTGCGCAGCATGTATTCTGCGTGGAAGAGTTCAATATCCATTAACGAGACTGACTTGATAGTTCCACTATTGACTCATCAGGCAGAATACAAAAGGACATAGCTGCTAAACTGGATCTGTAGCACATAGTCAGGGAACCAACCAATATGGGGAAAACCATATTTGACCTCATCCACACCAATCTACCTGCAGATGTACATATCTACGCCAGTGTTGGTAACAGTGACCGCACACCGAGTCCCTCTGGAGAAAAAGGCCTGCCTGCATAGTGAGGATACCCTCCATTATACTGCACAGCACTACCACTGTGCTGAATGGGACTGATTTCAAATAGATCTGCCAATTCAAAGTCAGAAAATATAAAGCGCTATGGATGATCATCAGCAGTCAAATTGTATTCAATCATAATCTGTAACCTCAGGGCAGCACGATGGCTCAGCGGTTAGCACTGCTGCCTCACAGTGCCAGGCAGCCGGGTTCATTTCCACCCTGGGGTGACAGTCTGTGTGGAGTTTGCACATTCTCCCCCGTGTCTGTGTGGGTTTCCTCCAGGTGTTCCAGTTTCCTCCCACAGTCCAAAGAGGTGCAGTCTCGGTGGATTGGCCATGCTAAATTGTCCACAGTGCTCAGGGATGTGTAGGTTAGGTGGGTTATAGGGGGATGGGTCTGGGTGGGATGCTCTGTGGGTCGGTGTGGACTTGTTGAGCCGAAGGGCGTGTTTCCACACTGTAGTGATTCTATGTTGATAGTGGGGGATTCAGTAATGATAACACTGTTGAATGTGAAGGAGCAGTGGTTAGACTGTCTCTTATTGGTGATGGTTGTAGCTTGGCATTTGTGAGCGCAAATGTTGATTGCCACTTGTCAGCCTAAGCCTGGATATTGTCCAGATGTTGTTGCATTTGAATATGGACTGCTTTGGTATTCAATCTGCCACTTTTTTGCCTACTCTCCTAGCCTGTCCAAGTCCTCTGCACCCTCCCCACTTCCTCAACACTACCTGTCCGTCCACCTATCAGTTTATCATCTGCAAACTTAGCAACAGTGCCCTCAGTTCCTTCATCCAGATCATTAATGTATAACGTGAATATTTGTGATGCCAACATGGACCTTTAGTTGGCCTGACCTTGGTTGTTGGTAAGATTATAAATTTCATTTTTAGCAATGAGATTACAAAGTATTTGGAAGTGCGTAGTAAATTAGGGTGGAGTCAGCACGGCTTCGTCAAGGAGAGGTCATGCCTGACACGACTGTTAGAATTATTAGAGGAGGTAATAAGTAAATTAGGCAAAGGAGAGCCAGTGGAAGGTGATTTATTTGGATTTCCAGAAAGCCTTTAGCAAGAGGCTGCTAAATAAGATAAGAGCCCATGGTGTTAGGGACAAGGTACTGACATGGATAGAGATTTGACTGACTGGCAGAAAACAGAGAATAAGGATAAAAGGGTCTTTTATCAGGATGGCAGCCAGTGACTAATGGAGTTACAACATCTCTTTCTCAAACTGCAGGGTGAATTCTATCATATTATGGTCACTGCTCCCTAAGGGTTCCTTCACCTTTAGCTCCCTAATCAAGTCCACTTCATTATACATCACCAAATCCAGAATTGCCTGTTCCCTCATGGGTCCACCACAAGTTGCTCGAAAAAAATGCCTTGCAAACATTCCATGAATTTGTTTTATTGAGCTTCACTGCCAACCTGATTTTCTCAGTCCACATGCATGTTGAAGTCCCCTATGTTTATAGGGTCGTAGAGTCATACAGCATGGAAACAGACCCTTTGGTCCAACCAGTCCACGCTGACCATGTTTCCAAAATAAATTAGTCCCATCTGCCTGCGTTTAATGCTGTAATAATTCTTACATGCCTTTTCTATCTCCTCATTTATTTTCTGTCCCACATCCTGACTCCAGCAAGGAAACCTGTACATAACTCCCATCAGGGTCTTTTTCCCTTTGCGGTTCCTCGACACAGATTCTACATCTTCTGACTCTGTATCACTTCTTGCTATCAATTCAACTTCATTTCTTACTAACAAGGCGACCTCACCCCCTCTGCCTGTCCTTTTAATAGAACATGTATCCTTGGATATTTAGTTCACAACCATGATCCCCTTGAAGCCACGTCTCTGTGATACACACAACTCATAAATCTTGTGAAGTAGAGGATTGGTCTGTGTCATAATATATTTGTTCGATATCATGTTTGCAAAATGTATCCTCTCTCCTTAATTCCATCACACATTTACTTTTGTCTGGTTGTAGTGAGAGATAGTGGCAATGGGGGGGTGGGTTTCAAGAGCTTTTGAGTAAAGTTCAAACAGAGCTTTCTCTGGCTTTCAGCGAGGGAACAGATGCTTCCCTCCCTAAAGGGCATCAATGAACCAGACAGGTTTTTACAGCAACCCAGTGGTTTTATGATCACCATTTCTGATACTCACTTTTCATTCCAGATTTGTTTGAATAAGTGATTTAAAAATCTCCAGCTGTCATGGTGGGATTCGATCTTCTGTTTTTAGAGCATTAGTCCTCGTCTCTGGATTATCAGTCTAGTCACATAACCACATAATCACATACTCTCACATAATACTGCGTGTGCTTCTGGTACAATGGAATGTGTACCTATATACAGCCTCATGGTTATATTATTAATTGCCCTTTCAACAAGCAATGACTTACTGTTTTGGCCACTTTAAAATAGAATGACAGAATCAAATGGCACAAGGGGAGGCTATTCAGACTGTCATGCCTGTGTCAGTTCTTCAAAAGAGCTATCGGATTGTGCCACTCTGCCTTGCTTTCTCGGACAGCTCTGACATCTGTCTGGCTCTTTGTTCTGTCCTCATCTCTTCAGAATGGGTGGCAATACCTCACTGAGGCTTCTCAAAAATTTTTTCAGAACTAAAAACGATCCCATTTAGAATCCACTGTAATTTACAACCTAAGCAATTTCCAGCTCTTTTAAATGAAACAGGTGCATTATATCCAGAGAGGCACGGTAGCTCAGTGATTAACACTGCTGCCTCACAGCGCCAGGGACCTGGGTTCAACTTCACCCTCAGGTGACTGTCTGTGTGGAGGTTGCACATTCTCCTCATGTCTGCGTGGGTTTCCTCTGGTTGCTCCAGTTTCCTCCAAAGATGTACAGGTTAGGGTGGGCTGGCCATAGGAAATTGCCCATAGTGTCCAGAGACCTGCAGAATAGGTGGATTAGCCATAGGAAATGCAGGGTTACAAGATTAGGGTGGGGCGGTTGCTGGGATGCTCTTCAGAGGGTCGGTAGGCTGAGTGGCCACCTTCCACATTGTAGGGATTCTATTCTATGGAGATTGCTCACATTGTCCAGGGGTGTGCAGGCTAGATGGATTGACCATGGGAAATGCAGGGTTGTTGGGTGTGCGTGGGATTGGGGTTGGAGTGGACTTGATGGGCCAAATAACCTGCTTCTACACAGTAGGGATTCTTTAAGGAAAAAATTCTAAAAGTGTCTGGTATTTGAATTGATTGGACATGGTCATTCCCAACATATGATCACAATGCTTAACTTTCCCGGTTTATCTTTCCCAGCTGAGAATATAGAATAGGAACTTAATGAATTAGGGCAAAAAACACATATCAAATTAGGATACACAGCACAGAAAAAAGACCATTTGGCCCATCCAGTCCATGCTGGCATTTTAGCTCCACTCAAGCATTTTTTTCTTATCTAAATCTACCTTGCTACCTATTCCCTTCTGCCCCAAATGATTGTCTAGTTTCCTCTTAAATGAATCTATTTTGTTTATGTCAATCATTCCCCCTGATAATAGCTCCAAATTCTTTCCACTTTTTGGGTGAGGAATTTTCTTCCGAATTCTCTATTTAATCTCTTGGTATTTATTTAATGCTGATGGCATCTAATCATGCTCTTCTCCTCACGAAGAAACATTTTGTCTGTGTCTGTTCTGCTAAAACGTTCTATAATTTTAAAGATCTCCATCAGATTACCCGTCAGCCTTCCTTTTTTATAATACCATCTCTGGTTTCTCCATTGGGCATGAAGTACTCTGTACGTGGTCTAACCATGGCTCAAATCGATCTGATAATCATGCTCAAGAGCTCCCATTAGCCAAGCTAGGAATAGATTCCACAGGTAGTCAACACTGATGAGTAAAATTGAATTGAGTTAAAATTGTCTTGTCTTCTCCCACGGTCAATGGAACCCCTAGAATAGATCCAGTCAATACAGGCACACTGTAGAAGTCTCACTCATATTACTGTTGGCTCTGTGAGTGTGCAAGTGGGTGTGGGTGTTGATGTGTCAATGTATCCTGAGTGTGAATGTGTACCTGTGAACACACAAGTGATGAGCAGTAGTGGGCCATTCATCCTGTTGTGCCTACTGCCTTTCGATTAGATCACAGCTGATCCAATGATGGTATCAACTCCACTTTTCTTTCTACATATTATATCTTTTGACTCCGTTATTAGTCAAGAATCTATCTATCTTTGCCTTAAAATATTCAATGATCCTACTTCCACCAATGGGCAAGTACTGCCATGGTTCAAGAAGACCACATTCTCGAGGGCAACTAGAAACTGACAATACGTACTGGTCTAGCCTTCCAATGAATAAATAAAAACTAAATATTGAAGATGTACTATAAATATTGGCTGTTACTGTTGTGAAAGTGTGTATTTACATTTTAGTGTATGCGCGTGTACGGATTAGCGTTTAATAGTACGTGTTTGCATGTGACTTTGTGTGCTATTATTTATTCATTCATGGAATTTTGAGCTGGTCAGGACCTAAAGGACATAGCTGATAGACTGGGTCTGCAGCAGGTGGCGAGGGAACCAACAAGAGGAAAAAACATACTTGACCTCATCCTTACTAATCAGCCAGCTACAGATGCATCTGTCCATGATAGTATCAGTAAGAGAGACCACTGCACAGTCCTTGTAGAGACAAAGTCCCTCCTTCACACTGAAAATGCCCTCCATCATGTCGTGTGGCACTATCACCGTGCAAAATGGGACAGACTTTGAACAGATCTAGCAACTCAAGACTGGGCATCCATGAGGTGCTGTGGGCCATCAACAGCAGCAGAATTGTACTCCAGCACAATCTGTAACCTCATGGCCCGGCATGTCCCCCATTCAACCATTACCATCAAGCCAGGAGGTCAACTCTGGTTCAATGGAGAGTGCAGGAGGGCATGCCAGGAGCAGCACCAGGGATACCTGAAGATGAGGTATCAACCTGGTGAAGCTGCCAAACAGAACCACTTGCATGTCAAACAGCAAAAGCAGCAAGCGATAGACAGAGCTAAGTGATCCCACAACCAACAGAGCAGATCTAAGCTCTGCAGTTCTGCCACATTCAGTTGTGAATGGTGGTGGACAATTAAACAACTCACTGGAGGAGGAGGCTCCACAAATATCCCCATCGTCAATGATGGAAGAGCCCAGCACATCAGTGCAAAAGATAAGGCGGAAGCTTTCGCATCAAACTTCAGCCAGAAGTGCTGAGTGGATGATCCATCTCGGCCTCCTCCAGTGTTCTACAGCATTACAGATACCAGTCTTTAGCCAATCAATTCACTCCATGTGATATCAAGAAACAGTTGGAGACGTTGGATACTGCAAAGCCTATGGGCCCTGCATTCTGGCAATAGTACTGAAGACTTGTGCTCCAGAAATTGCCGCTCCCCTAGCCAAGCTGTTCCAGTCCAGTTACAGCACTGGTATCCACCTGACAATGTGGAAAATTGCCCAAGTAGGTCCTGAACACAAAAAGCAGGACAAATCCAACCCAGCCAATTGCCACCCCATCAGTCTACACTCGATCATCAGTAAAGTGATGGAAGGTGTCATCATCAGTACTATCAAGCAGCACCTGCTCAGCAATAACCTGCTCAGTGACGCCCAGTTTGAGTTCCGCCAGGGCCACTCAGCTCTTGATCTCATTACAGTCTTGGTTCAAACATGGACAAAAGAGCTGAATTCCAGAGGTGATGTGAGAGTGACAACCCTTGACATCAAGGCTGCATTTGACCGAGTGTGGCATCAGGGAGCCCTGGCAAAACTGGAATCAATAGATATCAGGGGGAAAACTCTCCGGTGGTTGGAGTCATACCTGACACATAGGAAGATGGTCGTGGTTGTGGATGGTCAATCATCTCAGCTCCAGGACATCTCTGCAGGAGTTCCTCACGGTAGCATCCACGGCCCAATCATCTTCAGCTGCTTCATCAATGACTTCCCCTCCATCATAAGGTCAGAAGTGGAGATGTTCACCAATGATTATGCAATATTCAGCACCTTTCATGATTCCGACTCCTCACATACTGAAGCAGTCCATGTTCATATGAAAAAAGACCTGGACAATACCCAGGCTTGAGTTGACAAAGGCAAGTAACATTCGCGCCACACAAATGCCAGGCAATGACCATCACGAATGAGAGACAATCTAACCACCACACCTTGGCATTCAACAACATTACCATCACTGAATCACCCATTATCAACATCCTGGGGGATATTATTGGCCAGAAGTTCAACTGGACTCACCACATTAACACAATGGCTACATGAGCAAGTCAGAAGCTGGGAATGCTGTGGCGAGTAACTCACCTCCTGACTCCTCAAAGCCTGTCCACCATCTACAAGGCACAAGTCAGGAGTGTGATGGAATACTCCCTACTTGCCTGGATGGGTGCAGACCCAACAACACTCAAGAAGCTTGACACTATCCAGGACAAAGCAGCCCACTTGATTGGCATCACATCCACAAGCATTCACTCCCTCCACCAGCAACACTCAGTAGCAGCAGTGTGTACTATCTACAAGATGCACTGCAGAAATTCACCAAAGATCCTCAGGCAGCACCTTCCAAACTCACGACCACTTCCATCTAGAAGGACAAGGGCAGTAGATACATGGGAACACCACCACCTTCAAGTTTCCCTCCAAGCCACTCACCATCCTGACTTGGAAATATATCACCATTCATTCATTGTCACTGGGTCAAAATCCTGGAATTCCCTCCCTAATAGCATTGTGAATCAACCCACAGCAAGAGGACTGCAGTGGTTCAAGAAGGCAGCTCACCACCACCTTCTCAAGGGCAACTGGAGACAGGTAATGAATGCTGGCCAGCCAGAGATGCCCCCATCCCACAAATTAAGTAAAAAATAATACATGTCCTGTATTTAAAAAACATGCAGAGAGGAAATAGCATAACTGATAAACAAAAATATTTTCTGTTGAATACATTAAACTCTGGCTGCTGTAGGTGAGTTTGTTATTGCTGTTCCACATCAGCTGAATGAAAAGCAGCCCAGCTGCATTGAATCCCCGAAACCAGACTGGATCTAAACATTGTTATCTATTACACTGGCATAGTCAGAATCTCTGTTACAACACCCAATAAAACAACGACTGACATGCCATCCTTCTCACCTTGGTTTACAAGTTTGAACAAGGTTTCCCAGTCTCAGGATGAAGTAATGTTATACCCCTTATGTCAATGTGTCCATTTTGAGTTTATAAAGTTAAATTTTATAAGTGATGGAACCGCAGATACTCATCAACATATTAGAAGACATAAAGGCTGGATTTGCTTTTGTGACTGTGGGAATGGAATGAGCAATCATAAATTTAAAATTTTCAACCTTGGTCCAAATCCTTCCATAGCCTTATTATTGTCCCATCTCTGTGATCTCCTCCAACTAAGCAACCAATATTTATCTCTTGTGCATTCCCCACATTGCTTCACCATTGGCAGCTATGTCTTCACCTGACTTTTCTTTAAAACTTTTTCTCTACATCCATCTTTCATACCTCTCTTTCGCTCTTTCTCTTGGCTCTGTCTCCACCTATGCACTCACTTACCTCTGCATGCCTCCCCTCTCCTAACTTGTCTTCAGCATTTTTCCTTCATCATTTTCATTTCTGATGAAGAGCCACTGAGCACAAAATGTTTATTTTGCTTTCTTCCCCCAGACCTGCTGAGTTTCTCCAGCAATTTCTGTTTTTGTCCCTACATCCACCCTCCATCTCTCTACTGCTCTCTCTCATTCTTTAAAAACTCATTAAAATCTACTGTTCTGACAAGGCTTTAGCTACCTGTGTTAATATTATCTTGCATTTTGGTTTCAACTGCTTTCTGACAATGCTTCACTGCACTAAAGGTGCTGTGTAAAATCAAATCCATGTTGAGGAATCAAGAAAAAGGCAACAGGATCTCAAAAGTGAGAATCAACTTTTTTGGTATTCAGAAATTGTTCATATAGACAGGAGAAGGAATCTTGAACTTTCTCCCCTAAAAGTTATGGATTCTGGCATCATGAAAGTTGTTACAAAGGAGGCACATTAGACTCAAGGAGTTGAGGTACAGATGACCCATGATCTAATTGAAATGTGGAACAAGGCTCAAGGGGCTGAATAACCCCCTCCAATTCAATTGTGTGCCCTCTGATGTAATCTTATTGTGGAAATGAGAATTGTAAGGAAATCAGAATGTATGGAAGTGACCTAGAATTGTTTCAGCACTGATGGGGGCCATTCAGTGTCTCTTCTCCTTGCTGGCTCTCTGAATGAGCAGTGAACCTAGTTCCAGTCTTCTACCTTCTATTGTAATCCTGTATATTCTTCCCTTTCAGGTAACAATTCCAACTCCTCCTTGAATGCTTCAGTGGAAGATATCTCCACCACTCTCTTAGGCAGTGCATTCAAAATCCTAAGCTCTTGCTTGGGAAAAAGGTTTTTCCCCTATATCATGATAGCTTCTTTGACCAATGTCCTTAAATCTTTCCTTTCTAATTCTTAATACTTCTACCAATGGATACAGTTTCTCCTTCTCTACCCTGTTCCCATGATTCCCTTGAACACCTCCATCAGATCTCATCACAATGTTCTTTAGAAGGAAAAACTCCCAACTTTTCTAACGTCTCTTCATAACTGAAATTCCTCTCTGATAACCTTTTTTTTCTTTATTCATTAATGGGATGAGGGCAGTTACTGCCCATCCCTAATTGCCTAGAGGGCAGTTAAGAGTCAAAAACATTGCTGTGGGTCTGGAGTCACATGTAGGCCAGACAAGGTAAGGATGGCAGTTTCCTTCCCTAAAGTACATTAGTGAACCAGATGGGTTCTTCCCCTGACAATTGGCAATGGATTCACAGTCATCATTAGATTCTTAATTCCAGATGTTTTTATTGAATTCAAATTCCACCATCTGCCATGGTGAGATTTGAGCCTGGGTCCCCAGAATGTTATCTGGGTCTCTGGATTAACAATCCAGCGATAATATCACTCGACCATCACCTCCCCCATTCTCATAATCTGATCCACACACACCCTAAAGCATTCACACCCTTCCTAACACGTGGCTTACTGAACAATGCACAGTATTCTCCATGAAATGGAACCAGTGTACTATACAGGCTTAATATAACTGGATCAGTTAGCTTGGATGAAGAGTCATTTAGATTCGAAACACTAGCTTGCTCTTTCTCCATGGATGCTGCCTGACCTGCTGTGACCTCCAGTATGGTTAGCTTCAATGGCTGGTGACTGATGCCAATGGTGTGGGTTCAATTCCCTGATGTTGCCACGAGGGATTCTTCTTCTCAAACTCTCCCGTTGCCTGAAGCCCTCAAGCTAAGCAAGCACGGGTACCCTCTCTTTCTACTTAAGAGACCAGCCCTATGGTAAGGCAAGACTATGGTGATTTTACCTGATCATAACTTCCTCTCGATAAAGCCCAGGATACTTTATTAACTACACTCTCAACCTGCTTTGCTACCTGGCTTATGTGCAGATATAGCCTTTGCCTTCTGCTCCTGCACGCCTCCAAGAGAGGGACAGAAAATTAAAGTAGGGTCTGATCTATACCACCTCGACAGACACAACGGCACGAACGTGTGGGAATGAATGGAGGGGAGACAATTACAATTGGCCTATGTGTAAACGTGAATGCGTTTGTGTGTGCAACCGTGTGTTTAGATCTGTTCATGCGCAACTGTTTTCAAAAAGAAATTACCTTCCACCCGCCCCACCACCCCTCCAGGGACTTTGACTTTAGCTTCCGATAATATTTCCGTCAAGTGTCAGTAATCGAACGGGTTAAACAGACATTGTTTTCAATCACAATCCCTATCGCTTTTGCAAAAAAAAAATGCCTGTTCTTGGCTCCGCTGCGAGTTCGAGGCTAATGCCAACATTTACCTCCCTGGATATGTTTGTCTCCCGGCGTTTACGTGACCTTCCCCCGTTCACGTATCCCATGTTAATGTAGAGGTAGGTGTGCACTGATAAAGGAAGTGGAGGGGGCGCGGTGGTTGGATGGGATTTGCAACACGCACCGTGTGAGATGGCTCGGAGTTTACATACCACGGCAGAGCCCAGACTCAGGCCTGCACAGTTCTGGAAGCAGACATATTGGACTCGAGATAACAAGGCATGGGGCTGGATGAACACAGCAGGTCAAGCAGCATCATAGGAGCAGGAAAACTTGACGTTTCGGGCCTAAACCCTCCTCCATTTCTGATGAAGGGTTTAGGCCCGAAACGTCAAGTTTTCCTGCTCCTATGATGCTGCTTGACCTGCTGTGTTCATCCAGCCCCATGCCTTGTTATCTCGGATTCTCCAGCATCTGCAGTACCTTTTATCTCTGATACAATATTGGACTCGAAGTGTCAACTGTTTCCCTCTCCACCGACTCTGCCAAACCTGCTGAGTTCCTCCAGAGATAGTAGGAACTGGCGATGCTGGAGAATCTGAGATAACAAGGTGTAGAGCTGGATGAAATTTTCTGAAGAAGGGTCCAGACCCGAAACGTCAGCTTTCCTGCTCCTCTGATACTGGTTGGCCTGCTGTGTTCATCCAGCCCCACACCTTGTTATCTCAGACTATAACCTGGTGTTGCGTGATTTCTAACTTTATCCATCCCAGTCCAACACCGGCACTTCCACATCACATTTTCGCGAATGTCTTTCACCTCTGCCAGAGAAACCAATCATGATCTTTCACTGATACCATTTATTTCCAATGGCTATGACAAAACTGGAGCTGCATCGCAATTCTGACACCCCCAGCACTACCCCTACTCCTTCTCTCTCGAAGGAGAGCCCTCTTCTGCCTGTTCCAGCCAATTCAGCACTTGTACAGTCATAGAGCCACACAATGCAGAAGCGGCCCTTCCGCTCATCAAGTCACTGTCCACCTGTCTCACTTTTCAACACTTCGGCCAGTTCAAGCGTTCAACAAAGGCTTCACAGCACCAGGGACACGGGTTCGATTCCAGTCTCGGGCGGCTGTGTGGAGTTTGCACATTCTCCCCGTGTCTGCGTGGGTTTCCTCCGGGTGCTCCGGTTTCCTCCCACAGTCCAAAGATGTGCAGGTTCAGGTGGATTGGCCATGCTAAATTGTCCATAGTGTCCAGGGATGTGCAGGCTAGGGGGGATTAGCCGTGGGGAATGCAGGGTTACAGGCGTAAGGTAGGGGAGTGGATCCGGATGGGCAGCTCCGCAGTGGGTCGGTGTAGACTCGATGGGCCGAATGGCCTGCTTCCACACGGTAAGGATTCTATGATAAAAGTACATTTTTTAAAAGATTGTGAGGTTGCCCATCTTAACTACCTTCCCAGGCAGTAGATTCCAGACCTCCCCCCAGCCCCCACTCCCACCAACTTCTGGTGTGAAAAATGGTTTCCTCCAATGCCCTCGAAACCTTTCACTTTAAAATTCCGAACCTTGGTTATTAACTGAGGGGAACAGCTGTCTCGCAACTACCCTGTCCATGCCCCTCATAACTGTATACAATCCTGGGACCCTCCGATCAGGTCTACAACTCAGCAAAAGTTGCGGTGGGTGTGTCTCTTTGATGATCTCGTTGGATAAAGACAATCGGTGCCCCACAAATCTGCTCCAAGCACGGACGCAGATTTGTTGGCAACGAACGGTCCAATAGTAATTTTGCGAACTTTTCTGTCTCGGGTTGAAGACTGACGGCATTTGGTCCTGCTCACTGGTAAACAAGATTGAAAAAAAAGGAAAATAAAAGTGATCGAGTTTCGAAAAATATGTTAGCGAAAGAGAGGAAACTCAAAATCCTTAATGAAAACGACACAAAGTTAAGGTCATTTCCAAAACAACAAAACATTTTCCCAAAACACCCAAGGGTGTTGTGGATGTCAGAAAAGAGCTTTTTTGTTTTAAAGCACTGAGTTGGGATGCTCAGATTCAAAAATTCAAAAGAAAACAAAAACAGAAGTTGCTGGAAAAGCTCAGCAGGTCTGACAACATCTGTGGAGGGAAATCAGAGCTAACGTTTCGGGTCCGGTGACCCTTCCCCAGAACTGGGAAAATTCAAAAGGAAATTGGATAAATAATTGTGGAGGAAGCTGCGTTTGAGAGGCTTCATGGGAGAGCGGGACTAACTGGAAAATTCCCTCAGACAGCTTCCCTCCCGGTCTGTTTGGGGACGCTTAAGGGTTCCCTTCACACACTCTTGGAATCAGGTCCGCTTCGTTCAAGCGAAATCCCGCGGATGCTAGTAATAAAGTTCAAAAAAAAACTAAAACAAAACCAGAAAGTGTTGGAGAAACTCGGTATTTGTAGAGAAGGAGACACAGGGCTAATGTTTTGCGTGCAGTGTAACAAAAACAAACTAGCTTTGCCTCTCAAACCCCCATCACCTCTAACCTGAGCCAGGTTCACTTCACTTTATCGACACCTTGAAGCAATGGCACCAGTTGAACATAGAGAAATGAATAGGCCGTTCAGCCCCTCGAGCCTGTTCCGCTAGTCCATCCGTGTGACTAGCTGACTAAACGGATTGCATATCCAGTAATCCTACATTAAAATGATAAAGAATCCTGTTTAGGAAAGAAAATAAATGGATTGGACAGTGCAGTCACTTTTAAACCCATAATTCAGTAAGGCGGGAAGCGAAAGTAATCTGTCCCTCAGAAAATGCATTTCTCACTGCAAGTTTGATTTGAAAACCGAACGAATTTCGGAGAACAAACGGTCAGGAGTGAAACAGAATAATAAAATGATCAAATATACGAAAAAAAGCGAAAGAACTGCGGATGCTGGTAATCAGAAACAAAAACAGAAATTGCTGGAAAAGCTCAGCAGGTCTGGCAGCATCTGTTGAGGGAAATCAGTAAAAACGTTTTGGGTTCAGCGACCCTTCCTCAGAATAAAATAATCAAATTTGAATCGAGGGAGAGAGTTGGGTGGGGGGTAAGAGGATGAAAGAAAGGAGTACTGTTCTCGACACAGTTGTGGTGCGCTCTTAACCGCTGGGTATCCAGAAGTTTACTGCGATTATTCTATTACTGAGTGTGTGTGTGTGTGTGCGTCTGTGTGAACGAAAGAGAGAGATGGTGAATCGAAGAGCCTCCTCTTGCATGTCATAATTCTGTGATTGCGCGTATGTGCGCACACAGATCCAGTGGCCGAATAGCTTCCTATTGCACACTGAAAATTCTATGGCTGCGCACACACATTGACAGTGGGTCGAATGGCCTCCTCTTGCACAGTAATGATTCTGTGATTGTGTGTGCCTGTGCATGTGTGTGTTTTTGTGTTGTGTCTGTACGTGTCCGTGTGTATGTGTGCCTGTAGGTGTCTGTATCCTGTACGTGTGTCTATGTCAGTGTGTCAGTGTCTGCGTGTATGTGTCAGCGTGTGTCTGTGTCTAAGTGTGTCTGTGTGCGTGTATGTATGTGTGTATGTGTCTGTGTGCGTGTATCTGTCTGTGCATGTATCTGTCTGTGTCTGTGTGCGTGTATGTGCCTGTGTCCGTCTGTGTGCGTGTGTCTGTCTGTCTGTGTGCATTTATGTGTCTCTGTCTGTCTGCGTGTATGTGTGTATCTGTCTGCGTTTATGTGTCTGTGTGTGTCTATCTGTGTGCGTGTATGTGTCTGTGTGTATGGAGTCGGTCCATCAGCTTCCCTCTCCTCACAGAATGAAGGGCAGACTGACATATTCACTGCATGTCTTAATTCAATGGGTCTACAAGTCTGTAATCATTTAAAAAAAACACAAGGGATCTCTCTCGCGAATAAAAAGGCGAAATGTTGGTTCATGAGGGAAAGTTAAAAAGAGACAAGCTGCAGCACTACGGAGTTGCGCAGACGAAATTTTATTCATTGCAACAACCCCGGCTAATCAATTTGTTATTCATGGGTGTATGTCTTTTTCCCTCTCTATCTTCTTTAAAAAGCAAACAAGAGGAGCACAGATGTTCGGCAGATAGGGGAACCGGCTCACTGCTGGGCTCGACTGAAACTGTTAAACGGGGAGAGGCGGGGCCACCAATCCATCAACATTGACTTGAGTTGTGTTAGCGAAGTTTAAGGAACATATGGCGCCGGGCTGTTTTCATGCAATGTGTGTGCGTGTGTTTTAAAACAGTATAGTGCTACCGAGGTCACCTTGATGGAACCTCTCCTTAATCAGCCCTGCTCACCACCAGCAGCAACACCTTCCCCGCCGGACCCCAGTGAATTCTTTAGCCAGGGCCAATTCAATCATAATCCACACCATTTTAACTTTTCCAAGGCGAGAGGGATACGCCCCTCTGCCCCAAGATAAACCGATTTAACAATCACACTCCCCACTTCCCCTCCATCTCCCACCTTATTTTATCAGCCTAGTCTCATCTCGAAACTCTTTTTTGTATATAATGTAGCAGAACTGGATATCAAACTGCGCGCTGCTAATTATTTACTGTGGGCTATCTTTCCCCCCTTCCTTGTTAAATACACAAAACACATGTCTTTCTTTTTAACGCTTACGTCTTTGAGGGATTCGATTATACGGTCAGGCTCCTTGAATAAATACTAATTCGTTCCCCATTCGCTAATACTCGCCCCTCGGGCTGAGGTGGATTATACAATGGTCTGGATATGCATCTGAAGGAGGCGTTTGTATGTAGATACTTTCGTTTTACGAAAAAATAACTTAAAATGCACGTATATCACAAACAGAAATTGCTGGGGAAACTCAGCAGGTCTGGTAGCATCTGTGGAGAGAGAAACAAGAGTTAATGTTTAGTGTTTCAAATGGACCTTCTAT
Organism: Ginglymostoma cirratum; assembly: GCA_024137785.1. Taxonomy (NCBI): domain Eukaryota; kingdom Metazoa; phylum Chordata; class Chondrichthyes; order Orectolobiformes; family Ginglymostomatidae; genus Ginglymostoma; species Ginglymostoma cirratum. The sequence goes on along the minus strand of JAHRHZ010000248.1, from coordinate 269,857 downwards.
CATGTATCTGTATTTGGGCAAAACCGGTTTCCGTTGGCTTGTCCTGGTTTAATTAATGCCACGCTAAGAAACTGTAAGTGGAAGTCATTGGGAAAGTTGGCAGAGATGCCATGGCATAGAATTTTTACAACAAAATCAGCAACATGTTCGGGTACTGAATGCATTGTCTGAAACGGTCGCGGGCACAACGAATACAAGGACTACCTAAAAGAGCTTAAACACGGACGACGGGCCGAATGTCTATGCTCTAATCAACCTGTTCAGAGATGTTTCTTGCATATCTCTGAGGCAGGTAGGGCTTGAACCTGAGTCTCCTTATCCAGAGATAGGGACATTACCACTGCATCACAACAGCCCATCTTTCCCTGTGTCTATTGATATAAACAGCATATTCAGTATTGTTACTGTACACCTCTGGAGCAGGTGGGACTTGAACCGGAGACTTCCGGCCTACCCTACCCCTGCACCGCAAGAGTCCTTCTGTCTATACCCCACCAGCTTTAACTTGCTGGTGCGAAGCGGTGCCCGGACTTTGGGCGGGGAGGGGAATGTTGCAAAGGGTGAAGGCTTGATTGAGGCAGGGATTCCTACCTCCTCCCTCAAGCTTCGGGCTCAGGTCAGATCGGGCTGGATTTGGGACTGCACTTGCTGGGGCCGCTGATGTGAGAGGGACTTATTAAGACAGTCAAACAGCGTGAGCTCCCCACTAAGATTCCACCGTGATCCGTACAACAGACAGGAACATTGTTGCTGCTGTTATCGTTGACGGGAATTGTTTGGGAAGGAGTCCTGGCGGAAAATTCCAAGTGCAATTTTGCTGTGAGCCGTTCACATTAACTAGGCGCCAGGCGAATGAAAACAAATTTGAGAGCAAAGGACAAGAAACCGACTGCAGATCAACAGAGTTGTGCAATTTTCTTCAAATTCGGGCTCGAATCCGCAATTTTCTCAGCGAGAACTGTATAGATGAGAACCATTGTTTCTCCTTGCTTTTGTTTGGTAAAGAACGAGCAGTGCATATAGCTTGCTATAGTTCGGCTCTTATGTCTTTATTCAAAATATATACACAGCCATTTCATCCCGCGTTACCAACCTCCCACCCCTATTCCTCGTCAGTTTAACAATACTTTAATAACTTAAAGGATGCACTCGATTAGGCTTGGTAATTTTAAAAGTTGTTGTGAGAGATTACGAAACAGAACCGGGGAATTTTTTTATTGTTTTAAAAATAACAGCGTATTGTTTTAGGGCTAAAACGGCATACCATAAATTTTGCAACCCGAGTTCTATTTTCTAATGTATAAATGGGGAAGGAAAGGATGTGAAAAAAATTAAAATGGGTCTCGCTTTCTCAAAGATAAATTAACCACGTGTATTAATCTTCAGCTTTTTTGAACATTGATTTTTTTCTTAAAAAAAGATTATGAACAGGAAGCTGAATCTGCTGAGCAGTCCACATCAAAATGAATTGCTTGAGGACTTAGTCCAGGATTCTGATCGGTCAAATTAAATGAACAAAAAAAACCCCAAAAAAAGACGGGTTAATATATGTATGGAATTGCACTCATTCCCCCACCCAAAGAAAATTAAACCGATAGAATTTCTTACATACAAGGCGAGGTAGTAAGTCTGTATCGCCTTGTGTCCGAATGTATTTGTTCCTTCGGAGAGATTCAACAACGTGCAGAGATTCCAATGTCAAAAAGTTTAAAAAGGACACAAAGAAATTGCTTTATTTTAAATTTAAAGCAGTTAAATCCATTTGTGCCTTCTTCCTATTCACTGGCAGACTTCACTCCCTGTATCGTTTTAAAAGAGTTTCCCAATTCCTCACTTAGAGATACTCAAATATAGTTTCGCTTCATCTCACTCAATCGTCCACTTCGATTTCCTCGTCTTCAGAGAATTCATCAGTCGTCTGATCTCTGGAGGAACACTGAGGCGAGCTGGGAAAGGGCCCGAGTCCAGACGCCGGGGACGGTTTAGGGGAAAGGTCCGTGGGCTCGCATTTGGAGCTGGCCCCGTCCTCTGGGAACACGTCCATGTGAACCAGTCTCTCCAGCTGCTGGGGCGGCAGCTTCTTCAGGGACTCCACGTCGGCTTTCATCTCCTCCAGGTCCCGCTTCAGTTTGGCCCGCCTGTTCTGAAACCACGTTATCACCTGGGCGTTTGTCAGGCCCAATTGCTGAGCAATTTGATCCCTGTCAGCGGGAGACAAGTACTTCTGATAAAGGAACCTCTTCTCCAGCTCGTAAATCTGATGGTTAGTGAAGGCTGTGCGGGACTTTCTTCTCTTCTTCGATGTTTGTCTTTGGCCAAACGTCGTGACATGATCTCGGCCTTGGAAACAAAGAGGGGGGAGAGAGGCTAAATTGTATTTGGTAACTGCACAATTATGATAAAATTCACACGCGCGTTCAAACACAATTCTCCAAAACATTCATAGTCATTTGTCTCAGCTTTCCACTCATATTATGTTGCAACTCCCCTCCCATCTGTTGTTTACTTTTTTTTAAGAATCCTTTACTTTCACCAGCGACACCGCGTCCCCTGGCAAAGGTTGGCTTGCTTTTATTTTAGTTTTGAAACAAGTGTAGAGAGGTGGTTCCTGGATCATTGTCAATTTCCAAGTTCTGCGTTTTGTTTTTTTGCGAGGGACCACACAAACAGAAACCTATGTGCACGCAGGTAGGCCAATTCGACATTTATTCACGGTTTACAATGCAATCTGCTTCTATCCGTCGACGGAATGCTGTCTCCTATGCAGAGTGCAGAGGATGACACATGCAGGACGAATAATGTCACACCACACATGTAAACGTGTTTATAAAACTTTTCTGCGTTCTCATCTGTCCGGATTGTGCAAAGGTTAAGTTTCTATGGACTTGAATGCATCCCTTTCTGCAGAAGTTATATTTACGTACCAGATATACATGACATCCACTTAGTGTGTAGAAATTGTAAACATAATTACCTGAAGACATAATAATTGCAAACACTTGATGGACACACTAGCGTGTGAGTTCATATATTTCCCAACAGCGCATGCTGCATGTATAAGAGTTTATTTTCAATTTCCCCAGCACAGGAAACTGATATTTAAATGAAAACCTCCCCGCTACTTGTGACGATCGATTAAATTCTTATTTTTTGCTTCCTGAAATCGGGTAACTTCGACTGGCGCATCTCTCCGCTCTCAAGCTGACTGAGATGTTATTTTTCCCCTGTTAATCAACAGCTAGGTTCACAGTTATAAATATTTTCAAACACACACAAAAAAGTTGACAATTCTTCCCTCTCAACCCCCCAACCCTGACTCATAAACACTTATTTTTCCCCCTCCAGTGTGTAAGTTTAAACATCATTTGCTGCAGATATTTTCACGAATCGTGATCTGCTGGATTCTACATTAAAAAAAGACCCTTTCACCTCTTAGGATTTACTAAAACAAAATATGGAAGAGCCTCGCTCATTTTTCAAAGCTCACAAGTGTCCCAAAATAGCAAATATAGTTTCTCTGTATGTTGTAAAAACAGATGCTTGGCGCGCATATGTTTGATATCAACTGCTGTTCTGGGGTGGAAAACTTCCTTGAAATAGTTTAATTTACGTCTATTAAATCACACGCTGTTATATGGGATACAAGTTATTCAGATTCCCTAACTTTTAATCTTACATTTAAAAAACAAATCACTGCAAAAAAAAATTGTAAAGAATTGATTAGATTAAATGTGATACTGAAGTGGGGGAGGGGGGGATTGCTCATAAAGTGTATAATATATAAATCTAATCAGGAAACTGAATAAAATATTTTTAAAAAAAATTTTGGCACACAAACATTCCAGCCCTACATTCAATTTTTGTTTCTCAGTGAGCGGGCTTGTTACGAAAGTATTAATATTTGATCAAATGGTAATGGCTTAAGGAGTCGAGTGAAGACAGGGACTGAGGTGCATTAGCTCTTAAGGTATTTGAACATCTTTCGGACTGAACCGTACCTCAGCGTCAATAACAATGCCCACGTATAGACAAAACAGTTGCTTTTATACAAACAACTTGGACGATTCAAACGGACGAGAAAGCTCTCTCAATATTTTTAAATAATTTCAAATAATTTTAAATAATTCAAATAATTTCAGTCTCGGTTTGTGGCTAGAGGTCAAAAAATCTATCGAGACAATTGTCACGCTTGCTTTTATTTTACAAAGGGAAAACCTTATTTGATACAGAAAGAAGTTTGCAGCCTGGTTACAGTGTGACCGAACAGTTGGGACAACACATTGATTTGTCTTCCTATGTTAAATAAATTAGCAGAAAAAAATATAAATGAAGAGGGGGGAAAACGCCAGGATTCGTAAGAAACAACCTACCCGTTTAAACAACACCCTGAAAGATACAGGCGAGCTAATTTACCATCGAGATGTGTTTATACCAAAAACTACTGCCTTATACTGACTGTGAAAGGCACAGGCAAAACCGAGAACTTATTAAAATAGATTACACTGCAAAGAAACTGTATTCGTCTCAACCCCTTTCAGTGAAACTTAACAAAAGTACATTTTAATTTAAAATAGGTTATGAGCTGTTTTTAATCTTGCACTACCTAAAACGTCATTTGAAAGAATCGATTGGCTTATATATAAATATTTAAAATGTGTATATATCTAAGATATATATTTTTCCCTCTCTTGGAAGTAATTTGTGTTCCAATCTAACTGTTTTAAAGAAATAAATAAAAGTTTTGTTAAAATACCTTCGGCCGCTTGTATTACACTCAGTTCCAGACCCTTGAAAGTTTTACTGGCGAGTTCTTCCAGAGCACAGAGTGGCGAGGCTTGAGAGGGCAGCCCGTTCCTGACAACCCCGGGACCCGATGCTTTCTCGGGGCCGCCCGGGTGGCTGGAGGAGCAGAGATGGGAAGTTTTTTTCACCGACGGCTTGTTCAGGATATCCTCAATGCTGAAAGGCGTGAGCGGCTTGTTGGAGTTAGCCGGAGGAGGGAAATGATCCAGGGGACTCCGACGCCTCCGCTCCTCGACTCGGGGCGGCAAAGCCGGGTTCGATTTCAGATTTACCCCAGACGTCATTCTAGGGGGGGGGGAGGTGGAGCAGAGAGAGAGAGAGAGAGAGAAGCAAGAATTCTCCCTTCAATGTTTCTGTCTAAAATCCAGGGGAGGGAAGAAAACAGCTTTGCTGGAACTCCCTCCCCAACTGTTACATGGGTTTGGGGGGGTGGGGGGTGGGGGGAAGGGGGTCTGGTGGGGGTGACTTTCCGCCCCCTTGCCCCTTGCTGGCTTGGGAACAGTTTGAAATCTTCGCCAACTTTACAGGATACAGTTAGCCTCGCTCATTGGAACTAGACATCTTCATTTTTTCCAGGCCCGAAAGATTCAATTCGTACCAGCCCTAAGCTTGTATTTAGTAAAGTGCCTTTCTCTCTCTCTCTCTCTCTGTCTGTAATCGACTGTCCTACCTGGGGAGGGGAACTCTCTCTCTCTTTTTCTCTCTCTCTCTCTCACGCACACACAGCTTGTTCTGTCTCTTCCCCCTCCCTCCCGAGCGCCCGCCCCCTCTTTAACAAAAAAAGTGAAGCCAATGCAAAACACCAAGTTTCAGAAGGAAAACCGGCCGCTCAGTCGTATCGTTGATTGGAAGGAGATCAATTATCAGAATGGGCGCACAGAACCATTGGCCAGCGGAAGCCGTCTTTTCAAGGGGTCTAGTTAGATAATTAATTGGGCACAGCAATGGGAGGAGTTAGAGTCAGCGTTAGCAAACTTTTGCTCTCTTCTCTCTTTCTCCTCTCCTGCCTTTGCTGGTATTGTGTTCCTGCTCTGTGTGAGAGGGAGTGTGTGCATATATTTTAATGTCGGTGACAAAAGCTGTTTTTTCTGGCGGGTTGCGGAGGGAAAGGGGGTAGGGTGATGGGGGGGAATGGAGAACGAGAGAGAGAGAGGGATGGAGGAAGAGGGGCCAAGCGTGGGAGAAGGGAGGAGGACGGAGAACGTGAGTTGTATGGGTTGAGAGGAGATGGGGGGGTGGTCGAGGAGAGGATAGTGGGTAAGGAGAGGCGAGTGTGTGGAGGTTAGGTGAGGGAAAGAGAGAGAGGGGAGGCAACACAGGACGGGGAGGTGGACTGAAGGGATGGGGGTTGCTTGAGGGGAGATAGAGGGGTGAGGGATAGAGATGGGAGGGGGTTTGAGAGTAGATAGAAAAGGCGAGGGAGGGAGATGGGAGGGTGGTTTGAGGGGAGAAAGAGGGAGCGAGGGAGGGAGATAGGGTGGGTTGAGGGTAGATAGAGGGGGTGAAGGAGGGAGATGGGAGGGTTGTTTGAGGGGAGATAAAAGGGGGTGAGGGAGGGAGATGGGAGGGATGTTTGAGGGGAGATAGAGGGGACGAGTAAGGGAGATGGGAGGATGGGTTAAGGGGAGATAGAGGGGACGAGTGAGGGAGATGGGAGGATGGGTTAATGGGAGATGGGGCGAGTGAGAGAGATGGGAGGGTGGGTTGAGGAGAAATAGAGTGGGTGGGGGAGGGAGATACGAGGGTAGGTTGAGGGCAGATAAAGGAGTGAGCGACAGAGATGGGAGGGAGGATATGGGGTTCACTAGAAGAGGTCGGAGGGTGAGTTGACCTGGGGTGGTGAGGGTCAGGAGTGGGCGTGTGAACGGGCAGAAGGCTGTACGTGTCAGTAAGGTTGAGGGGAATTGGGTGCAGGGGGAATTTACGGAACTGTGTTGGGGAGATAGTGGGAGTTTGGGAAATTGTAGTGGGAAGAGAGAGTGGGTTAGAGAGGTGGGGTAGGGGCAGATGAGTGACGGAGAAGAGGGTTGTGTTGATGGGGGGGTGGGGAGTTGGGGAGAGGGATCCACGTGGTCCTCTGCTATCGGGGGAGAAACCAGCTTCACTTGTCAGTTGATGTAACGCCGGGGGTACTAATGACCAAGTGCCGGGTTATTAGAGAACTTTTAAATCTTCCACCCAGCCCATTGCAATGGTCGATAAATCATGCGCAGACTTTTACATTTCTTCCTCTATCTGTTTGCCACCCGCACAGAGTGAGCAGTCTCGAAGCACTCGATTACAATCTAATTCAAAAGTCTGCAGACTCAAATCGAGTCAAAACGCAACTCAGAGAGGTAGGTAGTAAATCAAAATTTTACGTTCAAAGCTCCGGCTATTACCGCGCCGATTACCAGGGGGTTTCCTCGATCAGGACCAACATCGGCGTTTTTATAGGGCGGACACAGATATTATTGTTTTTGTAATTATTTTTAGAGACTGGGTAAATATTTATCCCTCGCACCAACTAGAGAGGGTGCTTATCACCCAGCCCTCCCCTTTCGTCCACGGAACATGTCAAGCTCCTCTGAGAGAGAGAGAAAATTTCGATTCTTAACTGTTGACTTCAAAACCCGCTCCCCATTTTACAACCGAAACTGAGCAATCTCTGCTTTTTAGCAAAAAAAAGCAGCGTCAAAGTAAACCGTTTGTGTACATACATACAAAAATTAAAACCCTTAAATTTACTCCTGAATTTAATCCTGAAATCGACTGGAAACAGATCAATTCTGCATTAGGAGTTCTGTCAAATCATTACCTTTCGGCTTGTGATCTCAATATAAACCGCAGGATTTGCGCTAAATGAGTGAGGCGGGTTTTTGTTTTTGGGGTCACAAGGGTAGGCAGAAGGAACGGGTACACCTCCAGAAATGATCTATTCGGGTCTTCTTCCACCTGACCCTTACCTGGCGAACCCCTCCTGGCTAAATTGGATCCCACTTGGGCCACCTTTTCAAACAAAAAAAATGTGAATTTTCATTAACTGCATCCATTCTCCTTTCCTACATGTCTGACTTTTGGAATTGTACATATCAGCCATGAAAGACCGACGTTCAGACATAACGTGTCTTTGCATAGATTCTAAATATTACGCACGCAGAATCACATGGCGTCTTTGTAACACAAGCAGGCGTAGCCCACATCCCAATGCAATTACATTTATTTAAATACATATTTGTAAATGTACACTGCCAGTGTCTTTCGGTATGATATAGCGTGTGTCCCACAGAGAGCAGGGTATAAAAGGAGAATGAGACGAGTCAGTTTATTACTGCAGTTGGACGGTCGATTTCTCGTTCCATCTCGATTTTTTTCCCATCGGATTTCGATGTTTGGTTTCCCCCCTTGATGTGTCTTCTGAGATTGTTTTTGTTTTGCGTCCATGCAGGTTTTGTTGATTATTTTTTTAAAAAATCGTTCCCCCCCAAAGCGCGCGCACACACACACACACACACACACACACAACAAATTTCTCAATGGATTACTCAGAGTGTGATCAAGAGACGTTTTTGAGCTTTAATTCATGCGGGACCGAGCGATGGTTCCGTCGATATCCTGACTGTCTCTCTCCCTCTCTGTCTGTCTTCAATCCTTGCACCTTAACGCAGGAGCAATTGTAAACTATCAAAGGAAAGCAGGTGCTCCACCGGGAAGGTGGGGAAGGGTCGGGAATAAATGCTTAAAACCTTCTTTATTGACGGACGCCCCTTTTCAACTCTGCACCAAGTCGATTAAAGCCAATCATTCTGCCCATATATCAGGACCCAGTTTAGAGAATTAAACCGCTTGCTCTCTCGTTAAATTCGAGTCTTGATTGAGAACGAATTTCTCACCCGGTGAAGATATAAATTGCCTCACTTCCCTTGCAGCAATTATGGATTTTATTTACAAGCCCTGGGAGCAAAACGAGAAGAAAAAGAACGAACTTTTACAACCTCGTGAAAAAGTGTAGAACCAGATTAGTAACAGTATTTCTTTTTTACATTTTCTAGGTATAAATGTCGCTATATCCAAATAGCCACCATCAAAAGCCCAGATTTTAAGATGGAATTGATTACTGGGAATCGAGCTCGTTTTTTAACTTCAGGGAGGGGAAGGGGCGCGTTTTAAGTTACATTTGACTAACAGACAATAAAGAATGGTTACAAATAGGCCCTTGTGATATATCACTTGGCTTCTTAATAGCGACCCCTTTATTTTTCCCTTCATGAAACGACTCGCCAGATGTGTGTCGTTACTGACGAGAGATTGCACTCAGGTGAACTCGGCCGCTCAGTCCCCTTCCTTTACAGAATAGAGAGAGAGAGAGAGAGAGACTGAATTATCTTCATCGCACCATGCAGCACGCGCAAGCCACAGATCAGAGATGAGGGAGGCGCATTCAATCGGAAGATCCGGTATAAAACAAGTTTACAGCGAAAATATGACAAGATTTCAGAACTGAGCCAAACAAGATGCTTCACTTCAAAAACAAAATTCTACTGGATGTTCACGGCCACAGAGGGAATGGGAAGTGTGTTTATAATAGAGACATATCATTCTAAGTTTTCTGTATCATTTTGAATCCGAATTCTCCAAATTATGTACTATAGTACTTTTGAGATAGGCTGTGAGGTGTAGCTAAAGGTGAGTACCACCCTGATTGTGCCTTTCTTCCAAAAAAACTAAAATTCACTTTCATTCATTCATTTGCATTTTGAAATAGCAATGAAACGAAAATGAATTCATGCCAGATTGGCCTTGGGTACCCTGAAAGCCAAAAAAAAGCTGCAATGGAATATAATGCCACAGTGTTTAGATGTAATATTATCCACAGTCAACACAGAACAGAACTGGCTCATTTTATAGATAGGAATTACTGAAGCGAAGTATCAAAACATAATAATTCATTGAAGCAGTTTCGAACATTTTTTCTTAACATTTAAGTGAGGCTATCGGACAATGTCGACCTGAATTTGTATCGTTATGAAAACAAACATCAGTTTGATATGGGAGAGTGGATTAAATAACTTTTCTATTTAAGTAAACGGATTATCTGTTGGGCAGGAGCTGGGGAAAATTCTGCTAAAGACTGGTCGTTCCCCTCCTCGTCACATTTTCTGTTTTAATTTTTAAGGTCCCAATCTGCATTCACCGCCGGTAGCAATGAAATGAAACGGAATCAGCTGGGCTCCACGTCGCCAGAGGAACTCGCCGCTTATGGCAACAGCAGCGAAAACTATTTGATAGTGTCTGCGTCTTATTTTATTTGGATGTCACTATATCATGGTGCTTGTTTTAATTTTATTTTTTAGATTTTTTTTGGAATTCAAATACTGTTTTTTGGTGTCTAGACATTTTAAGAAGTGTTTTATTTGAAATCTCCGCTTTTTTTTCTTTCCGTATGTTTTGGCGTCTCTGCTTTGCAATTTTTGAAGTCTGTGTTTTTCAATCTTTTTGTTGCAGTTTGGTTTTGCAGCTTGTTTTTCTTTTTGCTGTCTGTAGTTTCTTCTTTTTATTTGCAATTTGCGTTTTATGTCCTTTTTTAGCAGCCAGTGATTTTAGTTTTTTTTGCAATGTTTTTCGTAGTCCATGTATTTTTCATTGTATGTTTTTTGTAGTTTTTGTTTTGCATTCTGCGTTTTTATGCGGCCAACATTTTTGTACGGATTGTGTTTCTGCACTTTGTGTTTTATGCAGTTCGTATTTTATACAGCTTCGGTTTTTGCAGCTTGTGTTATAGAGCCTGTGTTTTTAAACAGACTGTGTAAATTTTGTGCAGTTTCTTGCGTAGATTGGATAGATATATACATAGATTTTGTTCTTTTTACCATCCATGTTTTGCAGCCTCCTTTTTGCAGTCTATTAATTTTGCATTACTTTTTTTAAGTTTTGATTCTGCAATATGTTTTCAGCAGTTTGCCCATTTAGATGACAACTTTCTCTTTTTTAAACATATTTTTGTTTCTTCTCTGGTTCTTGTTTGGGTGTACACTTTTAGGAATCTGGATATTTTAGTATGTTTAAATCTAAAACATTACTAAAAATATTAAAAACACTGATGTGAAATCTTGACAATAGCCAATGGCACCTTGTTTTAAAAAAAAGCACAATTATTATGTGTCATGCAGTATAAATAGTGTCCTCACTGTGTGATTGTGGTGATGAGATGGAATTGAAAACATCGAAATGCAATAATTTAAAATAATTGGAGACACGTACCTGGTTACATGTAAACAGTAACCAGGTCAGCTCTCTTCTTATGGGTCAGCAGTTGGTTCAATTGAAGTCTGGTTATAAAGCAATTTATTTGATTTCACTGTATTTAATAATTCCGTGGTCATTTTATGCAGCCATACTAATATACAACAGTTTACATGTATATGGCACCTTAAATGTTGGTAAAAAAATCCCAGAGAGTTTCACTGGAGCATTATGAAACAAAATTTGACATTAACGTGTAATAGGAGTTATCAGAAGAGGTGATCAAACGTTTGATGAAAGAGGTAGGCTTATGCCCCTGAGTAGGGGCGTGCGCGCATGCATTCAAACAGATATAAAGACACATTCCCACATACAAATACTAGAAACAGTCACACAGACTGATAGACAGATACATATGAGCACTCACCACACAGAAAAAGCTTGCAGCACTAAGTAACACATATAGACAGCCACGCAATACATGCACATGCACACATACAGCCACATAGAGTCAAACAAGCGCCTCAATAGAAAAGCAGTGAGACAAGTGTGCACGTAAAAATATACCCACATGCACAGTTACTTAGACACACAGGTGTACACACACACATAAACAGGCACATGCACATGCACACACATGCGCAGACTCACATACATGCACCTGCACACATTTATCCACAACATAATTCTAAACTGTTTTATTTCAGCATCCACATGGTTAAGTGTACATTAAATGAAAGTCATGGACTGGGCAATATCCTTGGTGAGTGGTCTAATATTGGCTAGAGGTTGACACTTAGCCCCACATTCAACCTGACTCTTTGACCTAACAGTTCAGGGATCAAGGTGGAAAACAGTATTTGAGTGACTCCTTCTCATCCCTCAGGCTCCTGTCTGTTATTGAAACCTCCTAGACTCCCAGCCTTTACAGGTTTACATGGAAATCTCGAAGGGTGAAACCAGAGAGTGGGATCCAGGTTCCTGATGGTTGAAACAAATTTAATGTAACCCTTAGCACACCCTCAGTCACCTCCCTTGTTCTTCTCTATGATTGTTCCTCTAGAATTGTATGTTAAAAATATATACAGAAGAATTGTGCAGTTTGTATAAAGATCCAGATTAAGAATTAAATTTGATGGTGGAAAGAAGCAACACAAAATTATCTTTAGTGTTTTTGTAGACACACTTTGTTGGATTGTAGGACTTAGGGAAAATATCTCCAATTGTAATTCTACTGTGGGTGAAGGCAGACAGACATTCCAATGTGCTGCAAACATTATCTCAGCTCCTATTCTGATTAGTGTTGATGGCAATACCGTATTTAATCATTTAGTCCAACTACACATGAAGTAGACACCCTTTGAACATGGAGGTACTGTGTCACACTTATTACTATTTAAACATAAAAAATAGGAAGACAAGCTCAAATATAACACCGAGGCACATCTATGGACAGATACACATTCAGAGGGATAATGTACAAAGTTCTAAAGAATAACACACACTCTAAAACTCTGACAAACACATAGACAGATGTACATTCAGATCAGACATGCACAAAGATGTGCATGTTCAGAAAGACACAGACTTTTGACAGATATACATACCCAGGCATACACACCGACAGGTACACACACATAGACATATACACACACTCAGGCGCATACACAGACAGATACATTTTCATAGATATACACACTCAGACATATACAGGAATGCACACCCACAGTTATACACAATTGGGAACATACACAGTTGGATACACGCTCAGGGATACACACTCAGGTACAAACCTGTAGAAATACATACTCAGGTAAACTCACTGATACACAATCACAGATGTATACAGCTCAAGCAAGCACTCAGATATACACAGGATACAGACATGCACATTCACACAACACATGGGCAGGTATGTACACACATACAATTACAGATATGCTCATTCACAGATTCACACAGACAGATATTTGCACTCAGACAGATACGAGCTCACAGAGATTCACGCAGATACACAGACTGGCATGCATTGATAGAAACAAAGATAGCTGTACACACAGATATACACCCTCTGGAGCACAACACACTCATTTCATACTCAGAGACAATAGAAAGAGGCTCTTAGACATTCAATAATCGAATGTGTATTTTCGGATGAACACATATCCAGATAGGGCACTCCGACCCGGGATGTGTGAAGATTTATTTGCAATGGACTCATATCCCATTGTACAGGCCAAAAGCTTCACATATTTGTTTATTTTGAAATGGCAAGGGACGTCATAACAAAAATAAAATCGTTACAATTCGATAGGGCGCATTCGTATTCGACGAAATCTGTTTGAAAGATGTACAGTGTATGATGATGTCAAGCTAAAAAAACCCAAACACTTAATATTTCCAGCCTATTGAGTTCAATGCTTGGGCACAGTTCCTAATAACAAATTCTGCCATTAAGGCGGATAACGCTCTAGTCGATTGAATTTGAAATCCTTCCCAGCCCTCCCCAGTGTAAATGGAAAGTAAATGGTCAGTGATCAGTAATCCTCCAGAGGCATCCTTCCCCAGCGGCTGAGGTGCCAATCGGTTCCCAATGATGGATGTTCCGTTTTCTCCAGCGTGTACAGACTTCGCCCGCGACCTGACTGATTCCGCCAACAACGCCATATGGTGACGCGCATGTTGGGACAAAAAATGAAGCCAAACGCAATGACACGGTGTAATTGGATCAGCCCAGAACATGGTTAGATTGGAAATGACAGACACCGACTGAAAGATAGGCTCTCACACCTCAAAACACACACACACACACACACACAGAGTCCACATATGCACATCGATAGGCATACATACAGTGTATAGGCATACATACACTGGCTGAAAAAAATATAGATAGTGAGACTGAACACACTCAGCTTTCAGCCTGCCTCACACCAACATTTACAGGGGAGTGCACCATTGCTTGTAACACATATTACAGCACATTGGAACAGATAATTATTGGTCCAGCGAGCGAAGCCCACATCCCCTGGATAATTTATACTTTTCTTGAAAAAAGAGGAACAAAGCACGAACGGAACCTCACACAGTCCACTTTATGCACACACATTCACACAATCCATTTCTCGCCCACCAACCCCCTCCGACACACACACACAGGGAAACCTGCGGTTTCATTCCATTAAAAATAGGCATGTCTTACTCTCCCGCTCACATCAGAAATAGGACATGCAGTGAGTCTTTCAGACCCTTGAGTTTCTCCACCATTCAACAAGTTAATGGCCGGCTTCCCACTTCTACGCCAAACTCTCAGATGGACAACTATTTAACTCCCCCAGTGGCCAAAAAAATCTAGCGATCTCGTTCTTGAACATACTCACAGACTGAGCACCGATCGCAGCTCTCTGGGATCAAGAATTCCCAACGTTTCACAAGTCTTCAAGCGAAAACCAGCCTGTTTTCATGAACAGGTGACCCCTCATTCTGATATTATGATCCTGTGTTCAAACTTCCACACTACAGGAAGACGTTTTCTCACTATCTTCTCTGTTGAGCTCCCTTAAGAACGGTCGAGCTTTTAACCTTTATTTTTCTGCCTTTAAACTTGATGTCTGGTTTATTTCTGTGGTTTTAAGATGACGCAGGAGAGTGGCGACATTGTACATCACTTTTCATTCTATTTGTAATAAATATGTCACAAATACACGTGACAATCAATTCGTGTGCATGCAAGTTTGTACACATGCAACATATGCATGATAGTGCATCTCCAATGCACACACACTGCCAGACACACAATACATGCTCGGGCACACGAACAAGTATATGCTATTCACTCAGAGCAAAGAAACAATTCCACACAAAGACATACGGTGTACATGTTGTCTTTCAAAAACTATCAAAGAATTCTCAAGAAGACAAAAACACATCAACTCTTTTATGTACTATCAATCTTCTAAGACTACTTGTCTTAGACAATGGTTGTAGCGCAATGCTTCACTTTATGAATTGTTATATTGATTTCACACCATCTTGTAGTGTGTCTTCCATGCTTAATCGTCTCACAGTTTCCCTTTCACATATTGTTTCTTACTATTCACTCTTTGTCTCAGACTCTTTATTCCATCAGTTTGTCTCCAATCCTCACAGACTGCACTGTTCTTACTCACTGCAACTTGTTTTCACCATCTAGTTTATTTTTCTCCGCATTGTTTGCCATGTACTGTTCCTCCGTCAAACAGACATAAGAGATCATTTAATTGTCTTGATCTAAATATATGCTTTTTAAAAATACAATATCTCGTCATCTCTCTGCCAATACAGGCCAACATATCTGGGAACCAGAACAATCTGCATTAACCTCTGGATGTACAGCACAAAAACATCTTTTTGGGGGAAAAGTCACGAGGATATTATCACTCATGATTGTGACCAAAGTTATTTTCAACTCAGAAAAGGCAAATAAATGCACTTTTTCCACAATACATATTTATTAGCACCTCTAATAAAAATTTCTTCACAGAAATTTATGTTAGATGACCAAAAGATAGACAAGTTTGGGGAAGAAAGTCAAGATAATTGAGAATGTACAAGAGACACAAATTGGAGGAGACCAGGGATTTTAAATGGGTGCAAGGCAGGAGGAGGTTACAGAGCTAGCAAGGGACCAAGGCCATAGAATGATTTGAATGCAGAAATAGAATTTTAAAATTGAGGCACAGATATAATGAATCATCGCAGTACCTGACAGCCAGATATAATTATCCAAACAACTGTCAGATGTAAGGAATTATGCAAATAATACAGATAGACATAAGTATAGAAATAACCTACAAATATTGGCAACTGTACAAATGGCTCAGACATAGAAACAAGCAAAGCAATTGGAAATACTTTGATACAAGCAACCAGCAGATATATAGAGCAAATAATTATCTCACATTATAGGAAGGATATTAAGGCAATGGAAAGAATACAGTACAGACTGGCAAGTGTGCCACCTGGGAGGAAATAGAAAGATGATGGAATTTAAAATAAATAATTAAAACAGAACATTATACATTGGTTTCACAGAAGTGCTTAGAATTAGGAAATGATCGGAAATTGTGGACACAAGCAAATGTTTTACAAGAATTTCAGAAGAGGCTGGAAGGTTGATTGAATGGCAAGAGAAATGACGGAAACAAAGAGGGCATGTTGGATTAGGGTGATTACTTTTTGAGAAGATAAAAATGACAAGACAAGGCTGTGCTGAATGACCTGTTTATATTATGCAGTTTCTATATCATTAAGATATTAAGCCAGCAAAAGATTACACAGGAATATCTGAATTCTTAAATATTAAAATACCTGACTGCACACACAATTATTCAATACATCTTACTATCCGAATTGATCACAGGAAAATTGAACTATTTAAATATTTCAAAACTTTTGCTCATGTAGGGGCTGATGGAAGGGCCAATTTTGAGAAGGTGTTGGTGATTTGTTTTCATGAACGTCTGTTGTCTGTGTGGTGATGGTACTCCTACAATTCTTAAAATCATGAAGTTTTACAGTACAGAAGGAGGCCATTTGACCTATTGTATCTCTACCAGCTCCTGAAAGAATTATCCAGCTCATCCAATTCTCCAGCCCTATCACCATCGTGCTCTGAATTCACTATTTTCAAATATGTATACAAACCTCTTTTGAAAACTCCTATAGAATCAGCGCATTCCAAATCCTATCAACTCTCTGAGTAAAGAAGGTTCTCCTCATATCACTCCTGGGTCTCTTGCTGACAATCTGAAATTGTGTCCCCTGGTTACTGACATAACAACTGGCGGAAACAGAATATCCTTCTTTACACTGTCAAAATTGTTGTAAGATTAGATAATCTCGTAATCTTTTCTGCTCCAAAGAGAACAAGCCCAATTTCTCTAATCTTTCCAAGTATCTATAATCCTTCACTCTTGATATCATTCTAGTAAAACTCTGTTGCACTCTCTCCAGGACTTTTAACCTTAAATCAGGTGCCCAGGACTGAACCCAATACTCCAAATGTCATCTGACCAATGATTCATAGAGGTGTATCATCACTTCTTTGCTTTTATACTCTATGCATCTATTTATAAGTTCAAGGATCCTACAAGCCTTCTTAACAGCTGTTTTAACTTGCCTGGCTCCTTCTGAGAATCATGCACTTGAACCTTGAGGTCCCACTGTTCCTGCACTCCCCTCTAAGTTGTACCCTTGAGCCTCTCCATGTTTCTTCTACCAAAATGCACTACCTCACATTTCTCTGCATTTAAGTTCATTTGCCACATGTCTGGTCCATTTGGCCAACCTGTCAAATGTCCCTCCAAAGTTACCCAGCATCATCCTCACAACTGACCATTCTCCATAGCTGAGTATCATCTGTAAAGTTAGAGATGTTGCCCTCAACACCCATCTCCAAACTTTTTTTAAATAAGAAAAGGGTCTCAACACGGATCCCTGGGAAACACCACTTTCAGCTCATCTCCAGTCAGAGAAATGCCCATCTATACCTACCCTCTGTTTCCTATCTTTTAGCCAACTTCAAATCCATGCTGCCAAGGACCCATCAATCTCAAACATTTCTAATTTGCTAACCAACCTGCCATGTAGCACATATCAAGTGCTTTTTGAAAGTCCAAATATATAACATCCATAGCACTAACCTACCATTTCTTGTGTCACCTCATCAAAGATCTCAAATAAATTTGTCAGAAAAGACCTATCCTTGTAAAAGCCATATTGACTGTCTAGCATTACTTATTTCTGTTAGTAAAGATGCTTCTGTGTTTGTACCAAGTGACAGTGACAGAATAGCAGTCCCTCCTACTCATTTTGGAATCAGTTATTTTATTTATCATTAACGAATCTCTACAGAGTGGAAGCAGGCCATTTGGCCTATTGAATGCACACTGACCCTCCAAAAAACATCCCAGCCAGACCCACCCCTTACTCTATCCCTGTGTTTCCCACCCTAGACACAATGGGCAATTTAACATGGCCAATCGACCTACCCTGCACATCTTTGGACTGTGGGAGGGAACTGGAGCATCTGGAGGAAACCCACGCAGAAACGGGGGGAATGTGCAAATGTTCACACAGACAGTTGCCAGGGCTGGAATTGAAGCCAGGTCCCTGGTGCTATGAGGCAGCAGTGTTAACCACTGAACCACTGTGCCACCCAGGACAGAGGTGAAGATGACAAGGGCTCATCTGGGATCTATCTATGGACCAAAGCTGTGATGAGGTCTGGAACTGAGTAGAGTTGGCATAACCTCACCCAAGTAAAGGTAAATTCACCATAGTCCCACACTCCCATTAGATAGAGACAACTGATGGTGAATTTAGTCAGAGGGTCACCACACCTCAGGGGAGGGGAAAAGCTGAGAAGACAGGACCCACATAGAAACTTCAGCTGGTGCAGGAATGGAACACACACTGTTGTCATGATTTTGCATTGCAAACCAGCCGGCCAACCAGCTTCAGTTAACCAACCTAAAAGTTAAGCATTGATGAACAGTTTATTGATAAGTAGATGCCATTTGTAACTGTTAGTCACAGTTTCCTTCACATTGATGATGATATGTAGAAAAAATAAAGATACATCACAAATATACCAAGCCATTCGAGAAATACATGTGCACTAGTCACATTGTCAGTGCCTCAAAACAAACTTGAAAATGATCAATGAACATGAACCACAGAATTTCCGCAGCACGTGGTCTGCCATTAAATTAATCAAACACTGCATTTGCGAAGAAACTCAATGTTTCTCCACCAGGAAGCATCATGATTGGTTGAACGAGAATGACATGGAGGTGCAGGAGACACAAAATTGTAAACTCAAAATGTTCTCGAGCTCAAAGGTCAAAGGAAAGAAAGAAGAAGGGATATGGGCCAGGACCAGGCAAGTAGGGCTAGCATAGTTTGGGATCATTTTTGGTATGGACTGATTGGACAGGAAGGTTTGTTTCCATGCTGTATGACTCTGTGACTCTATGAATCCATGACAGATGGAAGTCGTGTTCTAATAAAATAAAACACAGATTAAATTAATAGATGGTTAGGATTAGTTTTAGAGTTAAGTTTTAAGTTCAGGGTTAGGGTTAGGGATGGAGAAAGCTCAATGGCAGCAATAATGTGCTCTGGACTCTACAGTGTAGGCCCTCTACAGTCTAACCACTCAAGGACCTACTCCACTGAGAACTAAGAATGGAGTGACACACAAAGCAAAAAGGCAGTCAGCACTGATGGCAGAAGTACTATGAGGATCTCCTCAACTGCGACTCAGTCCTTGATGTGAATGCCTTTGACCATACCCCACAATGTGCTACTCATCTTGGCATGAGGTTATATGGGGCATCTGACCATTGAGAGCCCACAAAGTCATTGCAGCAACTAGAATCCCTGACAAAATAGTGAGATACAGCAGAGAAGAACTCTTGGCATGAATACATGACTGTATCTCCCTCTTCTGGAAAGAGGAGTACATACCAGCAGGTTTCTGAGACCCTGCCATTGTAACCATTTTCAGAAAGGAGGTGTGTCTGATTGTGACAATTGCAGAGGGGTTTCCCTGCTGTCTGCAACAAGGAAACTAATGAAAAAATCTTCCTCAATTGCCTCTCCTCAGTGGCTGGAGATCTCCAACTGGATTCTGGAGGATGATGGTGTTGTGAATGACGGGGATGATGATATTAAAGATGACGAGGAAAATGATGTTCATGAAATTTGGTGGAGGTAGCTATTATGAGGGGGCACAGTTTTAAAGTGAGTGGAGGTAGATATAGGGGAGACGTCAGAGGTAGGTTCTTCACTCAGAGAGTGGTCAGGGCGTGGAATGCATTGCCGGAGAGTGTAGTGGAGTCGGCCTCATTAAGGGCATTTAAGCGGCTATTAGACAGGCATATGGATGATAGTATAAGGTAGGGATGGAGGTTAGATAAATCTTAGGATTACGGTAAAAGTTTGGCACAACATCGTGGGCCGAAGGGCCTGTACTGTGTTGCACTGTTCTATGTTCTATGTTCTATGTTCTATGTTCTAATACCGAAAGAACTGCGGATGCTCTAAATCAGGAACAAAAACAGAAGTTGTTTCAAAAGATCAGCAGATCTGGCAGAGAAGGAAAATGAGATTTAACGTTTTGGGTCCAGTGACCCTTCCTCAGAACTGAAAGTAGCTAGGAAAATGTCAATTTATATGCAGACGATAGGGTGGGGCGAGGGGTAGGGAGTAAACGATAGATGAGGATACAGCCCAAAGAGACAGAAGAACAGTTGGACAGACAAAGGAGTTGATAACAATCCGGTTACGAGGGTGATTAGATGTTAATGGAGATTGTTAGTGGCTAACAATAGATAGTGTGTAGTGGCAGGCTATGTGATAACAAGGCCTGGTGTGTAGGGTGGGGGGCTAGGACATGGGACAGTTCAGGCCCTAAAATTATTGAACTTGATATTGAATCCGGAGAGCTGCAGGGTCCCCAAGCGGAAAATGAGATATTGTTCTTCCAGCTTGCACTGAGCTTCGCTGGTGCACGGCAGCAAACCAGAGACAGAGATGTTGGCCCGGGAACAGAGTGGTGTGTTAAAGTGGCAGGCAATTGGAAGCGCAAGGTTTTTTTTTGCGAGCAGAACATAAGCATTCTACAAAATGGTCACCCAGTCTGCACATCATTCCCAATGTAGAGGAGACCATATTGTGAGCAGTGAATACAGTAGACTAGATTCTGGGAAATGCAGGTAAAGTGTTGCTTCACCTGGAAGATATATTTGGGCCCTGGGATACTGGAGAGGGAGGAGGTAAAAGAGCAGGTGTTACATCTTAGGCAGTTGCAGGAGAAGGTGCCATGGGACTGTAGATGAGTGTTGGGAGCGAAGGAAGAGTGGATTAGGGTGTCCTGGGGGGAACAGTTCCTGTGAAAGGCGGCCGGGGAGGGGAGGGGAATATGTGTCTGGTGGCGATGATGGAAATGACATCTGATAATTTCTTGGATGTGGATGCTGGTGGGATTATAGCTAAGGATATGGGGAACTCTATCGCTGTTGCAGGAGGGAAGAGAAGGGGTGAGGGCGGAAGTGCGTGAGATGGGTCGGACCTGGTTGAGGGCCCTGTGGACAATGGTGCTGGGGAATCCTCAGTTGAGGAAGAAGGTGGACTTTTTGGAGGTCCCTTGTCAAAGTTGGCCTCATCAGTCCAGGAAAGTTTCCGAAATCAATACGTAGCGGGCCCTATTTGGGAGGGTGCAACCCTGGACCTCCTCTTAGAAAACAAGGTCCGGCAAGCGATTGAAGTGTCAGTGGGAGAGCACTTTGGGTCCAGTGACCATAACTCTCTTAGTTTTATCATACTTATGGAAAAAGATAGAACAGGTCCACAGGTTAAGGTGCTAAACCGGAGTAGAATCAATTTTGGGGCCATTAAGCAGGATCTAACAGAAGTCAAAAGGGTGAGTCTGTTTGAAGGAACAGAAACGACTGGCAAATGGAAGGCTTTTAAAAGAGTGATATCAAGAGTCCAGGGACGGAATGTCACTATTAGGGTGAAGAGAAAAGCTCACAGGTTTGGAGGCCCCTGTCTGACGAGGGATATTGAAGCTCTGGGAAGGAAAAAGAAGGTATACTTTGGGTTTAAGCTATCGGGCACAAGCGAATCTTTAGATGACAATAAAAACTTGTAGGAGCACACTTAAGAGAGAAATCAGAAGAGCAAACAAAGAGTATGAGTTGGATCTTTAATAGATACAGTTAAAGATAACCCCAAGAGGTTCTATAGCGACATTAAGAGTAATAGGGTGTCTAGGGAGAGAATAGGTCCCCTTAAAGATCAACATGGCTATCTATATCTGGACCCACAGGAGATTGGGGAAATTTTTAATGAGTATTTCTCCACAGTGTTTATTGAGGAGAGAATCATGGATGCTAAAGAAATAAGCGAAACAAGTGGAGATGCTTTGGATCGCATACTTATTACCAGAGAGGAGGTGTTTGCAGCATTTAAGCGCATTAAGGTGGATAAATCCTCTGGGCCTGATTAAATCCATCCTCAGATGTTGTGGGACTCAAGGGAAGAAATTGCAGAAGCCCTTGCAGAAATTTTTTCTTCATCTTTAGCCACTGCTGAAGTTCCGGAAGATTGGTGGATGGCTAATGTTGTTCCATTATTTAAGAAAGGTAGCAAAGATAAGCCAGGGAACTACAGGCCAGTGAGCCTGACATCAATGGTAGGCAAGTTATTGGAGAGGGTACTGAGTGACAGAATCAACCAACATTTGGATAGTCAAGGTCTGATTAGGTATAGTCAGCATGGATTTGTGAGTGAGAAATCATGTCTGACAAATCTTTTAGAGTTTTTCGAAGAGGTAACCAAGAGGATTGATGATGGTAGGGCAGTGGATGTTGTCTATATGGAATTTAGTAAGGCCTTTGACAAGGTCCCACATGGCAGGCTAGTCAAGAAGAGATAATAGGTACTGCAGATGCTGGAGAATCCGGTCTAGGCCGGAAACATCAAGCTTTCCTGCTCCTATGATGCTGCTTGGCCTGCTGTGTTCATCCAGCTCCACACCTTGTTATCTAGGCTAGTCAAGAAGGTTAGTTCACATTGGATCCAGGGAGATCTAGCTAATTGGATTCAAAATTGACTTGATGGGGAAATAGAGGGTGATGGTTGAAGGTTGTTTCTCAGACTGGAGGCCTGTGACTAGTGGTGTACCACAGCGGTTGGTGCTAGGATCTTTGTTATCCGTGATTTATACAAATGATCTGGATTTGGATGGACAAGGCGTGATTAATAAGTTTGCGGATGATACTAACTTAGGAGATATCATTGAAGCGGGGAAGGCTATCAAAAATTGCAGAGGGATCTTGTTCAGATGGGGAAGTGGGCTGAGGATTGGCAAATGCATTTGAATACAGATAAGTGTGAGGTGTGGCACTTTGGAAGGTCCAACCAAGGTACAACTTATACATTAAATGGTAAGGTCCTGAGGAGGGCTGTGGAACAGAGGGACCTAGGAGTAAAAGTACATAGTTTGTTGAAAGCAGCATCGCAGGTGGACAGAGTGGTGAAGAAGGCAGTTGGTATGCTGGCCTTCATTGGTTGAGGAATTGAGATAGGAGTTGGGATGATTATATCATCGGTGATTATGTTGATGATGACAAAGATGATGAATTTGACGATATCAGGAAACATGAAACTGATGATGTGATGAAGATATTTATAATGATGATGACGAAGATGATGATGACTATAAGCATGATGATGTTGACAAGAATGATGTCATTGCTGCTGATGATATTTACGTTGACAAGCATGGTGATAAGGATGATGAACTAGATGATAATTATGTTAATTACAATGTTAATGATGATGATGATGCCAAGTATGATGATATTGATAAGGACCAATAATGATGTTGATGATCATGAGGATGACATTAATGTTAAGAATTACAAGAATGATACGTTCATGATGAGGACGATGTTGATGATGACGTGTACAAAGATGACAATGAGAATCATGAAATTGATGATGTGATGACACTGCTGTGGGTCTGGACCTGTTGGCCAGACAAGGTGAGGATGGCGGATTTCCATTCCTGAAGGATATTAGTGAGCCAGATGGTGATGAAAATGATGGTGATGATGATGATGATTATGATATTGATGACAAAAATGAAGATGTTGATGGTGATAAAGATGAAAGTGTTAATGAGGACAAGTTTGATGAAGAGGGGATGATAATATTGATGACAAGGGTGATTATAACGATGATGACATTGATGCTGATGAGTTTGAAGTTGATGGCAATGGGGATCATGACCCTGATGATGATGCTGATGGTTATCTGGATGATAGTGTTGATGATTTTAATGATAATGATGATTTTGATGATGAGGATGATGGTGATGATGATTTTAATGATAAGCATGATTTTAATAATGATGATGACAAAGATGCAGACAATGATGACAAAGATGAAGATTATGATAACGAGAATGGAGTTGATGATGACGAGGTTGAAGATGATGATAATGCAGATGAAAATATTAAAAATGCTAGCACGATAAAGAGGATGATGATAATGGTAATGATGATGAAGAGTTTGATGTTGACGGTGACAATCAAGCTGAGCCCGATGATGATGAGAATCAGTACATTTGATTATTATGTCAATGAAGATAATAATGGTGTTGATGAAAAGGATGATGTTAATGATGACAATGCTAATAATGTTGTTAGTGACGTTGGGAATGATGATGTTAATGGTGACAATGATAATAATGTTGTTAGTGACGTTGGGAATGATGATGTTAATGGTGATGTGGGCGGCAAAGTTGATCCTGATGAACCAGATGATATGAGGTCATGAGGCTGATGCCAAATTGAAGGTGATAATGATGATGATGAAAATGATATTAACGAAAATGATTTTCATGATGATGAGGATGATTTTGGTAATGAAGTTTGGGATGATGATGTTACTGATGATGAAGATGCACATGATGATGAGGATGATGATGTCAATGAAGAGAAGGATGTTGATGATCACAATGATGATGTCGATGCTGATGAGGATGATGTAAATAAAGGTGATAATGATGTTAACCATGAGGATGATACGAATGTTGATAATGAGGATGATGATGAAGAAATTTGTGATGATCAGGATAATGTCAATGAAGATGCTGATGATTATAATGATGACAAGGATGATATTAATGATGAAAACGTTGGTGATGTTTATGATATTAAGGATTATGTTAATGGAGATGAGGATGATGTCAATATGATGAAGATGATGCTAATGAAGACAAGGATGACAATGCTGATAATAATGAGGATTACGTTATTGATGATGATGCTGATAGTGTTAGTGGTGATGAAGGTGATCTTAATGAGGAAATGGATGATAATGTTGATGCTAGAAAGAATAATGGTTGGCTCGCTGAGCTGGTTTCTTGTTTCGCAGATGTTTCGTTACCATGCTTGGTAACATCCTCAGTGCAGCCTCCGATGAAGCGTTGGTGTGTTTCCCTGCCTGATTTTTAAACCTGGGGTCCGTTGAGATGGATTGCCTCACTTCCAGTTTCCCTTCGTAGTGAAGGATGTTACCAAGCATGGTAATGAAACATCTGCAAAACAAGAAGCCAGCTCAGTGAGCCAACCAGCTTCAACACCCACAACTCGAGCTACAAATCTACTCCAAAACCTTAAAGAATAATGATAATGATGACACACATTATGTTAATTATGTCAAGGATGATGTTAATGATGATGCTAACAATGAAAAAGGTGAGGATGATAATGATGATGCTGAGGATGATGGTGTTAATGAAGATGAGGGTGATGTTGATCATTCATCCTTGTCATCATCAGTGTCATCATTCTCATCCTCATTAACATCTTAATCTGTGCCATTGTAACAATCCTCAGCATCATCAAAACCATCAGCCTCATCCTCATTAATATCATTATCTTTGACAGTATCAAAGTTATCATCCATGCTACCATCAACAGCTCCATCCTGTTTAATACGATTTGATTTGATTCGATTCGCTTTGATTTGGTTTGATTTGTTGTAGTCACATGTACCTAAGCAGAGTGAGAAGCTTTGTTTTGCAAACAGTGCAGGCAGATCATAGCAAACAAAGACATACAGATCGTAGGGTGCTTAGCCAGTGTGAGGCATACAAGCTTACAACTGCACAGAAGGTGCACAAAGCAAGATAACGTTAACAAGATCCACATTATTTGAGGTTAGAGAGTCCATTCATCAGTTTAATAACGTCAGGGAAGAAGCTGTTCTTGAAGTTGTTGGTGCATGTGTTCAAGCTTCTATATCTTCTACCCGACGGAAAATGGTGGATGTGTACATTACCGGGATGGGAGGGACCTTTGATGATGTTGGCAGCCTGTCCGTGGCAATGAGAAGTGTAAAAGGAGTCCATAGATGGGAAGTTGGCTTATTTGATGGTTAGGGCCATGCACAAACTTTCTGTAGCTTCCTAGAGTCCTGGGCAGACCAGTTACAGTGCCAGGCTGTTATGTATCCAGATAGAATGTTTTCTGTGGTGCATCTGTAAAAGTTGTCAAGGGCCCGTATGGAAATATCGAATTTCCTAAGCTGTCTGATGAAAAAGAGGCGTTGCTTGCCTTCTTGACCATTGCATCTACATGGGAAGCTCAGGGCAGATTGTTGGTCATCTTCATTCCTAAGAACCTGACACTCTCAACTCTCTCATTATCATTCGTGGTTTCAACATGTCATTGTCCTCATCATAATTAACATGAGCATCCTTATTATCATAATCCTTATCATCATCATTATCAACATCATTGTAATCATCAATATCATATACTTCATCAGCGTTGTCCTCATCATGATTGAAATCTCCAACCTCATTAGCATGAACATCATCCTCATCAAGATTAACAACTGAATTAACAGCACCATCCTTTGTTTCGACTTTGGTTCGGCCGCATTTAGAATAGTGTGTACAGTTCTGGTCGCCACATTACCAAAAGGATGTGGAAGCTTTGGAGAGGGTACAGAGAAGGTTTACGAGGATGTTGCCTGGTATGGAAGGTGCTAGCCATGAAGAGAGGTTGAGTAGGTTAGGATTGTTTTCATTAGAAAAAAGGAGATTGAGGGGGGACCTGACTGAGGTCTTCAAAATCGTGAAGGGTATAGACAGGGTTGATAGAGATA
>JAHRHZ010000248.1:217500-239293 GCA_024137785.1 Ginglymostoma cirratum | reverse complement strand
TGATGCTGACATGGATTATGATGTTGATGTGGATGATGATGTTGAAGCTGATGAGGATGATTTTTAATGGTGAGGATAATGATGATGTTAGTCATGATGAGATGATGATGCTGATGAGTATGATTTTGTTGATGATGAAGAGCATAATAATGTTAATAATGATGACAAAGATGGTACGATTGTTGATGAGTTTGATAATGTTAATGATGTGGATAGGGTTGATAATGTTGATGATGGCAAAATGATGATATTGATGAAGATGATAATGATTAGGTTGATGATCATCAGGATAATTAGGATAATAATATTAATGAAGACAAGGATAACTATGTTGATTATAAGGTTTTCAATGAAGTTGAAGAATATGAGGAACGCTCATCATGATGATGACAATGGAGATGATGACAAGAATAATGACTTTGATGATGCGGATGATGTCAATGAAGATGAGGATCATAATGCTAATGGTATCAAGGATGATGATGTTGATTATGATAATGATGATGCTAATGATGATTGTGTTGATGATGTCAATGATGACAAGATTTTTGATGTTACTGAAGACTAGGATGATGAAGACTAGGGATAGTCAACATGGATTTGTGCATGGGAAGTCATGTCTGACAAATCTTTTGAAGTTTCTCAAAAAGGTAACCAAGAGGATGGATGAAGGTAGGGCAGCGGATGTTGTCTATTTGGACTTTAGTAAGGCCTTTGACAAGATCTCACATGGCAGTCTAATCATGAAAGTTAGTTCGCATGGGATCCAGGGAGAGCTAGGTAATTGGATTCATAATTTGCTTGATAGTAGGAAACAGAAGGTGATGGTTGAAGGTTGTTTCTCAGACTGGAGGCCTGTGACTAGTGGTGTACCAAAACGGTCAGTGCTGGGACTTTTGTTGTTTGCTATTTACATAAATGATCTGGTTGTGAATGTACAAAGCAAGATTTTTAAGTTTGCGGATTAGTAAATTCAGCCTCGTTGGTCGAGGCATTGAGTATAGGAGCTGTGGCATTATGTTACAGCTGTATAAGTTGTTGATAAGGCTGCACTTGGAGTATTGTGTACAGTTTTGGTCACCCTGTTATAGGAAAGACACAGTTAAACCGGAAAGTGTGCAAAGAAAATTTATGAGGATGTTGCCAAGACTAGTTGGCCTAAATTGTAGGGAGAGGTTGGACAGGATAGGACTTTATTCCTTGGAACATAGGAGAATGAGGGGTGACCTTATTGAAGTGTATAAAATCATGAGGGGCATAGATAGGAAGAAGGCAAATAGTATTTTTCCCAGGGATGGGGAATTGAAAACTAGAGTGTATAGGTTTAAGGTGAGAGGGAAAAGATTTAAGAAGGACCTGAGGAGCAACTTCTTCACACAGAGAGTGGTATATATATGGAGTGGGCTGCCAGAGAAAGCGGTTGAGACAGCTACAATAGCAACTTTTAAAAAACATGGATGGGAAGGTTTTAGAGGGATATGGACCAAATTCAGGCAATTGGAACTAGCTGAGGGGCACCATGGTCAGCATGGACCAGTTTGAGCCGAAGGGCCTGTTTCCATGCCATGTTACTCAATGACCCTATGACTCTATGTCTCTGTGATGTTAATACTGTAGGGATGAAAATTATGATGACATTTACAATAGTGATGATGATTATGTTTATGATCACAAGCATGTTGATGCTAACGATGATGAAAAAAAACAAAACAACAAACGAAAGAGAAGTACAACACAGGAACTGGCCCTTCGGCCCTCCAAGCCTGTGCTGATCATTGTGCCCTGACTAAACTAAAAAACAAACTTTCTGCCCTTATTCAGTCTGTATCCCTCTATTCCCTCCCTATTCATGTAACTATCCAGATGCCTCTTAAATGTCACCAAAGTGCCCGCTTCCACCATGTCCTCTGACAGTGCGTTCCAGGCTCCTACCACTCTATGCATGAAAAACCTTTCTTGCATATCTCCCTTAAACTTTTGCTCTCTCATCTTGAACCTGTGCCCCCTTGTAATTGAAACTTCAACCCTGAGAAAAAGCCTCTGACTGTCCACCCTATCTATGCCTTTCATAACTTTGTAGACCTCTATCGGGTCTCCTCTCAGCCACTGTCTTTCCAGCAAAAATGATCCTGGTCTTTTTAACCTTTCCTCATTGCCAATGCCCTTGAGACCGAACAACTCCTGGTGAACCTTCTCTGCACTCTCTCCAAAGCTTCCATGTCTGTCTGGTAGTGTGGTGAGTAAAACAGCACACAATACTCCAGATGCAGCCTAACAAGGATTTTGTATAGCTGCAGTATGTTTTGCTAACTCTTGTGCTCCATGTCCCAGTGAATGAAGGCAGGTATGCCAATATGCCTTCTTAATCTCTTTGGTCACCTGTGTTACTACTTTTAGAGAACTGTGGACCTGCACGCCCAGATCCATCTGTATGTCAAAGCTCCTAAGAGTTCTGCCATTTACAATGTAATTCACAGCTAAATTTGATCCTCCAAAATGCATCACCTCGCATTTGTCTGGATTAAACTCTGTTGGCCAGTTCTGTGCCCAAGTCGCCAACCTATCTGTATCCTGTTGTATCCTTTCACTATCGTTGGCACTATCAGCAACTTCACCAATCTTTGTGTCATCTGCAAATTTACTGATCAGACCACCCACATTTTCCTCCAGATTATTTATATGTATACAAACAACAGAGGACCTAAAGACTGATCCCCGTGGAACACCACTAGTTACCTGTCTCTGTTCTGAAAAACACTTTTCCACCGCTACCCTCTGTCTTCTACTACCAAGCCAGTTTTGTACCCATCTAGCCAGCCCATCCCAAATACCATGTGACTTTAGTTTTTGTACCAATCTGCCATGTGAGAATTTATCAAATGCCTTATTAAAGTCCACATAAATTATATCCACAGCTCTTCTTGCATCAATTATCTTTGTCATTTCTTCAAAAAATTTGATCAGGGTGGTAAGACATGACCTTCCCCATACAATGTCATGCTGCCTGTCGCTGACTAGCCTATTTTCTTCCAAATATGCATGTATCTTATACCTCAGTATATTCTCTAAGATCTTCCCCACCACAGATGTCAGACTCACCGATCTATAATTTCCTGGATTATCCCTGCTTTCTTTCTTCAACAAGGGTCCTCTAGAACCTTACCTATGGTCAAGGAAGATGTGAAGATATCTGCTAATGCCTCAGCTATAACTTCCCTTGTGTCTTGCAGAAACCTGTGATAGATCCCATCTGGTCCTGAGGACTTGTCTTCTTTACCCTATTGACATTCTGTAGAGTATTCACACGCTCACTCCTGACCTCAATATCAGTCATGTCCTTCTCCTTGGTGAATACTGGCACAAAGTACTTATTAAGGATGTCTCCCACTTCCAGTGGCTCCATGAAAAACTTTCCTCCTTTGTCATTGAAGGGACCCATTCCTTCCCTTCCTACCCTCTTTCTTAATGTTTTTCAAGACCCCTAATACCTCCTTCCTTTTGATCTCAACATGACCCAAACTATCTACACACCCTTCCCCAGACGCATCATCCACCAAGTCCTTCTCTATGGTGAATACTGACGCAAGGTATTCATTTCATACCTCGTCCATATCCTCTGGCTCCACATATAAATTCCCTTCCCTATGCTTGAGTGGGCTACCTGCTTGCTCTTTATATATATATATATATATATAAAGACTTCAGATTTTTCTTAATCCTATTGGCCAATGACTTGTCATTACCCCTTCTAGCCTTTCTGACTCCTTGCTTCAGTTTATTTTGACTTTCCTTGTATTCCACCCTTGCTTCATGTGTTCCCAGCCTTCTAGCCTTGACAAATGCTTCCTTTTTCTTTTTGACTTGGCTCATAATATTTCTCGTTATCCAAGCTTCCTTAAACTTGTTACATTTATCCTTCATCCTTACAGAAACATGCTCGCCCTGAGTTCCTATCAACTTATCCTTGAAAGCCTTCCACACACCAAATGTTGATTTGCCCTCAAACATCTGTCTCCAATCTACATTCTTCGGTTCCTGCCTAATATTGTTGTAATTAGACTTCCCCCAGTTTAGCACCTTCACCTGACAACTACACTTACCTTTATTCATCAGTACCTAAAAGCTTACTGAATTGCAATCACTTCCCGAGCTGCTCCCTTACTGAGATGTCAATCACCTGGCCAGGCTCATTCCCCAATATTAGGTCCAGTACGGCCCCTTTCCTAGTTGTATTAGTTACATACTGTTTCAAGAAGCCTTCCTGGATGCTCCTTACAAACTCTGCCCCATCCGCACCCCAAGCACTAAGTGAGTCTCCGTCAACATAGGGCCAACATTCCATTAACCTTCCCGATTACCTGCTGCACCTGGGTGCTAGCTGTTCTGTGTTTTGATCCCCAACTCCCAAGTCCCTTTGTGATGTAGCTATAAGCAGTCTTTCTCCATTTAAATAATATACTGTTTTCCCTTCCAAAATGAACCACTTCATATTTTACCACATTATGATGATAAGGTTGATGATATTGACAATGAAGAGTATGATGCTGTTGCTAAGATGAGAATGACGATGCTCATGACAATGATGATGATAACAATGATGATTTTAGTCATGATGAGGATGATGTTCATGATGACAAGGATGATGATTTTAGTCACAATTAGAATGAAGCTGTAATGATGAGGCTGGTGAAGTTGGCGGTGACAAAGTTGATGACTTTAGTGATCACATGGATGGCAACGTAAATAATGATGATGTTAATGATTACAAGAATAATGGTGTTGATAATGAGGATGATGATGTTGATAATGATGGTGATGATGATATTAATGATCACAAACATGAAGATGAAGATGAGGATGTTGATGGTGATGATGATGACAATGATTCTATTGATAATGATGTGAATGATGACCGGAATGATGATGATGATTACAGAATGTAAAACCGACAGTGTCCAGTCTCTGTGCTCTGTTCATTGAAATTTACATTAGGTAGACTTATTTATGGACTGATTTTTACTTAACTGGGATACGTAGTTCTGCTACCTGCAATTTCTGCCAAATAGGGTCTTCACAGATGTTTACGCAGGACAATGTTGATCGTGTTGTTGACGATGACACATGCATAGTAAAACAGCAAAATAATTTAATGACCCAAGATCATGTTATTATAAAACAAGTCAGATCCCAAACGGAAATCTGGCTACTTAGATTTTATTTTGTCTTTTGATGGATTGGTCCTTCAATGACACATAAATACACAATGCTGGAGTTCATTTGACAATAAGACCAAAGATTAATACACAGAAAATGAACAAAAAATTGACAATCTCTGATTTGAAAGTATTATGCGGTACACTGGTTATAGAAATACAGGCTAAACATTAAAACCTCACAATGAAAACCCATATGCCACTAGGCAAAAACTCAAAAATCTAAATATGAATTATATTAGAGTATATATACATCATACATCTTAAATCAGGATGGCTTAGGAAATTTGGAATGTCCATAAAGACCCTCAACAACCTTTACAGATGCACCACAGAAGGCCGAGTATAGCAAGGCCTGTAAACTATAGAAGGTTGTGCACACAGTCTAGACCATCATGAAAGCCAACCTCCCATCCATGGACTCCATTTACACTTCTCGTTGCAGTAGAAAGGTTGCCAACATCATCAAAGACCCCTCCCACCCCAGTAATGCTCTCTTCCAACCTCTTTGATCGGGCAGAGGATACAGAAGTTTGAATACATGCACCAACAGGTTCAAGAACAGCTTCTTCCCAGTTGTTATGAGACTGCTGAATGGACCTCTCCAACTTCAAATAATGTTGATCTTGCTTCGTGCACCTCCTGAGCAGCTGTACCCTTGAATGCCTTGGTCTGTCTAAGCACCCTATGTTCCATATGTTCTTGTATGCTATGATCTGCCGGTATTGTTCACAAAATAAAACTTTTCACTGTACTCAGGTACATGTGACTGCAATAAATCAAATCAAGTCAAATCAAGTCAAAGAGTTCCCTGAAGAAAAGTGAATATATATATGCAAGAGGCATCTTCATTTCTTATCAAAAATGATTTGAATGCTACTCCTATGTCACCTTAACAGGAGTCACATGTTGTGATGAAACATGCAGTGAACTACAGAAGTTCAAAGGCATCACATCAATTAGTGTCCTTCAAATGTGCTCTCGATAAAGTCTCCACGATTACTTTGCCTTTTGCAGGCACTTCAACGATTTTTACATTTTATGGATTGGGGACTTAAGCTCCATTCAAATTATTATAAGCCCCTGTCCTGAATTTTCTCTCTCTAAGCAAATCAAATGACTATGTTCCATAGAACGAATCGTTTGCTCCAAATTGTTGGTGATGTAAATCCCAAACTGATGTAAACAAGACTCAGTGTCTCCTTTTCCGCTGTCAAATATTTTTGCTGATATACAATCAGTTAGTTTGAAAAATGCCTGACAGCCTGTTCAATTCCCATTTCATCATCTTGCAGGTAAAATATCCCTTCAAACAATGTTTCTGGCATCAGGTGCCAATTTCAATGGGTTCACATAATTCAGCGTTCCTAAAATTGATATGATTGTTAACACAGTTTTCAAAATTTCAATGGCACTTGGATACTTTTGTGTCCATTGAAATTTTCTGCCTTTCTTTAACAAATTTGCTAAAGGTATACCGACAGTAATGAAGAGATAAGATTATAATTTTGGAAAAGAGTGATTTTGTCCAAGCAAAGGTGACTTACTTCAGCAACATTGTGTGACAAGGCAGAGAAGCATCTCAAGATGTAAAAATATAAACTATGTTCCGTTATTCTGTGCCATGGACAAAATGTGAAATTTTGTATATATTGACGAGTGGATTTCCTCCAAAATTTGTTCCAAGCTTCATTACTGTCGGAGATATTAGGAACTGCCAATGCTGGAGAATCTGAGATAACAAGGTATAGAGCTGGACGAGCACAGCAGGCCAAGCAGCATCAGAGGAGCAGGAAAGCTGACGTTTCAAGACTGGACCCTTCTTCAGCACTTTTCCTGAATGAAGGAGCGGAGCAAGTAAACAGTTAACGACAGAATTTGCTAACACCTCAAACAACAAGTTGGCGGCAGAAGGGCTGACAGCATGAAGAAATCTCTTGCACAATACAAACTGCTGAAAAAGCAGAACAGAGGCATGAGCATTCATGGCCACTAGACCACTGACACTGAAGAAAGGTCCAGGCCCGATACATCAGCTTTCCTGCTCCTCTGATGCTGCTTGGCCTGCTGTGTTCATCCAGCTCTACGCCTTGTTATCTCAGATTCTACAGCATGTGCAGTTCCTAATATCTCCGACAGCAATGAATCTTGGAACAAATTTTGGAGGAAATCCACTCGTCAATATATCACAAAATTTCACATTTTGTCCATTGCAGAGAATAACGGAACACAGTTTATATTTTTACCTGTTAAGATGCTTCTCTGCCTTGTCACACAATGTTGCTGAAGTAAGTCACCTTTGTTTGGACAAAATCACTCTTTTCCAAAATTGGGCTTTCGAGTGATCAAACAGCTCAATCAAGTAGCATAAATGTTGTTCCTAATTTTGGCTAAATGCAGCTAAGTCATCAAAGTAATTAACGCCATTACATAGTGTGGGAAAGTAGAGGTTGCCCCCGTCCCCACAAAGATCCAAAACTAAAACACCCAAAGAGGAGCACCTTGCGCTATAATCTGTTGAAAGGAGCGTGAAAAATGGTGTAACCCGTCTTTCAGCAACTTCTAGTGATTAAATCAAATAAATCCTTGATACTCACTTGACAATCAACAAGTAACAATCTATTTGTTTAACTCTAACAGTGGGCAAATTAACCAAACTATTAACAAGGCAAACAAATCCCTTCTAACTACTAACTATTCCTGGAAATCGCAAGATTCTAATGGTATGCTGTTCCAATAAATATAAGTCCCACTTACAAAGCAAAGCTACGAAATTTAGTCTCTTGAAATTAGAGCCAGGTTATATCTTCTGGAATGTTGTGTGTCTTTTCCGTCAGGAACGTTAGCTAGGAGTGGTTTGGTATGTTGTGAATAGATGATGCTTTCTCTAAGAGAATCATAGAATCGCTATAGAGTGGAAACAGGCTCTTTGTCCCACCAAGTCCACACTGACCCTTGGAACATCCAACCCAGACCCAGCCCCCTATAAACCACCTGAGCCACACATCCATGAACACTACGGGCAATGTAGCATGGCCAATCCACCTAACCTGCACATCCTTGGACTGTGGGGGGGAAACCAGAGTACCCGGAGGAAACCCATGCAGACATGGAGAGAATGTGCAAACTCCACACATACAGTCACCTGAGGGTGGAATTAAACCCGGGTCCCTGGCGCTGTGAGGCAGCAGTGATAACCACTGAGGCACCGTAACGCCCTGAGCTGAGAGCTGTAATCTCTGGCAGATGGCAGTTAGCTCTGTTGATTTCCAATTGTCCCCTTCTTTTATACCTCAGATGGCATATCAATTTGTAACAATCGGATTGGTCCTAGGCTGGCAGAACCATCAGATTCAAATTTGATAGGTTTTTGGTATCTAGGTGCCTAGTTTAAATTGATTGGCTAACCTCAAATGGTGGGAGGTGATGGCCTAGTGGTATTTATGCTGGACTGTTAATATAGAGGCCCAGATAATGTTCAAGTGACGCAGGTTCAAATCCTGCAACAGTGGATCCATTACATCTGGAAAATTGCTTCCCCTGAGAGGAGAGGTGAAAGAAAGATGAAGAAGAGGCAAAAGATCAAAAAAGGAGAGCAGGATATGAAATAAAATATTGGGTGTTGGGAGGAGGAAGTAGGGGAGTTCCAGTCAAATTGCACTGTGATGTGATGCATTGATAAAAATTTGCTTTGCTTTGTTTCTGTAGTGAAATGGTAGCCATGAGCTTTTAAAACTCGCAGTGGGTTTTACAAACTAAACCCCTGAGCTTTATGAGTTGAGAGGGTTGACTTTGTAGATGAGCTAATTTCTGTTTTCATATTTGAAAATGGAATATTGATATTTGTTATTCTGTTGAAAGAAAGGCAAAAAGATTCCAATAACTAAAGCTTTTAATCTCAACTTTACCTTCTAGAAACTGGAGTTATGGTTTATTTGAAGGAAATGTGAAGCATTTGTTTTGATGAGCTTGATGACCTCCTGTAACATTGTCAACACAAAGGCAGTTTGCACAAAATGTGTAAGCTGCATGTCATGGAAATAGATGTATGCTTTTTATTTTGCAACTATTGCAAATATTGTTGTACTAGGTTTTGTTGCCAGGGATGCTATCTATGAGCAGGACATTGCTTTCAGTCCTTCTGATTCTTTCTACAGCAGTTCCATGCAAGGGAATTGGTAGGAAATTAATTTTAAGTAACTGGGGAAAAAGAAATCAATCTGTAATCTAAAGCACTTCAAATGCATGAGAAATTTGTTTAATTTCCAAAGTAGGGAGATTGAATTATGAAACATCTGGGACATTTAATTTCATTCAATTGACTTTTCTTCAAGGCTTCAGATACATAAAAGGAATTCAATTTACAGATATGCATTCTAATTCAAAGCCTGTTTTTGCTGCTGTAATGCTCTTGAGCCCTCATCCATGTCTTTGTTACTACTAGATTTCATTATTCAAACACACTCCTGACTGACCTTCTATTTTGTACTCTTTGTAAATTTGACCTCATTGTGTTGTTCATCTCCTAAATAGCACCAAGTCATATTTACCCATCACCCCTGTGCTCACTGCCTTGCATTGACTACTGGCTCTGCATGAGATTGATCTTGAAATTTTCATTTTGAAAGCATTAGAATCCCTACAGTGTGGAAGCAGGCCCTTCAGCCCAACAAGTCCACAGTGACCCTTGGAGCATCCCACCCAGACCCATCCCCCTATAACCCACACACCCCTGAACACTATGTGCAATTTAGCGTGGCCAATCCACCTAGCCTGCACATCTTTGGACTGTGGGAGGAAATCGGAGCATCTGGAGGAAACCCACGCAGACGCATGGAGGATGTGCAAACTCCACACAGACAGTTACCTGCGGCTGGAATTGAACCCAGGTCCCTGGTGCTGTGAGGCTGCAGTGCTAACCACTGAGCCACAGTGCCACCCTCAAAAGCTTTCTTCGTCTCTCTTCTCCTGATCTTTATAATATCCTCGACACTCACAACAATCAGAAACTTACACTTCACTAAGATTATTTTCTTGTATAATTCTCACTTTAATTGCTCCACTAATCATGGCTGTGCTTACAGCAGACGTCGCACTAAGCTCTGGAGTTCCAATCCCAATTTTCCCACATCCAAGTCATTGATACATTTCATGAACAGCTGGGCCCCAAGTGTCAATCCTTGTGGTACCCAACTGCCCACCATCTGCCAACATGGGAATAATCTAACATTCCTGCAGGAAGTAAGGACTGCAGATGCTGGAAGCCAGAATCAATAGATGTGAAGCTGGAAAAACACAGCTGCTCAGACCAACCTGCTGCAGAAGACATTATCAAAAGCTTTCTGAAAATCCAAGTATACAATATCTGTCAACTGGACAGCACAACAGTTCCGTAGTTAGCACTGCTACCTCACAGTGCCAGAAACCCGGGTTCAGCTCCTTGGGCGACTCTCTGTATGGAGTTTACATGTTCTCCCACTGTCTGCATGGGGTTTCATCTCACAGTCCACAGATGTGCAGCTGGGGTAGATTGGCCAAGGGAAATGAAGGGTTACAGGGATGCAGTAGGTCTGGCTGGGATGCTTTGCAGAGGGTCAGTATGAACTCGATGGACTGAATGGCCTGCTTCCGCACTGTTGGGATTCTATGAGTTCTTTTTGTCAATTGTGTCATAAATATCCTCAAAGAAATTCCAAAAAGTTTATCAAACACAAATTCCCATTCATGGTTCTATTACCCAATCAGGTCATCATCAAGTGCCTATTTATTATGTAAATTGTTCTCTGTAACTAATGTAAGTCCAGTGGATCTGTACTTAGCTGTGTTTTCTCTCTACCATCTTATCAACCTTCATTATCATGTACTCTCCAACTCTACCTTCTTTCTCCTGCAGTGATGTCCTGGTGCTGGGATGATAGCCTCCAACAACAGTAACTATCTTCCTTTGTGCTTTGTATGACTTCAACCAGCAGTCAGATTTTTTTCTCCTAATTTCCATTGAGAGCTTTCCTCAAATTTTGCTCCCTGCTAAATGATGTCAAGGGCAGACTCTCACTTCCTCTCTAGAGTTCATATCCTGTGCCCGTGTTTATACCAAGTCTTTAATGGGGTCAGGAACTGAGATGACTTGGCGGAAACCAAACTGCTTATCAGTGGGAAGATTATTGTTATCAAATATCTCTTGAAAGTACTGTCAAATATCCCTTCCATTACGCTGCTGGAGATTTAGAACACAATACCACACAACCCTGCCATTGGCAACCTCTGTAAGACATGTCAGATTATCGATATGGACGTTACCATCACAAGTGGGAATGCTACGTACCATGTTCACAGCAGATACTCATGTGACTTTGCCAATCTTGTCTATTTCATACGCTGTAGGCATGGATGCCCCGAGGCATGATGTATTGGTGAGACCATGCAGACGCTATGACAACAGATGAATGGACACCGCGCACAATCGCCAAACTGGGATATTCCCTCCCAGCCTAGGAACATTTCAGCAGTCAAGGGCATTTGGCCTTAGTTCTTCCTGTAAACTGTCCTCCAAGATGGACTTTGAGATGCGCAAGAACACAGAGTCGCTGAGCAGGGCCTGAAAGCTAAGTTTGGTACCCATGAGGATGTCCTCAACAGTGATCTTGGGTTCATGTCGCACTACGGATGACCCCACCACATGATACACACACACGCACACACACACACTCTCACACACAGAGTTAATACAGTGTGGAGCTGGAGGAGCACAGCAAGTCAGGCAGTATCAGAGGAACAGGAAAGTTGACATTTCAGTTCGGGATCCTTTGATGCTGTCTGACCTGCTGTGTTCCTCCAGTTCTTTGTCGTCAGTGGTAGTCAGACTGTATACAATGCATTCACTGAGCTCAAAATGATGTTTTAAATCGTTCCTGCATAATGTCCTGTTCCAGCCCCTCCAGCTTGCTCTGCTATTCAATACAAGCATGACTGATCTGATTGTAGCCTTAATTTCACTTCCATGCCCAACTCCCAGAACCATTTAAATAGGCAGCAGGAGCTGGAGTAGGCCATTCCACCCCTTGAAACTGCTCTACCAGTCAACTAGATCATGGCTGACATTCTATTTCAACATCATTATCCCAAGTCCTGCGATACCTTTAATTTCTAGAAATTTAATAGCTATTTGGGGTAAGACAGAACTTGCACATTACTGAAAAAAGGAACATTTTAAGAAGTTTTTCATGGTGCTCTCATCAGGACAATTGCACGAATATTATTATTTCAAGGGCGAAGCCAACTTTTACATTGTGTGAGAGGAGAGTGCTGATTGTTAAAGACATTTTCATGGACAATGCTCCCATTAAGACTAATTGGCAGTTGACTTCCCAGGTTTTGTTTAAAATTTGAAACAGGCAAGTTGACTCTGATTGGTTCGGGCATTGTCCTGAGAAATGAACAAGCTGAAGTAAGCGCACTGTGCGCATATATTCCTTCTGTCAGCAAAGAATGGGGCCCCGAGTATAAATGAATGTAGTTTTCAGGATACACAAGTGCTCCACACTGCGAGCTGATAATCCTAAATTGGTTGTCAGCATAATTCTTTACACACTCAGGACTATTCAGCAAATAATGGGCGGAGGAGTGACAGATGGAGTTTAATCTAGATAAATGTGAGGTGCTACGTTTTGGTAAGGCAAGTTGGGGCAGGACTTATTGGTAAGGTCCTGGGGATATGTAGCCGAACAAAGAGACCTTGGAGTGCAGGTTCATATTTCCTTGAAAGTGGAGTCATGGTTATATAGAATAATGAAGGAGGCGTTTAGTATGATTGTCTTTATTGGTCAGTGCATTGAATATAGGAATTGGGAGTTCATGATATGGCTATACAGGACATTATTTAGGCCACTTTTGGAATGCTGCATTTAATTTTGATCTCCCTGCTGCAGGAAGGATGTTGTGAAATTTGAAAGGGTTCAGAAAAGATTTACAAGGATGTTGCCAGCATTGGAGGGTTTGAGCTATAGGGAGAAGCTGAATAAGCTGAGGTTATTTTACCTGGAGTGTTGGAAGCTGAGGGATGACCTTATAGAGGTTTATAAAAAGTTTTTTCCCCAGAGTAGGGAAGCCCAAGACTAGAGGGCAGAGGGTTAAGGTGAGAGGGGCAAGATTTAAAACAAAGAACGAAGAACAAAGAACACTTACAGCCCAGGAACAGGCCCTTCGGCCCTCCAAGCCTGTGCCGATCCAAATCCACTGTCTAAACCTATCACCCAATTCCTAAGGATCTGTATCCCTCTGCTCCCCACCTACTCATGCATCTGTCCAGACGCACCTTAAATGAATCTACCGTGCCTGCCTCTACTACCTCTGCTGGCAACGCGTTCCAGGCACCTACCACCCTCTGTGTAAAGTACTTTCCCCGTGTATCCCCCTTAAACTTTTCTCCTCTCACCTTGAACGCGTGACCCCTCGTTATTGAATCCCTCACCCTGGGAAAAAGATTATCTCTTTCAACCCTGTCTATACCCTTCATGATTTTGAAGACCTCAATCAGGTCCCCCCTCAATCTCCTTTTTTCTAATGAAAACAATCCTAACCTACTCAACCTCTCTTCATAGCTAGCACCTTCCATACCAGGCAACATCCTCGTAAACCTTCTCTGTACCCTCTCCAAAGTTTCCACATCCTTTTGGTAATGTGGCGACCAGAACTGTACACACTATTCTAAATGCGGCCGAACCAAAGTCTTGTACAATTTTAACATGACCTGCCAGCTCTTATACTCAATACCCAGTCCGATGAAGGCAAGCATACCATATGCCTTCTTGACCACTCTATCCACCTGTGCAGCCACCTTCAGGGTACAATGGACCTGAACTCCCAGATCTCTCTGCTCATCAACTTTTCCCAAGGCTCTTCCGTTTACAGTTTACAGTATAGTATCTGTCCAGACGCACCTTAAATGAATCTACCGTGCCTGCCTCTACTACCTCTGCTGGCAACGCGTTCCAGGCACCTACCA
The DNA here is from genome assembly GCA_024137785.1 of Ginglymostoma cirratum. Taxonomy (NCBI): domain Eukaryota; kingdom Metazoa; phylum Chordata; class Chondrichthyes; order Orectolobiformes; family Ginglymostomatidae; genus Ginglymostoma; species Ginglymostoma cirratum. The sequence continues at coordinate 225,076 of JAHRHZ010000248.1, read as the reverse complement.
CCCTCTGTGTAAAGTACTTTCCCTGTGTATCGCCCTTAAACTTTTCTCCTCTCACCTTGAACGCGTGACCCCTCGTTATTGAATCCCTCACCCTGGGAAAAAGCTTATCTCTATCAACCCTGTCTATACCCTTCATGATTTTGAAGACCTCAATCAGGTCCCCCCTCAATCTCCTTTTTTCTAATGAAAACAATCCTAACCTACTCAACCAACTCAAAAGGTATTTAAGAGGTAGCTTTGTCATGCAAAGTGTGGTGCGTGTATGGAATGAGCTGCCAGAGGAAGTAGTGGAGGTTGGTACAATTACAACATTTAAAAGGCACTTGGATGGGTGTATGAATAGGAAGGATTTAGAGGGACACAGACCAAATGCTGGCAAATGGGTTTAGCTTAATTTAGGATATCTGGTTGGCATGGAAAAGTTGGACCGAAGTGTTTGTTTCCATGCTGTACATCTCTATGACTTGATGACTCCAAATGCTGTCCAATTGCAGAATCACTCAAATGTTGGTGACTGTGTTAGAAGGGTTCCAAGTGTAGGCTGGTTCTGTGTGGTCAATAACTTCCTTGCTGCAAACAGCTGAGCAATCAGGCTGCTTGATACAATCTACCAGCCTTTGAATTGTATGTCCTTTAATTTTCTTGAACCTTTGACACACTATCCCCCGATCCCTAGGCAATCTCCTCGCAAAAATTCCTGACTCCAGACTTAGCTGCCACTCTGGGCTCCTCAGCACTGGAGAGTACTTACAGTCCCAACTGTAGCTCCTGACAGCGCTGTTGGACCTATAGGGCTGCCTATAAACGTTGAAAATTTCCCTTGAGTTAAGAGTAGAGGAATCTCCTTAAGTCAACAAATTGTGCCCCCAGCATTAAATTGTTGTGGGGCTGCCAGCAGCTTTGGAAACAGGCTTTGACTCCCAACCTTTTAGTCAGATGGGGGTTGACTGGGATGGTGGGGAAGGTATGATGATCGGGGGGTGGGGGGGGGGAAAGGGTTGCAGTGTGGTTGTTAACATGGATCATGGCACCCTGTAAAGAGGCCATCAACACAAAAGTCACCAATAAATCCAACCAGGAATTCAGGAGAAATGTCTTCACTAAAAGCAATGGTAGTGATGTGGAACTTGTTTCCTGTTGAATACATCCATAACATTTGCTTCAACCACTCCCTTCAGGACAGGTTGGAGGAAATAGTATAGATGCATTCAACAGGAAACTAAGTAAGCAGATGAGGAAAAGGTTTTAATAGTTATGATGGTGGATGTAGGTGAGACAGAATGGCTGGAATGGACATAGAGACCAACTGGTTTGTCTGAATGGAATGCTTCTGTGCAGTACGTTCTATGAAATCCTATGTCTCTGTTCCTCTAAACGCCTTAGAATCCTTTGATTTACTATGTACTCCCTTGCATTGTTTGACTTCCTCAAATGTATTACTTCATACTTCTTCAGATCAAATTTCATTGCCCTTTATTCCTTGCCACCAAGTCAACTTTGGATTCATCTTGTTACTTTCTCTCAGGCCCCATGAGCTTTTACTTTACTGATTTGGGGAACTTTACTGAAAGTCGTGTTTAGAAATACACCTCGAGTGTGCTACTCTGTGCTTCTTTTCATCACTTCAAAACATTCAACCATATTCCTGAACAAACCCATGCTGATTTATCCGTACCTTTCTGAATGATGATTTATGTCATTCCTCAGAACCACTTCCCAATAATTATATTAGGCTGACTGGCCTGTAATTACTCAGGTTCTTCCTTCATCCCTTTTTACCATCAGAGAAAGTTCTCAAATTGGCAGCTGGGAGAATGGGAAAACGATGGTCAAGTCCTCAATTGCTTCTTCTCTTGCTTCTCTCGGCAACTCAAGATACATTTCATCTGGGCTATGTTTATTGCTTTTCTCGCTGCTTCGTTACAATGTCTGTGTGGCTCTCCCATTTTATGAAGACAAATACATTAATCAGGAGGCATATTCACATTTTCCATTGCCTTATACCGCCATACACCTTATGGTCCTTAATTAACCTGCTCTTTCCACAAATATCATCTTGCACTTAGAAGCAGGAATGGAGAAAATAAGAGCAGGAGTAAGCCACTCGACCCATCAAGCCTGATCTGCCATTCATTATGATCATGGATGACCATTGAGCTCAACACCCTAATCACACCCTCACCCGATATCCCTTGATCCCTTTTGGCACAAGAGCAAGAAGGGTCTAGGCCCGAAACAATAGCTTTCCTGCTCCTATGATGCTGCTTGGCCTGCTGTGTTCATCCAGCTCCACACCTTGTTATCTCATATTCTCCAGCATCTGAAGTTCCTACTATCTCAGCAATATCTACCACCTCCTTGAAAACACATGTTTTGTCCACAACCATTTTCTATTGTAATGAATTCCACAGGCTCACCACTCTCTGGTTGAAGAAACTTCGCCTCATCTCAGTCCTAAAATGTTTGTCCCTTATCATCAAACTATGACCCTTGGTCCTGGACTCCCCTGCCACCTGGATCATCCTGCCTGCAAATAACCTGTCTAGCCATGTTCGAATTTTACTGTTACGTTCATATACAGTTTTATTTGTCAATATTGTTTCCCAATCCTTTTCCTAGTATTTTTTGATTACTTCCCACTACTCTAGGCTTTCTACAGTACTGAGCTTATAAATCTGACATCAGCTTCCCTTTCACCCTTATCCCTCCCCACCTCCTCTTTGATAACTTCCCACTGCTCTGACCCCATCAATTTCTAGTCTAGCTTAGCTAAATCACATCTCAAGCTAAGTAGAAGTGACCTTTCTCCAAATTAGAACTTTCACTCTACTTCTACCTTTATCCTTTACCATAATTACCAGTAAACAAACTGAATTATGATCATTGCTACAAGAATGCTCCCCCATTTAAGCTTCTTCCACCTACCTGACTTTATTCTCTAAAATCAAGTCCAGAATCCCTCTTTTATTATTGGTTTTTACAATTGTTAGCTGAGAAGGTTTCCCTGGATATCTTTTAAGGATTCTTAACATTTGTTTCTCCATCACTTCCTGAATGTTTGCGTCTCTGTAGTCTACTACCAGCAATGTAGTTATCATTTTTAAATTCTTCTGAACTCCTCAATTAGATTATAAAATTGTACAGTGCTAGACAGAGTAAATGAAGGAAGCATGTTCCCAAATTGTAGGGAGCCCAGAACCAGGCAACAAAAACAGAAGTTGCTGGAAAAGCTCAGCAGGTCTGGCAGCATCTGTGGAGAGAAATCAGAGTTAACGTTTCAGGTAGAGTGACCCTTCCTCAGTCCAGTGCCAGGGATCACAGTCGAAGGATACAGTTTAGGCCATTTAGGACTGAGATGATGAGAAATGAGTTATGAGCCTTTCTGCAGCCTAAAGTTCTTCAGCCTAAAGGAATCAAAGGGTATGGAGAGAAAGTGGGAAAAAGGTTCTGAGTTGGATGATCAACAATAATCATATTGAAAAGGGGGAGCAGGCTCAAAGGGCTGAATGTCCTATTCCTGCTCCTATTTTCTATGTTTCTGTTCTATACCACAGTCTGGTGTATCATTTATTCAGTATAGGCAGCCCCTATGTTGTAAACGGGCTCCGTTCCTGAGTCCATTCACAAGTCGATTTGTACACAAGTCAGAACGCAATGCAGGATAATATAAAGCACGGGAAATATTCACATGTCGGATATTTAAAATTACATCCCTGTATAGGATTGCGCCGGTAAGTACAAGCCCCTTTGGGATCCCCTTGAACCCTTCAATTAGGTCCGGTCTGTAAGTCAGGTATCTGCTCCAAATGTGAGAGCCTTGTTTCAAATTCAACTCTTGTAAGTCAACCCCAGGTATCAATCAGGAGCACCAACCCCTCTATCAGATTGCGGATTAAATATTTTACTTTGTTTTCATCCTGAACCTGCATTGGTGATTAAAAAGAGCATGTCTTTGAGATATCACTGCAAATGGTCATCCAGGTGAGAAGCTGGACTTGTGTCTCTAGACTGTTATACACCGAAGTGAATATCTGCACTGTTAAGTCATGAACACAGGAAATCACTTGGCTGAGTAATATGTTCAGCGGTAAACTATTGAACCCAATTTCTTTTTTTATTGTGTAGAAAGAGACACGGTGAATAAGTTTCCTTAGTCTCAGGTTTCAGCAGCTCTGTGTTTTTTGTGACAGCTGCTTTACCCAGTCTTGTCCTGTGGTAGAGGGAGTGCTTCAGTCGTCTTTTGTTCTAGGATTCTTTCAGGTCTTTAAGTGTTGCATCACTCACCAATCGTACTGAGGGAATGGATTTCCTTGGGGTTTTCTTCAATTTGTTCATTTGCCTGTTGCATTTGCTGGGAAGCAATTTGTTACCTACCCCTGATTACACCTTCCTCAACTGCTGCAGTCGATTTTCCACATGTAGTGTTCACTTTTCTGGAGCAGTCTGATGCCAACAATTCCAGAATGCAGTTAAGAGTCAACTGTGTGGAATTAACTTCCGGAGGAAGTGCTGGATGCAGGTACGGTTACAGCGTTGCAAAGACATTTGGATAAATACATGAATAGGAAAGGTTTGGGGAGATATGGGCCAAGCACAGTCAGGTGGGACTAGTTTAGTTTGGGATTATGGTCGGCATGGATTGGTTGGACCAAAGGGTCTGTTTCCGTGCAGTATAACTCTTTGATTTTACAACATTGCTGTGTGTTTGGAGTCACTTACAGGTTGGACCAAGTAGGGATAACAGATTTCTGTCCCTAAAGGACAGATAAACAAGCTCTTATATTTTAAAGGCATCTAGGGGCATGGGGAGAAAACGGGACTATGAGGATGACATGGATGATCAGCTATGAACATATGAATGGTGGAGCAGGCTTGAAGGGCCAAATGGCCTACTCCTGCTCCAAGTTTCTATGCTTAGGGTTTAAAGGGCACATGGTGGCTCATTTGTTAGCACTGCTTCCTCACAGCACCAGGGACCTGGTTCAATTCCAGCTTGGGTGACTGCCTGTGAGGAATTTGTATGTTCTCTGCGTGGATTTCCTCTCACAGTCCAAAGCTGTGCAGGTTAGGTGGATTGACCATGCTAAATTGCTCAGATGTGCAGGCTAGGTGGATTAGCTATGGAAATGCAGGGTTACAGGGATAACGTCGGGCAGGTGAGATACTCTTTGGAGGGTAAGTGTGAACTTGGTAGGCCAGATGGCCTGCTTCCACACTGTAGGGATTCTTAGTCAATTTGGTGTTCACAATTGTATTTAGAATTCTAGGTTGAGTTAATTAATTAAACTTAAATTCCTCAGCTACCAAGAAGAGATTTGAATTAGACAAAAACAGAAATTACTGAAGCAACTCTGGCAGCGTCTCTGGAGAAAGAAAAAGTTAAAGTTTCAAGTCCAGGGACTCTTCTTCAGAACTCTGAACTCACTGGGCTCAAAACGTTAACTCTGTTTCTTTCTTCACTATTCTCTCTACCAGACCTGCTGAGTTTCCCCAGTGCTTTCTGATTTTGTTTGCGTGCTTCAGATCTCCAGCATCTGCAGTTCTTAGTTTATTTCATGGGATTTGAATTCACAAGCAGTCACTGCCCATGTGTAAGTTCTGTTGACCATTCATTTTTGGGGCCATTAGACATGCCCACCAGATCTCGTACCAATTTCTGTGTCAATGCACCCAGCAAGGCCTTCAGAGAGGAGCAGTAATGGTAATCATTTTTCAAAGGAGATAGTTAACACGTTGTAACTGTGCCAGAAGGACTTTATTTACTATCTCAGTACTCGGTGCCTCATGCCCCCCTGAATAGAAAACAGCCCCTCTCTGCTCCGATGATCGGGAATCTACTGAAGGTGGTGTACCCACTCAGTGCATTACAATGCTTCCTCAACAACAACAACTTATCTTTATATAGCACCTTTAAACTAACAAAGTGTCCCAACACGTTTCACAGGTGGAGTAAAAAGCAAAATATGACACCGAGCCGCATACGGAGATATTAGATGAGGTGACCAAAAGCTTAGTTTTAAAGAGGTAGCATTTAAAAGGGGTCAAATGCCTTTGAGGAAGCAGTGCTAACAAATGAGCCACCATGCGCCCTTTAAACCCTAATGGGAAGTAGAAAAACAGAGAGGTGTAGGGACGGAATTCCAGAGTTAGGGCCTAGGCAACTAAAGGCACAACGACCAACGGTGAGGTGATTATAATTGAGAATGCACCAGAGGCCAGAACTAGGTGCTGTTGTTTTGGAGAAAGGGTGAGTTGGAAGAGAATGCAGAGATTGTGAGGGTCAAAGCCATGAAGGTATTTGAAAACAAGGATAAGAACTTTTAAATCAGGACATGGTTTGACCAGGAGCCAATATAGTATAGGCCAGTGAGCCCAGGAATGACAGGTGAACAGGACTCACTGTGAGTAAGGCATGGGCAGCAGGATTTGAATGAGGGTAGAAGATGGGAAATTACCCAGCTGTGTATTGGAATACTTGAGTCCAGAGGTACTCCAGTGGTAGCTCACAGGTTAATGTAGGTGATGGTGTGGGGTGGTGGTAGGGTTGGACATAGTAAACAAAATACATGTTTATTGAGTAAACTGTTTTTCTTCTGATCCTAATATTCTTCTGTTTCTGCAAAACAAATGCATGGAGAAAGAAAACTTTGAGATGATCTAGTCATTCCCACATCACTGTTTGAGATACCTTACTGTGTGCAGTTTCCTTACTCGGTTTTCCTACCTTGAATAGAATAGAATAGAATAGAATAGAATACTCTTATTGTTAATTGTACTCCAGTGCAGAAGTAGGGAGCAGAGTGAAAAGTTTTTATAGTGGCTACCTTTTAATGGTGCCATTTAGGTACCGGTACCTACATACAAATCTTATAAAGAACAAGAAATAATGTTTGTTAAACAAAAGAAGATTGTAAGGTAAGGATTGACATTACAGTTCGGCAAGAATACCAAGCAGTAGCAGCTCAGCAGGTGGTGCCAGGTTCAAGCCCAATAACTGTCCCACATCACACCAGCCTCCAGTCCGCCCCTCACCGGCACTCAGCAGCCACAAGGTACATTGTGCTTTACTGGGATTCGCCTCCCTCACACCGCTCCGGGACTTTGGATTCCTCACGCGGTGTTCCAGGGCTCGCAGCCCACACAGTGTTCTGGCTCATTCCCCAGGGCTCACATCCCACGCAGTGTTCTGGCTTATTCCCCGGGCTTGCAGCCCACGCAGTGTTCCGGCTTATTCCCTGGGCTTGCACTCCAGGACTCGCTGCTTCTGGTAGTTTTCGCCTCTGGCGCTGAGGGGAGATGATGGGAGGGAAAAAGTGAAGAGGAAACAGAAAGAAAAGGAAGGAAACGAACAGGCAGCGCAGAGGAACTCTGTCAGAAGTGTCCTATTCTGTCACCATCTGGGACCATAGGAAAGGATGTCAAAGTACCTCATTACTTGTACAGAGATAATAGGTACTGCAGATGCTGGAGAATCCGAGATAACAAGGTGTGGGGCTGGATGAACACAGCAGACCAAGCAGCATCATAGGAGCAGGAAAGCTTGACGTTTCGGGCCTAGACCCTTCTTCAGAAAAAG
>JAHRHZ010000248.1:175562-217100 GCA_024137785.1 Ginglymostoma cirratum | reverse complement strand
CTTTTTCTGAAGAAGGGTCTAGGCCCGAAACGTCAAGCTTTCCTGCTCCTATGATGCTGCTTGGTCTGCTGTGTTCATCCAGCCCCACACCTTGTTATCTCATTACTTGTACACATTTGGTATGTCCTGAGATTGTGAGAAAGCTCAATAAGAATGTGCTTTAGTGATGTTAATTGGGAGATTCATATGGTAGGACACAGGGGGAGAGCTCCCCGCTCTTCTTCAATCAGGCTTATTGGATTTCAAATGGCAGACAGGTCTTCAGCTTAACATCTTACTTGACAGATGGTGCCTCTTACAAAGTAGCACTCCCTTAGTGCTGCACTGGGAGTCACAGTTAGACAATACACTTGGGAAGTCTCTGGAATAACTTACAATGATGAGGGCTATAAATATGAAGCAGAAGAACTGCACGTGTCTTTCATTATGTCACACAGCAGTTTCCTGTCCATAAGCATTATTGTTCTTTGCTGATTTGCCTTTACAAATGCAGTCAAGCTCTCTGTAGATAGAGTATAGTTAGGAACACCAAATAGCATGCCAGCATTGGCTGGAGCTCATGATCCTGTGTGTCAGCTGATGTACAACAACAACTTGCATTGCAATTTGCCAGCACCACGTCCACCTCATCCATTCATTGCCTACCAGTAAGTGGTGGTCTTTTTTCATTTGTGGGGTGTGGGCATCGCTGCCTGGGCCAGCTTTTCTTGCCCACTCCTAGTTGCCCTTGAGAAGGTGGTGGCGGTCCTTCTTCTTGAACCGCTGCAGTCCTCCTGCTGTAGGTTGACGCACAAATCCAGGAATTCCAGGATTTTGACCTAGCGGCAGTGAAGGAATGGCGATACATTTCCAAGTCAGGATGGTGAGCGGCTTGGAGGGGTGTCTGCTGCTCTTGTTCTTCTCGACGGAAGTGGTCGTGAGTTTGAAAGGTGCTCTCTGAGGATCTTTGGTGAATTTTTGCATTGGCTCCCAGTCTATCAATGTGTTGACTTTAAAATCCTCAGTCCCTCCATGGCCTAGCTCCCTCCTGTGTCTCCATTGCTTCCTCCAAGAACAGTGCTGAATGTGACTTATATTTTATATCACCATTCTTCATTCTTCTAACCAGAAGGTGGTACAGAGAGATTTACTGTCCTGGTCCATGAATAGCAAAATATTCGATAGAGCAAGTAATTAGGAAGGTAAGTTAAACCCTGTTTGCTTTGCAAGTGGAATAATATGTAAAAGTAAGGATGTTTCATTAATTGCACAAGGCAAGGCTGAGACCACATTTAGAGTAATGTGCATAGTTTTAGATTCCTGGGAAACAATGAAAAAAATATTCACTTGACTGGCACCAGGCATGAAGGATTGTTTTATGAGGAAGGTTTGGACAGGTTGGGCCTCAGGTAGAAATTAGAAGATGAGCTTATGGAAATTTTTTTAAAATTCATTCAAACGCTGGCTAGGCAGCATTTATTGTCCATCTATAATTACCCAGAGGGCAGTTAAGAGTCAACAACATTGCTGTGGGCCTGGAGTTGCATGTAGGCCAGACCAGGTAAGGATGGCAGCTTCCTTCGCATTAGTGAACCAGATGGGTTTTTCCCAACAATCAGCAACGGATTCATGGTCATTATTAGACTCTTAATTCCAGGTATTTATTGAATTCAAATTTCACCATCTGCCCTGGCAGAATTCGAACCCGGGTCCCCAGAACATTATCTGGGTCTCTGGATTAACAGTTCAGAGAAAATGCCACTAGGCCATCGCCTCTGCTATGTAAGGTGAAATACGTAAGATCCTAAGGCGACAGGATGGGCTGGATGCTGAAGCAACTAACATTGCAATTTAAAAATGTGGATTTTTTTCTGAACCAGTCCTATCTGGAGGGCTAAAACACCTTTCATGCTTTGAGATTTGGACAGCAACATTTCAGTCAACTCCCAACGTCACCAGAACAAGTCCAAAGTTGTCTTTACAGTTCTTCAGCTGTTTGGATTAAGGATGAAGAAAGTCAATTTGACATTTATTACTCTGTTCCATTCTTTTTTTGGCTGGGCCTGAAGAACGTTCCATTCCACTGCAATGTTTACAGACACATTAATCAGCACCAATTCTTGGGTACAACTACAACTCATTCAACTCGTTAAAGCAGCAAGGCTAAAGATTGGATCAGCTCTCAGCCGAAAATGCAAAGCTAATTAAACTGTGTCATAGCTCATAAGACAACCGTGGATGAATGTAGATCCACAGGCAGCTGCACAGGACCTCAACCCAACGTTAATGTCGACCTGTCTCTCTTTCACCTTCTCTGCAGCTGTGTCACTGCATTCTGTACACTGTTCTACTACCCTGATGCACATTTAATGTACGACCTGCCTGTGTAGCACGCAAAGCTCTGTACATGTGACAATACCATATCAATGAATCAAGCAAACTGATGAGGTGCAGACTCAATTTAGCTCCTTTCTGTATATGTAGTGAACTTGCCAGCATTGCAAACCCCTCTGTCCTGGCTATCTATTCTTTTATATATAACCCTTGAGTTCACACTGTCCTGGGATTTTTTCCAGTCAACCTGTTCAGAAATGTTATGTCACACTTCTGGAGCCAGTAAGACTTGAATCCCAGCCAACTGGAATACTACCACTGCATCGCAAGACTCACTCCTTTTTTTTTACCACTTTAAACTATTTTTCCTAATCAACCTGTTCAGAGATGTTATTACACAATTCTGGAGCAGGTGGGTCTCTCAGTCTAGGGTTTATTTATACATTCATGGGATGAGGGTATTGCTGGCCAAGCAACATTTATTGCCCACCTCTAATTTCCCATGGGGCAGTTCAGAGTCAACCACATTTCTGTGGGTCTGGAGTCACATGGAGGCCAGACCAGGCAAGGATGGCAGTTTCTTTCCCTAAAGGGTATTAGTTAACCAGATGGTTTTTCCCAACAGTTGACAATGGATACATGGTCGTCATTAGACTCTTCATTCCAGAGTTTTATTGAATTCAAATTCCACCATCTGCCATGACAGGGATTTGAACTCAGGTCCCCAGAGTGTTATCTGATTCTCTGGGTTAGCAGGCCAGCAATAATAACTCTAGGCCAATACCACGCTAGGGAAGCTACCACTGCATCACAAGAGCTCAACTCACTCCTGGGAATTAGTTATTTTGCATTTAAACCACCTGAACCCCTTGACTAGATTCCAACCCGTAACTCACTCCCAACTAGCAGCTATTCCATGTTTAACTGATGAGAGCTATTTGATTTGCAGCCTGGATCTCACTCTTGGGCACCTATAGTTCAGATGGTTTATATACAGAATAATGTGCGTCAATGAATAAATGACGAGTTGGTTTTTAATTGAAAAGTTTAGCTGCTTTAAGTAAAACAAAATAATGGATACCCAGGAGTAAACTCAAGTATCAATCCCATTGAGGAGTTCTGCGGACATATATTGAACAATAAATGCTCGGGAGTGATGCGAGAATCTGACGGAGGGGTTCAGATGGGAGAGAAGGAGACATATGTTGAAAGCATGTTGTAATCTGTCTTTAACCAGCTTTAAGTGCAATGGTCTGGACACTCTATATGCAGCTGCGTCTGTTGTCAGGGAGACGTTTTTATGAGGGACTTCGCGATGAGCGATGAACTCCCCTCTCATTGCTGTGGAATTCCTTTTCTGTTAGATCTCGATCCCACTTTGCAGCCCTGGAAAATGCAATCACTTTAAACAAAAGGAGCTTCACCCTGCCTTCAATAAATTCTCCTTCCCTGTCTTCTTTGACGACTGGTTGGAAAATTCCAGAGGTATGAAGCAATCAGCCCATTGAACTTCCCATTGCATCCAGCGCATCTACCCTGATTGCCTGGACATCCCTGGACATAATTTTGGCTGGAGGATGGTTTAGCCAACTCCTGTCTAATGTTGCAGAGAGCTACAAGTCCAAAGATGTGCAGGCAAGTTGGAATAGCCATGGGGAATGCAGGGTTAGAAGGATAGGGTAGGGGACTGGACCTGGTTGGAGATGTTCTTCGGAGGAGCAGTGTGGACTCGATGGGCTGAATGACCTGCTTCCGGACTGTATGAATTCTGTCATTCTCTCATACTCTCTAAAACTGTCAGCCAACAGCTAATTCTTTTCCTCACAGAGGGTCACAAATATTTGGAGCTCTCTTCCTCAAAAGGTGGCGGAAGCAGAGTCTTTGAATATTTCTAAGATGAAGGTAAATGGATTCTTGATGTTTGAGGGATGGAATGTTATTGGGCATTAGCAGGATTGTGGTATTATCAGGTCGGCCATTTTCTTATCAAATGGCAGTGCAGGCTTAAATGGCCACATTACCTACTCCTGCTCTGAGTTCTTCTGTTCATCTGCATTGAATGGTTGAACAGACTTGAGGAACTTCTGTCCCTAATTTTGGACAAACGTATAGTCTTTAGGTGTTTTTGTAATGTAGTTGCTGCTATTATGTAGGAAACTCAGTTGCCAATTGGTATATTGCAAGCTCCCAAATTAGTAATGTGATAAATAGCCAGATGAACTCTTTTTAAAAAAAAATGCTTGTGGCCACAGGACATCTCGTTCTGAAGAAGAGTCACGTCAGACTCAAAACATTAACTCTGATTTTCCTTTCATAGATGCTGCCAGACCGGCCGAGTTTCTCCAGCACCTTCTGTTTTTGTTTCAGATTTCCAGTATCAGCAGTATTTTGTTTTTAGTTGAATTTCCCTGCTGTTCCCTCATTCTGGGATCTTTTGCATCTATACTCGGGTTGCTTAGATTAACAGCATATTGGGAATTATTAGGGAGGCAATGGTCCAGCAGTGTTATCGCTGGACTGTTAATCCTGAGACCCAGATGTCCTAACTGCCTTCTGCCATGTATAACATTTCTGAGTTTTTTGACTGACAGCTGATTTTCTATGCAACATCTACATGCATTTGGAAAGGCAAGGACTGATTAAGGACAGTCAGCATGGCTTTGTACAAGGTAAATCATGGCTCACCAACTTGATTGAGTTGTTTGAAGAGGTGCTGAAGGAAATAGATGAAGGCAGAGTGTAGATGTTGTCTAAATGGACTTTAGCAAGGCCTTTGAAAAGGTTCCACATGGTAGACTGGTTAGTAAGGTTAGATCACATGGGATTCGGGGGAGTTAGCTAATTGGATAAAACATTGGCTTGATGGTAGGAGACAGAGGGTGGAGGTAGAGGGTTGTTGATCAGACTGGAGGCCTGTGACCAGTAGTGTGTTGCTAGGATCGGTGCTGGGTCCACAGCTATTTGTCATTTATGTAAACAATTTGGATGAAAATATAAGAGGCATGGTCAGTAAGTTTGTGATGGCACCATCATTGGTGGTGTAGTGGACAGTGAAGAAGGTTATATAAGCCAATACAGGATCTTGATCAACTGGGCCAGTGGGGAGGAGGAATAGCAGATAGAGTTTAATTTGAATAAATGCATTTTGGTAAGGTAGTTAATGGTAGGGCCCCGGGGAATGGTGTTGAACAGACAGACCTAGGGTGAAGGTACATATTTCCTTGAAAGTGACATCACAGGTAGACAGGGTAGTTAAAAAAGCATTTGACACACTTGCCTTCATCGGTCAGAGCATTGAATACTAGAGTTGAACATTATGTGATGTACAAGATATTGGCAAGGCCACATTTGCGATACTGCATACAATTCAGGTCACCCAGCTATAGGAACAATGTTACTAAACTGGAAACGGTGCAAAAAAAATTCACAAGAAATCTTACCGAGACTGGACAGTTCAAGTTATAAGGAGATGTTGGATAGGCTGGGACTGTTTTTGCCTGGAACGTAGGAGGCTGAAGGGTTACTCTATAGATGTTAAAATCATGAGAGGCATAGATAGGATGAATAACCAAGGTCTTTTCCCCATGGTAGGGAGTTTTAAATGAGAAGGGGTATGGGTTTAAAATGAGATGGGACAGATTTAAAGAGACCTGAGGGACAACTTTTTCACACAGAGTGTAGTGTGTGTATGGAACGATCTGCCAGAGGAAGTGGTAGACAACATTTAAAAGACATATGGACAGGTACATGGATAACAAAGGCTTAGAGGGATCTGGGCCAAATGTAGGCATATGGGACAAGTTCAGCTTAGGAAACCTGGTTGGTATGGATGAGTTGGGCCGAAGGGTCTGTTTCCATGCTGTTGACTCTATGACTCACTATTCTAGCACCCCCTTGTAAAATATTCTACTCTGAGTCATTGTGACCATTCTGTAAAAATCCATCTGGTTCACAGATATTCTTCAAGGAACAAATTTACTATCCTCACCTGGTTAGAAACATAGAATCCCTACGGCGTAGGAGCAGGCTATTCAGCCCATCAAGTCCTTACTGACCATCCAAAATACATTCCACTCAGATTTACCCCCATCCCTGTGACCCTGGACACTATGGGCAATCTAGCACAGCTGACCCACCTAGCCTGCACATCTTTGAACTGTGGGAGGAAACCCATGCAGACATGGGGAGGTTGTGCAAACTCCACACAGACAGTCTCCCAAGGGTGGAATTGAACCCAGGTCCCAGGTGCTGTGAGGCAGCAGTGCTAACCACTGAGACACCTTGCCACCTACATGTGACTGCAGATCAACAGCAGTGTGTTTGATTCTTAATTGCCCTCTGATATCACTCAGCAAGCCATTCAGTTCAATGGCAGCTATAGACGGTTAACACGTATCGGTCTTGCCAGTTGTGCCCACATTCCTTGAAGGGCAATTGAGTAAAAGTACAGAACAGTCATTGTATTAAGAGATGCCATCCTTCAGACTAGGACAAGGCATAAATGGCCTCTTCGTTACTATCTATGGGAGCAAACTGCTGTGTTTCCTGCATTACAATAGAGACTATCGCCCATTAGGTAATGAAGCCCATCGGGTCATCCTGAGGCTAGCTGAAGGTACTATAGACAAGAACTTCTGATTCGACTAGTAAAAATGTAAGCCTACAGGGGGAGGTTTATTCTGTAGCTAATCTAAAGTGTACGAGTCTTGTAAGGTCTTAATTGGATTGTGTAGATTTAGCTGCTTAGGATGTTGGGGGTTTGATGACATTCATACAAACGTGAACTTTAAAAGATTTTTACAAGACCACCTTATAAATAAACCAGATAGAGGAATCCTAACATCGGAAGACCAGGCTGCAGTCATACAGATGCATTTTGAATGAAGGGTGCAGCCAGGATTTCAGGTAAATTTAACTTTATTTTTCAAAATGTGTAGTATTTGCTGTTCATTTCCTTTATAGTACGATGGTTCAAAACATGAGGGTTTGATTAAGATTTGATCAATGTACTTTCTCTATATATTAGAAAACAATGAGGAAATGACTGTGCAGGGTGCTGACAGGCTGTGTGTGCACCCTGCAGACAGATAGGTCAGGGTATTAAAGTTTAGCACTTTGACAAAACCCACCTGACCTACCCCCCTTCCCTTCTTCCTCCTTCTGAGATAGAAATGAATTATGGGGAGTCTCTGAGGGCCTGGTGGAATAATAAATGGGGAGGGCTAAGAGCAGAAAACAAAAGACTTTTTTTGACAGCTCTCACTGGCGTGAATGCCTTAACTCCTCTCTATGTGACAAGAGTGACACATTCAATTTAAGCAAACGTCCTCACTGAACGCACCCTTGAGTTGCGTCCCACATGACTTCAATACAGTCAAATGAAGCAGCCAACTCCGAGCATCAGGAATGAAAGCAAAACTACTCAGTCCCTCCAGTCATTCATATCCTGCAGAGGATGGAGTGAGCCAGAGGTTTCTCTTTCGTTATTATTTATTTCCAGGATGAGGGCGCAGTGCTGGTTAGACCAACATTTATTTCCCATCCCTAATTACCCAGAGGTCAGTTAAGAGTCAACCACATTGCTGTGGGTCTGGAGTCACATGTCAGCCAAACCAGGTCAAGGACGGTAATTTCCTTCCCTAAAGTGCATTAATGAACCAGATCGGTTTTTCCTGACAATTGACAATGGATTCATTAGGCTCCTAATTTCAGATTTCTATTGAATGCTAATTCCAAATTTTTATTGAATTCAAATTCCACCATCTGCCATGGCAGGATTTGAACTCAGGTCCCCAGAGCATTACCTGGTAGTCTAAATTAACAGTCCAGCGATAATACCATTACCTTCCTACGTTATTCTTTGCTGGTGTTGTACTCTATTTTGTTTTATGCTTTCCTGGAATGTGGGTTTTGCTCACAAGTCTAGTATTTAATCCCATCCCCATATTTCTTTGATCTGATTGGCTTGCTAGGACCATTTCAGAGACCGGTTAAGAGTCAGCCACACTACTGTGGGTCTGGAGTCACATGTAGATCAGACTGAGTGAAGTCCTTTCCTAAAGGATTCATGAATGAACCAGATGGATTTTCACAACAATGAACAATAGGTGACACGGTTACCATGACTAGAGCAGATTTACATTCCTTATTTTAATTAACTAAATTTGAATTCCACCAACTGCAGTCGTGGGATTTGAACCCCATTCCCAGAATATTTGATTACCAGCCCAATGAAATAACCATAAGCTCACAGTCTCCACCTGAGGCTGTGGTACACCTTGATATTGTTGACGTAGAATCAATCAGGTATTGAGACAATAGTGGTAAAAGAACAGCTGGAAAGTTGGACTTCAGGGTATTCATGACTCGATTAATTCAAATGCCCCGCACTGGTCAGACTAGAAATAAAAAGATGGAGGGGAGTTCATCCCCTACCCAATCAGAACCTCTTGACATGACCGGCACCTCAAACCAATATCCCCCTCCAACCCAACAATCCTTAACCCACTTCCTGACCCCTGTAGACCTGACACCATCTGAGACACATGGCACCTACCCTTCGCACCCTTCATCCATCTTCCATCTCACTCAACTCATGGTGGCACGGTGGCTCAGTAGTTAGCACCTGGGTTCGATTTCACCCTCGGATGACTGTTTGTGTGGAGTTTACACATTCTCCCCGTGTCTGTTGGGTTTCCTCTGGGTGCCTGGTTTCCTCCCACAGTCCAAAGATGCGCAGGCTGGGTGGATTGGCCATGCTAAATTGCCCATAGTGTTCAGGGATGTGTAGATTAGGTGGGTTATAAGGGGATGGGTCTGGGTGGGATGTTCTGAGGGTCAGTGTGGACTTATTGGGCTGAAAGGCCTGTTTCCACACTGTAGTGATTCTCTGATTTTAAGAATGACAACTGACTACCTTTCCTGAACATAATGGTGGAATGTAAGAACAACGGGGAACTCCAGGCTAGCATATACAGAAAGACCATGCATATGGAACAGATACTCAATTACACCAGCAACCACTCCAAAACCCATATACAGAGCTATATCAGGGCATTACTCAAACGAGCCACAAAGCATGGCTGCAACCCGGAATTGCACAAAGCAGAACCAGAGCACTTATACAGAGTTTTTAAAAGGAATGGATACCCAAAAAGCACCATCCGCCATTAGCTCCGTGACAGACCACAACATGGTCAGGCACACTAGTCACCGTACTGTATATCAGAGATGACCACAAGACTGCTCAGACCCCTAGGTATCAGGGTAGCCACAAACCAAAAACCACCCTGTGACAGCTACTGATGATCCTAAAGGACCCCATACCCACAACCAATAAAACTAACGTAATATACAAAATACCATGCAAGGACTGCAAGAAAAAGTGTATAGGCTAAATTGGAAGAAAACTGGCATTAAGGATACATGAACCCAACTAGCCATCAAGAGACACGACCAATTCTCACTGGTCTCAATGCACTTGGTCAAAGAAGGACACAAAAGTTGCCTCTTGTTCTTCTGAATTGTAACGAGTGCAGGCCTAACCGACGCAACCTTGCTTCAAAAGAGAGTGCCACCACACCTGATATCAGCCCAGTGAATATTCCCTGCACTTCTTCCAGGTGAAAAATAGCCATTGCAAAGGGGCTGTAAACGGTTTACAGAGAGATATTGATAAAGTAAGTAAGTGGGCAAAAATTTGGTAAATGGAATATAAATTGGAAAATGTGAAATTGAAGAACAAAGAACAGAATATGTTCTAAATGGAGAAAAGCTGCAGAAAGCTGCAAAACAAAGGGACTTGGGGGACAAGGGCGTTGGAGGATAAGTGTAGGGAAGTTTCACTGCAAGTGTACAAGGTGCTGGTGAGACCTCATCTGGAGTATTGTGAGCAGTCTTGGTCCCCTAATTTAATGAAAGATATTGTTTCATTTGGAAGCAGTTCATAGCAGGTTCACCAAGATTGTCTAATGAGCAAAGGCTAAACAGGTTGGGACTCTACTCACTGGAGTTTAGAAGAATGAGAGGTGACCTCATTGAGACATATCAGATTCTTAAGGGGCTTGACAGGGTAACTGTTGAGAGGATGTTTCCTCTATCATGGAGGAGTCTTGAACCAGATGGCGTAGTCTCAGAATGAAGGGACTCTATTTTAGAATGAGGTAAGGAGGAATTTCCTCTCTCAGAGAACTGTGAGTCCTTGGAACTCCTTTTCAAAGAGAGCTGTGGGGGCAGAGTCCTTGTGTATATATAGGGCTGAGATAGATAGATTCTTGATCAGTTGAAATTCAAGGATTACAGGGAAAACACACTCCACTACTAATTGGGTTGCAATCCTGAAAATGTCCTTTTATCCAAACTCTCTGTTTTCTATTAGCTAACCAATCCTCTATGAATGCCATTGTACTACATCCAGTACCATGGGCTCTTATTTTGTTAAGTAGCCTATCATTTAGCGCCTTGTCAGGCGCCTTTTGAAAATCCAAATATATTACATCCACCGCTTCCCTATTATTGATCTTTCTTGTGGCATCCTCAGAAAATTCTAGAAAATTTGTCAGACATGATTTTCTCTCATGAAACCATGTTGACTCTGTTTGATCACATAATGAATTTTGAAACTCTCTATTACATCATTTATAATAAACTCTAACATCTTCCCAATAATAAACATTAAACTAACGGGCCTAACATGTCTTTTTTGTCTGCTTCCTTTTTCAAAAATGTGTTACATCGGCAGTTTCCAATCATATGCAACTTTTACGGACTGTACGAATTCCTGGAAGATCATTATATTTGCATTTGTTATCTCTGTAGTTACTTCTTTTAATATCCTAGGAGGCATGCCATCAGGTCCAGGGAACTTATCAGTCTTTCGCCCCATTAAGTTCCCTGGCACTTTTTCTCTATCATGGAGGAGTCTTGAACCAGATGGCGTAGTCTCAGAATGAAGGGACTCTATGTTAGACTGAGGTAAGGAGGAATCTCCTTTTTCTGTAGTGATAGTTACTGTCATTACTTCTTCTCTTCCTTTTTCCCCATGATTATATAATAATTTTGTAATGTTCTCCTTGTCTTCTACAATGAAGATTGATATAAAGCATTTATCCAGCCCCTCTAACACTTCCTCATTGCCCATTATTCATTCCTAGCCTCGTTCTCTCAACAGCATGTGTTAACTTTAGCTTCTGTCTTCCTTTTTATATACTTAAAGAAGCTCTTGCTGTCCATCTTGATATTACTTGAAAGTTTGCCCTGAAAGTTTATTTTCTCCCTCTTTATTATTTTAGTAGTCACCTTTTGCTGATTTTTAAAACTTCCCCAATCCTCTGCTTATCACTAATCTTTACCATATTGTGTGTTTTTTCCTTCCAATTTGATGCTTTCCTTCACTTCCCTGGTTAAAGAATTAGAATCCCTACAGTGTGGAAACAGGCCCTTTGGCCCAACAAGTCCACACTGAACCTTGGAGTATCCCAACCACACCTGTCCCCTTGTAACTGACCTAATCTACACATCCCTGAACACTATGGGCAATTTAGCACAGCCAATCCACCTAATCTGCACATCTTTGGATTGTGGAAGCAAACCTGTACAGATACAGGGAGAATGTGCAAACTCCATACAGACAGTCACCTGAGGCTGGAATTGAACCTAGGTCCTGGGTACTGTGAGGCAGCAGTGCTAACCACTGAGCCATTGAGCCACCATACCCCTGCAAACTGTGCTTGACTTAGCCCCTTCCTAGAATCCTTCTTTTGTACTGGAATATGTATTTGCCGTGAACCATCAACCACTTTTTAAACGTTATTATTCCTCAACTGTCTTTGCTGCTAAATTCTTTCCCAGGTCACTCCTGCCAAATCTGCTCTTACTCTTACCCTCTCATTTAAGCTAACACAGTTACTTCTGACTCAAGTCCTTCCCTGTCAGATTGGTTGATAATTCTACCATGTTATGACCCCTGTTTCTGAGGGGATCTTTAACTGTGACATCATTTATTATTCCTGAGTAGGTGGCGTTGACATGAAAACCAGCAGACATGAAATTGAGGGGCAAAGCAGATACTGGGTGCTGAATGACCCACCCTGGTTAGTGATGTTTTCCTTGGCCACTTGGCTGAATATGGGCAGGAGTGGTGACCTTGTGAAGTTGGCTACCACAGAAAACAGTCGCAGCCAAAACATTGTATGATTTAAGGAGGAGTTGGATAGTGCACTTGGTGCTTAAAGGCACGGTGGCTCAGTGGTTAGCCCTGCTGCCTTATAAGACCAGGGACCCAGGTTCAATTCTACCCTTGGGTGATTATCTATGTGGAGTTTGTATGTTCTCCCTGTGTCTGCATGGGTTCCCTCTGGGTGCTCTGGTTTACTCCCACAGTCCAAAGATGCACAGGCTAGGTGGATTGGCTATGCTAAATTGCCCATAGCGTTCAGGGATGTGTAAATTGTGGGGTGGATCTGGGTGGGATGCTCTGAGGGTCAGTGTAGGCTTGTTGGGCCAAAGGGCCTATTTCCACACCATAGGGATTCTATGTTCTACAATATGGAGGAAAAGTGGGAACAAGCTACTTAGTGACTGTCAGAGCAGAGTCAAAGGATGAAATGTCCTGCTCCTATTTTTTAATGTTTCTATGACAAAATGTTTTCAAGCTATTTCGAGAAAGCTGAAAAGGAAGGTTGCCCAGGCAAGTGATATTCCACCGAAGATGGATTGCATGACCCTGTTTTTATCTCAGAGGTTATGATTTTGGGTGGAGGCTCAGCTACCTTGTAAATGGAAACTGAGGGGCCATGATTGGTCTGTGACATCTGTTCGAGCACGACCTTTAGCTCAAGTCTGTGACCGAGGATAACACAGCCTGGACCATTCATCTCTCTGTTTCACCCAGAGTAAATGTAAAGCACCCTTTCAGTCTATAGTTCGCAGATGCACCAAGCAGATGTCCAATGGTATTAATCACAGCAAATAATTTCTATCTCACCACGATGAGAAAATTTAATCCTCCTTTGGTTCAGCTTCAAGTTGTGCCTCGTCTCCAGATTTACACAACTCTACAGCATAGCTGTAATGTGTGATTGTGTGACAGTCATACAACTCCAAATACCAGAGATAGTAGGACATGTCCTCCTTGGACGACATGTCCATCCTGGGCCTCCTTCAGTGCCACAATGATGCCACCCAAAAGCTGCAGGAACAGCAACTCATATTTCGCTTGGGGACCCTGCAACCCAAGGGTATCAATGTGGATTTCACAAGCTTCAAAATCTCCCCCCGCCCCATGACGACATCCCAAAACCAGCCCAGCTAGTCCCCACCTCCCTAACCATTCCTCCCACCTCAAGCCCCACCCCCATCTCCTACACACTAACCTCATCCCGCCCCCTTGACCTGTCCGTCCTCCCTGGACTGACCTATCCCCCACCTAAATCCCCACCTACATTCACCTTCACTGGTTCTAACCCCGCCTCTTTGACCTGTTTGTCTCCTCTCAACCTATCTTCTCCTTTCTCCATCTTCTATCCGCCTCCCCCCTCTCCCTATTTATTTCAGAATCCCCTTCCCCTCCACCATTTCTGAAGAAAGGTCTCGACCGAAAACGTCAACTTTCCTGCTCCTCTGATGCTGCTTGGCCTGCTGTGTTCATCCAGCTCCACAACGTTTTACTCCAAATGCCAGTTATTTTTCTCTATTACTCCCTGCCACATATCTCACCAATGACAGTGCATCAAATAACTCTGTGATGATAGTGTGCCATGTGACTTTGTGATAACACCGTATGATGTGACTCCGCGACAACACTGTACCATGTGACTCCTAATGACACTGTGCCATGTGACTCTGTTTTGGTGTTCGATCACATTGAACAGTTGTGATAGTGTCCTATGTGGCTGTCATTCCCACACCTTGAGCTGCTAATTGCTTTAGTGCCGTAATTTATTAATATCATCTCCACACTATGAATTGCCAGGAATTCCATTTCATTACTCTATTCAGATCCTGGTGTTTGTCAGTTTCCAAGATCTGTCTTTTCTCCTCAGCCAAGTGCTCAGCAAGCTGGTGGGAATCAGTTGACAGCACTTTTAAAAAGCTCCATGAAGATTTAATGTTGTTTAATTGCAATCATTTGGCAGATTAAATCCCTCCTGGTGCAGTAGGAGTGCCACAATTGAGGATAGGTTAAGGGCCAGGGGTCATCCCATTTCTCATTTCTCTGGGGCAATGAGAAACACGTTTTAGATTGTTTCTGTAGTCTGCGTGTGTGAGTTATGGGCTTTTATATTCCCATTAAATGTTCATGTTTAATGAGTTACTGCTTCCAACATTGGCAAGATGGAGTAGTAGTTATATTCCTGGACTAGTAAAACAGAGGCATGGACTAATTGCTCTAACAAGAAGATCAATTTAAATCCCACCATGGTAGCTTGAAAATTCAGTTTAAATAAAAGTAAGTAATCAACAATAGAGACCTTCATAAGTCTGCTGGATTGCAAGATCAACTGGTTCACTGAAGTCCCTTAGGGACAGAAACCTGCTGTCCTTACCCAGCCCGGATCTAGTGTGACTCCAGTTCCACTCCAAAATAGTTAACTCTGAAGTGCGAATACCGAGATCAAATTTGATAGACATTTGTATATCAAGGGATAATGAGGGAAACTGAATTAGAATTAGAATCCCTACAGCGTGGAAACAGGCCCTTCGGCCCAACAAGTCCACACCGAACCTCAGAGCATCCCACCCAGACCCATCCCCCTATAACACACGTAATCTACACCTCCCTGAACGGTACAGGCAATTTAGCATGGCCAAACAACCTAACCTGCACATCTTTGGACGGAAACCGGAGCACCCAGAGGAAACCCACACAGACACGGTGAGAGTATGCAAGCTCCACACAGACAGTCACCTGAGGGTGGAATCGTACCCGGGTCCCTGGTGCTGTAAGGCAGCAGTGCTAACCACTGTGCCACCGATCTTAATAAATAATGAAACATATAAGATTCGCTCCTGTGATGCTGCTTGGCCTGCTGTGTTCATCCAGCTCCACAACCTTGTTATCTAAGATTCTTAAGGGGCTTCACTTGGTTTTTGATTTGACTTGATTTGACATATTATTGTTACATGTGACTAGGTAGAGTGAAAAGTTCTGTTTTGTACGCAGCGCAGTCAGATTATACCATACAAAGTGCATTGGGGTAATACAACAGAGCAAGGAATTCAATGTTATGCCTGCAGAGAAGGTGCACTAGAACTGAGGCCAACATTAGATTTAAAATTTGATAGGTCCATTCAGAAGTCTAATAACATCAAGGAAGAAGCTGTTCTTGAATCTGATGGTACATGCGTTTAAGCTTTGGTATCTTCTGCCATAAAGAAGAGGCTGGAAGAGATTATAACTGGGGTGGGAGTCTTTGATGATGTTGTAGAGTCATAAAGTCCTGCAGCATGGAGACAGGCCCTTCACCCCAAACTGGTCCATGCTGACCAAAATGTCTATCTACGCCAACCCCATTTCCCTGCACTTGGCCCATATCCTTCTAAACCTTTCTTATTCATATAATCCTTCAAATGTCTTTTAAATTTTGTTAATGTGCCTGCCTGAACCACTTCTGCTGGCAGCTCATTCCATATGCACACCACCCTCTTGTAAAAAGTTTGCCCCTCAGGTTCCCATGTATTCTTTCCCCTCTTACCTTAAACTGATGTGCTCTAGTCCTTGATTCCCCAGCCCTGGGAAAAAGACTGAGTGTGTTCACCCTATCCAAGCCTCTCAGGATCTTATACACTTCTATAAGATCATCCCTCAGTCTCCTATGCTCTAAAGAAAAAAAGTCCTAGCTTGTCCAACCTCTCCCTATAACACAGTCCCTTAAATCCTGGTAACATCTTTATACTTTTCTTCCGCACTCTTCACAGTTTAATAACAGCCTTCCTATAGCAAGGCGACAAAAACTGAACACAATACTCCAAGTGCAGCCTCACCAATGTCCTGTACAACTGCAACATAACTTCCCAATGTCTATACTCAATGCCCTGACTGATGAAGGCCCCTGTGCTGAAAGCTTTTTACTGTCCTATCTGCCTGTGACTCCATTTTCAGAGAACCGTGCACCTGAACTCCAAGGTCCCTCTGTTCCACAACATTCCTTAAGGCCCTACCATTCACCATGAAACTCCTACCTTGATTTGACGTTACAAAATGCAACACCTCACACTTATCTATATTAAGTTCCATTTGCCATTTCTCGGCCCACTTCCCTGGCTGATCAAGATCTGCTGCATTTTCCGATAAACTTCCTCACTGTCCACATTACCACCTGTTTTAGTGTCTTCTGCAACCTTCTAATCTCATCCAAATCATTGATATAGATAACAAACAGCAAAGTGCCCAGTACCAATACCTGAGCCACACCACAAATCATAGGCCTCCAATCCAACAACCATCCTTCCACTATTACCCATTGCTTCCTATCATCAAGCCAATTGTGTATCTATTTGCCAGCTCTCCTTGGATTCCAAGCAATCTCACCTTCCAGAGTAGCCAACCATGTGGAGCCTTATCAAAGGCTTTAATGAAATCCAAATAGAGTATGTCTACCACCCTGCCCTCATCAACATTCCTGGTTGCTTCATGAAAGAACTCTAATAAATTTGTGAGGCACAATCTCCCACACACAAAGCCATGCTGACTATTTCTAATCAAACCCTATCTTTCCAAATGCATATACATCTTATCCCTCAGAATTTTCTCAATTAACTTCCCTGCTACAGATGCTAGACTTACTGGTCCATAATTCCTGGGTTTCTCTTTGCAGCCCTTCTTGAATAAGGGCACAACATTCACTACCCTCCAGGTCTCCCGGTATCTCACCCATCGCTAACGATGATGCAAATATATCAGCCAGGGCCTCTGCAATTTGTTCTCTAGCCTCTCGCAGGGTTCTTGCATATATCTGGTTAGGGCCACAAGATTTATCCACCTTCATACATTCTAATACTTCCACCACCTCCTCTACTCTGATATGGACTGTCCCCAAGATATCACCACTAATTTTCCCAAGTTCCCAAGCCTTCATGTCTTTCTCCATGGTAAGGAGAAATGTGGCACTTCATCAGATGCCTTCCGAAAATTCAAGCACATTACATCCAGTTCCCATCATACTGGGGTTATTTGCAACATTACACACTGAAGTAAGTGTGCATAGTTTGTAACGAAATTGCTCAATACTAGCCCAGACACGACAATGCCTCCTATTGTAATATATGAGTATATACCAGGAGCTGTAATAAAGATAAAATAAAAGTGTTACTCACATCTGATTCTTACATTACAGGGCCTAATATAAGTATGGCTTCATCAGGTATAAATACAGTGCTGAGGGTAAAAAGACCAACCCTGCATCTAGGGCAGATCAGATCATTATAATGACTATTTTTCCAGTGTGCTGGACATTCCTCATCGGCTTTTATTCAGTCTGATGTACAGAGCTTTAATATTCTTTACAATATAGGCATAAATTCCCTAAGTGTCAATCCTTTAAATTCCTTGAGTGTGCTTTGCAATCTAACAGTATTCCACAAATTCCAAAATTTGCAGGCATGCTGGCTCAGTGGTTAGCACTGCTGCCTCACATGCCAGGGACACAGGTTTGATTCCATCTTTGGGTGACTGACTGTGTGGCATTTGCATGTTCTCTGAGTAGGGTGGGATACTCTTTGGAGGGTCAGTGTTGACTCGATGGGCTGAATGGCACCAATAAGATTCAGCTGCTTCTCTTAAATGACTTAATTCCTCCAAGCTACAGTGCTAAATCAACCCTACATTGATTTAGACTGTAGGATGTGAGATTGCTGATAAAGAATACATTTTGTGAAGGGTTAAAATATTTTATATTCTATTTGAAGAGAATGCTGATTGGTGGCAAAGGTAGCAAACCAGCAATGGTATAATTGAGGACGATTTTCTGGAATGTTCAAGTGATTTGTTTTGCAACGATACTGTGGCTTTAAGAGGTATGTTTTGTCCTGGTTTCTTTTGGAGAGAGAGATTGGGGAGCAGGTGCCCTGCACTCGATGAGAAGATAAACAATTTGTGAGGCCTTCGGTTGTTTCTAAAACTTGGGCCTGGGGAGGTCATGGCCTAGTGGTATCATCACCAGAGTGTTAATCCAGAGACCCAGGTAATGTTTTGGGGACATGGGTTTGAATCCTGCCACAGCAGATGGTGGTTTTTGAGTTCAATATATATCTGGAATCCATTGTCAAGGGGGAAAAGCCCATCTGGATCATTAATGCCCTTTAGGGAAGGAAAACTGCCATCCTTACCTGGTCTGGCCTACATGTGACTCCAGACCCACAGCAATGTGGTTGGTTCATAACTGCCTTTTGGACAATTAGGGATGAAAAATAAATGCTGCCTAGCCAGCAACACCGTCATCGTATGAATGAACTTAAAAAAAAAGCAGCCTGACTTGGTTTAGTCAAGCTCTCATAGACCCAAGATTTTTTTAGTTAGCTTTCAGAAATCATTGCTGGGATATCAGCAGGGTTAGAAGGCAATGAATTTTTTCCTGGCTGCGACACTCTCTCTCTGTCTATCTTTCTCTGTCTCTAAGTTTTTTTCTCAGAATTGTCTTTTGATGTTCTTTCCTCCTGGATTGGAGACCTGCATGTAAGACAATCGATTGGTCAAACTACTCGACATTAAGCAAGACACAATTTATTCAAACATTATAGTAAAAATGCAACAAAAGAAAGACGAACTTGGAATATCTTAGCTGTATTGGAAAACTTAACAGAATAATAGATTATTTTACTAGTAAGGGATAGGGGAATGCGTCTGGGTGGGATGGTCTTTGGAGGGGTAGTGCGGACTTTTTGGGCCGAAAGGCCTGTTTCCCCCCTGTATGGGTTCTATGATGAAGATTCGTGATTTCAAACAGTAACTGTTCCAATATAGTAACATCCCATAAACACACCTGTGGCAATAGGCAAATTCAGAAAAACAGGTTTGCATCTTGAACACAACACCTTGCATGTATCTTTGAAATAAGAAAAAGTAAGGGTCTAGGCTCCCTTCTTAATATATTTTGAGGGGGCCTGGTCTGGTCCATAATGGCTTTTAGACCAACGTGTTGAGGAACCAGAGAACAGATTATTCAGACTGGATACTGAGCACTGAGAAACGATTAATTAACAGCTTTTTTGCGTGAGACCTCTTGGAGAAGATTGAACATAATATGATAGAATTATTTATTACAATGGGGAGTGAAGTCATCAAATCTGACATCAGGGTCCTGAACCTAAATAAAGGGAACTACAATAGTATGAGACATGAATTGGCAAGGACAGATTGAGGAATCTTTATTAAAGAAAATCTGTTTGACTTACAAGAATTCTTCCTTCTTACCCGGTGCAAAAAATAAGAGAGGAAATGGAACTCAAAAGAAATTAGGGTAACTATTATGCCTCGAGAGTAGACATGTAAAATTGTCAAGAAAAAGTAGCAAGCCTGTAAATTGGGAGCATTTTATAATTCAGTAAAAGAGGACAAAAAGTTTGATCAAAAGGCGGAAAATAGAGTATGAAAGTAAAATTGCAGAGAACAGAGAAAACATAGAAATAATTATATGAAGAGACAAAGATTAGTGATGACAGAAATTGGTCTCTTACAGCGAGAAACAGGGAAATTTGTAATTTGGAACAAACCAATGGCAGAAGAATTGAACACATGCTTTGGTTCTGTCTTCGAGGAAAAAAATAATCTCCCAGAAATGTTCAGGAACCAAAGGTCTAGTGAGAGAGTGGAAGTAAAGGAAATCAACATCAGTTAGAAAACGGTGCTGGGGAAATTAATGTGTTTAAAGACTGGCAAACCCCAGAGAACCTGATAATGTACATCACAGAGTACTAAAGGAAGTGGCCCTGGAAATATTGGATGAATTGGAGGTCATCTTTCAAAATTCTATAGCCTCAGGAGTAGATCCTACAGGTTAGAGGGTGATAAATGTAACTCCACGATTTAAAAAAGGGAGGGAGAGACAAAACAGAATTACAGAATAGTCTGTCTAGCATTAATATTGGAGAAAATGGTAGAACCTATTACAAAAGATGTACTAATGGAAAATTTGGAAAGCATAAACGGGATTGGGCAAAACCAGCTAGGTTTATGAAAGGCAAATCATTCTTAACAAACCTGCAGGAGATTTCTGAGCATGCAACTATTAGAATACATAAGGAAGAAGCAGTAGATATGGTATATTTGGATTTTCAGAAGGTTTGGAAAAGTATCTTCAAAAGAGATTAGTGGTC
Organism: Ginglymostoma cirratum; assembly: GCA_024137785.1. Lineage (NCBI taxonomy): Eukaryota > Metazoa > Chordata > Chondrichthyes > Orectolobiformes > Ginglymostomatidae > Ginglymostoma > Ginglymostoma cirratum. The sequence continues at coordinate 196,475 of JAHRHZ010000248.1, read as the reverse complement.
AAAGTTAAAGCACATGGGTTTGGGTAATAGATTGGCGAGAATTGGAGAATTGGTTAACCAACAGGAAATACAGTGTGTGAATACATGGCCCATGTGAATATTGTGGTACTGCAGGGATCAGTGCCTGGGCTCCAGCTATTTGCAATATCTATGTCAATTACTTGGATAGGGAACCAAATGCAACATTTCCAAGCTTGTTGATGACTTAGAATTAGATGGAGCTGTGAGTTGTGAGGAGGATACAACAAGGCTTCAAGGTGATTTTAACAAGTTGTGTGGGAAAACACATCAGATGTAGTCTGATGTGACTCAACTTGAAATTATACACTCCAGTTCGAAAAGCAGAGGGGCAGAATGAACGGTGATCTATTGGGATGGGAGGATGCACAAAGGAATCCTGGTATCCTTGTACACCAGTCAATGAAAGTAACAGGCAGGTGCAGCAAGAAATTACGAAGGCATATAATATATTGACCCTCATTGCAAGGGGATTTGAGTTTTGAAGAAGGGATGTCTTACTGTAGGTATACAGGACCTCGATGAGACAACATATTGGGAGGCGATGGCCTAGTGGTATGATCTCCGGACTGTTAATCCAGGGACCCAAATAATGTTCTAGGGACCTGGGCTCCAATCCTGTCACAGCAGGTGGTGGAATTTGAATTCAATAAAATATCTGGAATTAAGAATCAAATGATGACCATGAATCCATTGTTGATTATTGGGAAAATCCATCTGGTTCAGTAATGTCCTTTAAGGAAGGAAACTGCCATCCTTACTTGGTCTGGCCTGCATGTGACTCCAGACCCACAGCAATGTGGTTGACTCTTAACTGCCCTCTGGGCAATTAGGGATGGGCAATAAATGCTGCCTAGCCAGCGATGCACCTGTGTCCCCTGGTTCTAAGACTCCCTAACCAGGGATAACATCCTCCTTGCATCTAAGCTGTTCCACACTGTCAGAACTTAGTACATTTCAATCAGATCCCCTCCCATCCTTCTAAACTCTAGTGAATAACAGGCCCATTCGAATCAATCTCTCCTCAGGGAAAATCCTGCTATCCCCAGTATCAGTGTAGTGAACCTTCGCTACACTCCTTTTATGACAAATATAGCTTTTCTCCGGTAGGGGGATCAAAACTGAATGCAGTATTCAAGATGTTTTTTTTAAATCATTCATGGGATGAGGTGTCTCAGGATATGAGGTAGAATATTTCAGACTGAGATGAGGAAGCATTCCTTTACTCAAAAGGGAGTAAACCTGTGGAATTCCTCACTATAGAAGACTGTGGAGAACCAAATCACTGAACATATTCAAGAAAGAGATACATTTTTAGATTTTTAAGACATCAAAGGGTATGGGGATAAACAGAAATATTGAGATAGAGGATCAACTGTGATCATATTGAATGGTGGAGTAATCTTGAAGGGCCAAATAGCCTATTCCTGCGACAATGTTTCAATGTTCTACATTTCTATGTAATCAAAGAGAATGCTGATTGTTTGGTGCAATAAGGGGTGTGTAATTTTATACATTTTACATACATTTTAAAATTCAGATTTCGAATAGTTCCACATGGTTACTTTGTTGAGGTTTTTCTCTTAAGGAAACATGATCAGACAGTATTTGGTTGTGAATACTTGGAGTGTTAGTGGAAATTGTATTTTGAAAATTATACATTGGAATTCCTCAGGGTTCAGTGCATTCCTCCAACATTCAGTACTTCAAATTTCAGTACAGCCAACAATGCATCTCTACACCATTCATAAATTACTCTCGCGTTCAGTATATTTCTTCAGTGTGTACTAATTTCCTTCAGAGTCCAGTCCATCCCTTCAATGTGCAATACCTCCCTACTGTGGGTAAAGCTTTTCCATTTTCAAACACACAGTAAAATTATAACCTCATTAATCCCAAAACACTCCTTTCTAAATTGAAAAGAAAAATAATGTTTTTTATTGTACACAAAGCACAGCTCTGGTTCTGTAACCTAAACTACAACTCATTCAGTACACAAATTAGAGTCTGTTTTTAACATAAGAACATAACATGAGAGCATAAGAACTAGGAGCAGGAGTAGGCCATCCGGCCCCTCGACCCTGCCCCGCCATTTAGTAAGATCATGGCTGATCTTTTTGAGACTCACCTTCGCTTACCGACCTGGCTCACCATAACGCTTAATTCCTTTACTGTTCAAAAATTTGTCTAGCCTTGCCTTAAAAACATTCAGCGAGGTAGCTTCAACCGCTTCACTGGGCAGGGAATTCCACAGATTCACAACCCTTTGGGTGAAGATGTTCCTCCTGACCTCAGTCCTACATCTGCTTCCCTTTATTTTGAGGCTATGGTCCCTAGTCCTAGTTTCACCTGCTAGTGGAAACAACCTCCCTGCCTCCACCTTATCTATTCCCTTCATAATCTTATATGTTTCTATAAGATCTGCCGTCATTCTTCTGAACTCCAGTGAGTATAATTCCAGCCTACTCAGTCTCTCCTCATAATCCAACCCTCTCAACTCTGGAATCAACTAAGTGAATCTCCTCTGCACCCCCTCCAGTGCTAGTATATCCCTTCTCAAGTAAGGAGACCAAAACTGCACACAGTACTCCAGGTGTGGCCTCACCAGGACCCTAAACAGCTGCAGCATAGCCTCCCTGTTTTTAAACTCCATCCATCTAGCAATGACAGACAAAATTCCATTTGCCTTTTTAATTACCTGCTGCACCTGCAATCCTACTTTTAGCGATTCACGCACAAGGACGCCCAAGTCCCTCTGCACAGCAGTGTGCTGCAATTTTTTACCATTTAAAACATAGTCCATTTTGCTGTTATTCCTACCAAAATGGATGACATCACACTTATCAACATTGTACTCCATCTGCCAGACCTTTGCCCACTCACTTCGACTATCTATATCCCTCCGCAGACTTTCAGTGTCTTCTGCACACTTTGCTCTACCACTCACCTTAGTAACACTCAGGAAGATTTAAGTCACTTGTGATTTTAATTTATAGAATGGAACTACAAATATTCACTTTGCCATGTACTAAGGGTGGTACGGTGGCTCAGCGGTTAGCACTGCTGCCTCAGAGCACCACAGACCCAGGTTCAATTCCAGCCTTAGGCAACTACCTGTATGGTGCTCACACATTCTCCCTGTATCTGCATCAGTTTCCTCCCACAGTCCAAAGATGTGCAGGTTAGGATGGTTTGGCCATGCTATGTTGCCCATAGTGTGCAAGCTAGGTGGATTGGCCATGGGAAATACAGGTTTATATGGTAGAGGGGTGGGGTTCCCTTCAGAGGGTTGGCATAAACTTGATGGGCCAAATGGCCTGTTTCCACACTGTAGGGATTCTAGGAGCAGGATTCATCCTATTGAGCCCACTTTGCCATTTAGCATGATCTAAGCTGCTTTTCTATCTCATCGCCAGCTCCCACTCTCTCCACAGACCATTTTGCACCTATAGCTTCCTGAACTCTATACTTTTTAGTCAAACGTCTGTGTTCTAATCCTTACAGCCTTCTGTGGTTAAGAATTCCACAGATGCACTACCTTCTCTGTGAAGGTGCGTCTCCTGATCTAAATCTAAAATGGCTTTCAGTCTATCCTGAATCTGTGGCTCCCTGGTCTGCATCCCACAGACAGGGAAACCATCATTCCCACATACAGTCTGGCCCTGTCAGAATGTTGTGGTTCCACCAATGCCCTGTATAACTGCAGTAATACACCAACCCTCTGAAGAGTTTCCCTCGGGGGAGATGAGGGCCTAGTGGTATTATTGCTGGACTTTTGATCCAGAGACCCAGATAGCACTCCAAGGACCCGGGTACGAATCCCGCCATGGCAGAATCGAGAATATAATGATGACCATGAATCCATTGTCGATTGTTGGAAAAACCCATCTGGTTCACTGATGTCCTTTAGGGAAGGGAACTGCCATCCTTACCTGGTCTGGCCTACATGCGACTCCAGACCCACATCAATATGGTTGACTCTTAACTGCCCTCTGATCAATTAGGGGTGGGCAATAAATGCTGCCTAGTCAGCAACTCCCTCATCCCACTAATGAATAAAGATAAAAAAAAACCTCCTTGCTCATGTACATGAAGATCAACATATAACTTACCTTCATAACTGATTGCTCCAGAATAAGTTTATTTGGCAATGCCCTGCAAGTATGGGGCAAGACAATGAGACACTGAACTATTTCACCCAACTGAAGAATTGAATGCAATGCTGTTGGAGTCATTCTGTTTTACATTTCAGCAGCCAGAGCAATTCAACTCATTACATTCCGTCAGCTTACATTTCTTCAGTGTTTCAATGTACAGAACATTCCTCCAGTGTGCAGTAATTTCCCTCAATGCAAAATACTTTGAATTGGTGCTCAGTATATGCCTTCAGTGTACAATGCATTCATTCAGTGTACAACAGCTTTCTTCAGTTTACAGAATATTCAACTAGTGCTCTGTACATGCCTTCAATGCATTCCTTCTGCGTACAGTGCATTCCTTCAGTGTGTACGATATAAGGGCCACATCTTTTTATTTCCTCTTTACAATTGGAAAAGGTAGGTAGCTGGCTGCAGTGTTAAAAACCATGTCTACAGGAGCACGTTATCAGTTGTATACAATGTTGCCTCCCCTGGATCGAAAGCAAACGGCTTGGAGCTGATGGGTTCTGAAGGACGTCAGGTTTCCTGACAGCAGGGCTAAAGGATATGGAGAGAAAGCAGGAACAAAGTGCTGAGTATCTTGATCAGCCATGATTACATTAAATGGTGGAGCAGGCTTGAAGGCCTACTCCTGCTCCTAATTTTTATGTTTCTGCAATGTTTTGATTGGCTCCTGACTGGGTGACGATGATTTCTTAGGGGAAACAGCGAGCCTACAAAGAGAAATCCTCCCTCTCTCTGTCTCTCGATTTCTGTCCTGTATGGAGTTACTAGAAAATCTCCAGTAACAGTCAACAAACTGTCACATATCTTCCTCTGCACATCCCCTTGTTGCAAAGAAGAAAGGCAAACTCTCAACCAGGAAATAAAAGACATCATCAGTGTTTAATCCAATTTGGTTTATTATTGTCGCATATACGGAGTTACAGTGAAAAGTTTTGTTTTGCGCGCAGTATAGGCAGATCACACCATACAAAGTGCATTAGTGTGATAGAACAGAGCGAGGAATACAATGTTCCTGCTGCACAGAAGGTACACAAGAAGCAAAATCAACTCTAGATATGAAATTTGAGAGGTTCATTCAGGAGTTTAATAACAGTGGGGACAAAACTGCTCTTGAATCTGTTGGTATGTGTTTAAGCTTCTGCATTTTCTGCCCGGCAGAAGAGGTTGGAAGAGATTATAACTGGGGTGGGAGGGGTTTTTGATTATGGTGGCTGCCTTTCCAAGGCAGTGTGAAGTAGAGACAAGAGATAATAGGTACTGCAAATGCTGGAGAATCCGAGATAACACATAATGCTGGACGAACACAGCAGGCCAAGCAGCATCATAGGAGCAGGAAAGCTTGATGATTCGGGCCTAGAAGGGTCTGCTTGGCCTGCTGAAGTATAGACAACATCAGTGGGCAGAAGGTTGGCTTATGTGATGGTTTGGGTTGTGTTCACAACTCTCTATAGAACATAGAACATAGAACATAGAACATAGAACATTACAGCGCAGTACAGGCCCTTCGGCCCTCCATGTTGCGCCGACCTGTGAAACCAACCTGAAGCCCATCTAACCTACACTATTCTATTATCATCCATATGTTTATCCAACGACCATTTACGTGCCCTTAAAGTTGGCGAGTCGACTACTGCTGCAGGCAAGGCATTCCATGCCCTTACTACTCTCTGAGTAAAGAATCTACCTCTGACATCTGTCCTATATCTATCACCCCTCAATTTAAAGCCATGTCCCCTCGTGCTAGCCATCACCATCCAAGGAAAAAGGCTCTCACAGTCCACCCTATCTAATCCTCTGATCATCTTGTATGTCTCTATTAAGTCACCTCTTAACCTTCTTCCCTCCAACGAAAACAGCCTCAAGTCCCTCAGCCTTTCCTCATAAGACCTTCCCTCCATACCAGGCAACATCCTGGTAAATCTCCTCCGCACCCTTTCCAATGCTTCCACATCCTTCCTATAACGCGGCAACCAGAACTGTACGCAATACTCCAAGTGCGGCTGCACCAGAGTTTTGTACAGCTGCAACATGATCTCACGGCTCCGAAACTCAATCCCTCTACCAATAAAACCTAGCACACCGTACCCCTTCTTAGCAACCCTATCAACCTGGGTGGGAACTTATGGTCCTGGGCAGAGCAGTTGCAATTCCAAGCCATGATGCATCCGGGTAGAATGTTTTCTTTTCTTTCTTCATTCACAGGATGTGGGCATCACTGGCTTGGTAGCATTTATTGCCCATCCCTAATTACCCAGAGGGCAGTTAAGAGTCAACCACATTGCTGTGGGTCTGGAGTCACATGTAGGCCAGACCAGGCAAAGATGACAGTTACCTCCCCTAAAGGGCATCAGTGAACCAGTCATCATTAGATTCTTAATCCCAATGTTAATGTATATGTGCATAAATCACATACCTTTCATCACACGTCCCCTAAAAGAAGAATGAATATGTCGCTTCATTTGCGAACGAAAGCTATTTTAATACTGTTTTATCATTAAATATACATTGAGTTTCATGGTTACCAAGTTGAACTTGAGCCAATTTGCATCACAGACCTCAATTTCCCTCACTTGCGCTCTTTAATAAAATGCCCACAAAAACGTTTTCTTGTCCAGGCATGTAGTTAGTTTTTACCATGGAGAAAGAAATGGAGACTGGAGAACTCAGGGAAATAAATATTGCTAAAAACCAAAAGACCTGCACAAGCTGTAAATCAAGAACAAAAACAGAAGTTGCTGGAAAACCTCAGCAGGTCTGGCAGCATGTGTGAAGGGAAAAACAGAGTTAACTTTTCGGGTCCGGTGACCCTTCCTCAGTAATAAATATTGATGTTTTGAAAACAGTTCAAATTATAGAAGAGGAAGTGCTGGAGGTCTCAGAAAACATAAAGGTGGATAAATCTCTGGAGCTGACTACGCGTATAATAGGATGTGACCGGAAGTTAGGGAAGAAATTATGGGGCTCCCAACAGAAATATTTGTATCATCCATAACCATAGATGCGGTTCCAGAGGACTGGAGGGTGGCCTTTATTTAAGAAAGGCTGTAAGGAGGAGTCTGGGAACTATAGACCTGTGATCTGACATTAGTGATGGGTAAGTTGTTGGAGGGGATTCTGAAAGACAGGATTTACATGCATTTGGAGAGGCAAGGACTGATTCGGGATAGTCAGCATGGTTTTATGCAAGGGAAATTGTGTTTCACAACTTAATTGAGTTTTTTGAGGAAGTTACCAAAATAATTGATGAGGACAGATGAGTAGATGTTGTTAAAAAGGACTATAGCAAAGCCTTTGGCAAGGTTCAGCATGATAGACTAATTAGTAATGTTAGATCACATGGGATTCAGGGAGTGCTTACCAACTGAGTAAAAAATTTGGCTTAACAGCAGGAGACACAGTTTTGTGAAGGGTAGGTTGTGCCTCACAAACCTTATTGAGTTCTTTGAGAAGGTGACTAAACAGGTGGATGAGGGTAAAGCGGTTGATGTGGTGTATATGGATTTCAGTAAAGCGTTTGATAAGGTTCCCCACGGTAGGCTATTGCAGAAAATTCGGAGGCATGGGATTGAGGGTGATTTAGCAGTTTGGATCAGAAATTGGCTAGCTGTAAGAAGACAGAGGGTGGTGGTTGATGGGAAACATTCATCCTGGAGTTCAGTTACTAGTGGTGTACCGCAAGGATCTGTTTTGGGGCCACTGCTGTTTGTCATTTTTATAAATGACTTGGATGAGGGTGTAGAAGGATGGGTTAGTAAATTTGCAGATGGCACTAAAGTCGGTGGATTTGTGGATAGTGCAGAAGAACGTTGCAGGTTACAGAGGGACATAGATAAGCTGCAGAGCTGGGCTGAGAGGTGGCAAATGGAGTTTAATGCGGAAAGTGTGAGGTGATTCATTTTGGAAGGAGTAAAAGGAATACAGAGTACTGGGCTAATGGTAAGATTCTTGGTAGTGTGGACGAGCAGAGAGATCTCGGTATCCATGTGCATAGATCCCTGAAAGTTGCCACCCAGGTTGATAGGGTTGTTCAGAAGGCGTACGGTGTGTTAGGTTTTATTGGTAGAGGGATTGAGTTTTGGAGCCATGAGGTCATGTTGCAGCTGTACAAAACTCTGGTGCGGCCGCACTGGGAGTATTGCATACAGTTCTGGTCGCCGCATTATAGGAAGAATGTGGAAGCATTGGAAAGGGTGCGGAGGAGATTTACCAGGATGTTGCCTGGTATGGAGGGAAGGTCTTATGAGGAAAGGCTGAGGGACTTGAGGCTGTTTTCGTTAGAGAGAAGAAGGTTAAGAGGTGACTTAATAGAGACATACAAGATGATCAGAGGATTAGATAGGGTGGACTGTGAGGGCTTTTTTCCTCGCATGGTGACGGCTAGCACGAGGCGACATAGCTTTAAATTGAGGGGTGATAGATATAGGACAGATGTCAGAGGTAGATTCTTTACTCAGAGAGTGGTAAGGGCATGGAATGCCTTGCCTGCAGCAGTTGTAGACTCTCCAACTTTAAGGGCATTTAAATGGTCATTGGATAAACATATGGATGATAATGGAATAGTGTAGGTTAGATGGGCTTCAGATTGGTTTCACAGGTCGGCGCAACATTGAGGGCCGAAGGGCCTGTACTGCGCTGTAATGTTCTATGTTCTATGTTCTACGAGACAGAGAGTGATGGTAGATGGGTTGTTTCTCAGACTGGAGGTCTATGACTGGTGATGTTCCGTAGGGATCGATGCTGGGTCCACTTTTGCTTGTCACTTATCTAAACAATTTGAGTGAGAATATAGGAGGCATGCTTCGTAAGTTTGTGGATGACATCAAAATTGGTGGTAGTGGAAAGTGAAGAAGGCTATCTAAGATTACAAAAAGATTTTGATCAGTTTGGTCAATGGGCTGAGGAGTGGCAGGTGGAGTTTAATTTGTATAAATGTGTAATTTGCTTTGCACTTTGGTAGAACGTACAAGGGCCGGACTTATACAATTAATAGCATGACTGTGTGTAGCTTTATAGAACAGACAGACCTAGGGAATGATCACCAGACCCGAAACGTTAACTCTGTTTTTACTTTCACAAATGCTGCCAGACCTGCTGAGCTTTTCCAGCAACTTTGTTTTTGTTTCTGTGAGAGACCTAGAGGTTCAGGTATGTCATTCTTTGAAATTAAGTCACAGATAGAGAGGATGGTTAAGAAGGCACTTAGCACGCTTGCCTCCATTGCTCAGACCTTTGAGGATAGGAGTTGGAACGTTACGTTGAGGTTGAACAGAATGTTGGTGGGGCTTCTTCTGGAGTACTTTGTGCAATTCTAGTCGCCCTCCTATAGGAAAGATGTTATTAAGCTGGAGAAGGTTCAGAAAAGATTTACCAGGATATTGCCGGGAATGGAAGTTTTGAATTGTTAAAATAGGCTGGGACATTTTTCACTGGAGAGTAGGAGATTGAGGAGGGACCTTATAGAGATTTATTAAACCATGAGGGGTATAGATAACATGAATGACAAGGGTCTTTCCTCTCAGGTGGAGGATTTCCAAACGAGAGGACATACTTTTAAGGTGAGAGAAGAAAGTTTTAAAAAGAACACAAGGGACAACTTTTTCACACAGAGAATTTGTGTGGAATGAACTGGCAGAGGAAGTGGTGGATGTGAGCACAGTGACAACCATTAAAAGACGTTTGGATAAGTACATGAACAGGAAAGGTTTGGAAGGATAGAGGCCAGACTCAGGCAGGTGGGGCTAATTAAGTTTGGGAACATGGTCAGCAAGGATTGGTTGGACTGAAGTGTTTGTTTACATGCTGGATGACTCTATAAGTCTATAAATGATTTTTAAATTGTACAGTGGGACGATTAAATTCCTGCAGAGTAAATTGCATTCCTTCAGGGTGCTATGCATTTCTTCAGTGTCATCTAACTTCTATCAGATTCAGTACATTCAACAATGTCCTGTGTATTGCATTGCTTCAGCGTTCACTAAGATCCTTCAATATGCAGAAAATTCATCCAGTACTTTCTAAATTCAGTGAGTGTGCAGTTAATTCCTTTAGCATACCATGCTTTCTTTCATTGTGCAATATATTACATCAGGGTTCAGTACATTCTGACAACGTGCAATATATTCAATCCTACAGTGCTCAGTGTTTTCCTTCAGGGTACCGTGCATTCTATGAGTGTGGAGTACTTCATTATAATGTGCAGCATATTTCACAGTACCCAGTACTTTCAAAAATGCTCCAGTACATTCCTTTCAGCCAATGTCCAGTACATTCCTACAGTGTTCAGTCTTCAGTAGACAGTGCTTTGCTTGTGTGTACTGGATTCCTCCAGTGTGCAACGCATGCATTTATTTTATCATTACATGCTGGATTCGTTGACTGGGCTGCCATTTATTGTCCATCCCCAACTTGCCTTGAAAAGTTGCCTTTAAGCCACCTCCTTGAACCACCCCATTCTGCTTTTTAGTGATTCATTACAAAAGTGTAAATTTCAGTTCCGAACTGCGGTGTCCACAGTATTCCAGCAGTGTGAAGCTGATTTCATCAGATGCTATTAAATACCTTACATAGAAGTATATTTTGACAGAGTCCAATAACCTCCACACTCTATAGTACATTCCGTCAGTGCTCACTACATTTCTTGAATGATCTCAAGTATTTAAGTAGGACTCAATTCTGCAATTTGATCTTCATTCCTTTAGTGTGTTGTAAGATTTTTCAATATTCAGTACATTGATGGAGCATTTATTAAATTTGTTCCCTGTTCAGTACATTGCCACAGTGACTGATACATTCCCACAGTGATCAATGCATTTCTGCAGTGATCAGTACATCCCTGCAGCGATCTGTGCATTCCTGCAGTGATCAATACATTCCCACAGTGCTCGGTATATTCCCGCAACTGTCAATACCTTCCCACAATGATTAGTACCTTCCCGCAGTGATCAACAAATTCTCGCAGTGATCAGTACATTCCTGCAGTGATCATTAAAATCCTGCTGTGTTCAGTACATTCTCAGAGTGATCAGTACATTCCCTCAGTAATGGATATATTTGCACAGTGTCTAGTACATTCCCGCATTGGTTAGTACATTTCCGGAATGTTGAGTATATTCCCACAGCGATCAGTTTGTGCCCACAGTGATCAGTACATTCCCGCAGTAATCAGTATGTCCCTGTATTGATCAATAGATTACTCCAGTGATCAGTACAATTCTGTAATCATAAATACATTCAATACATAAATACATGCAGTGTCCATTGCATTCCCGCAGTGATCAATACCTTCCTGCAATTTTCAGTACATTCCCGCAGTGACTAGTACATGCCCAAAATGATCAATAAATTCCCACGGTGTCAGCACATTCCTGGAATGGTGAGCACATTAACACAGTGATCAATACACTCCTGCAGTGATCATTAAAATACTGGAGCGGTCAGTCCATTCCCACAGTGATCATTCATTCCCACAGTGATCAGTACATTCCTACTGTGATTAACACAATTCTGCAGTAATCAGTACATTCCCACTGTATTCAGTACATTCCCACAGTGATCATTACATTCCCACAGTGATCAGTGCGTTGCTGCAGTGATCAATACATTTCTGCAGTGATGAGTACATTCCTGGGCTAATCAGTACATTCCTGCAGTACTCAGCCCATTTCCACAGTGATTGGTACATTCCTGTAGAGCTCAATATATTCCTGCAGTGGTCACTACATTCCTGCAGTAATCAATACATTCCTGCATTAATCAATACATTCCTGCAGTGATCGATACATTCCTGCAGTGATCAATACATTCCTGCAGTGATCAATACATTCTTGCAGTGATCAATGCATTCCCGCAGTGCTCAGTATATTGCTGCAGTGCTCTGTACATTCAAGCAATGTTCAGCACGTTTCCATAGTGATCAGTACATTCCTGCTGTGATTAGTACATTCCCACAGTGATCAAGACATTCCCACAGCGATCAATATCTTCCTGTAGTGTTCAGCACATTCCTGCTGTGGTCAGCACATTCCTGCAACAATCAATACATTCAGACAGTTATCAGTACATTGCTGCACTGATGAATACATTACCGCAGTGATCAGTACATTCCTGCCTTGATCAGAAAAGTTGTGCATTGTTCAGTACCTTACTGTGCTGGTTAGTACATTCCCGCAGTGATCAATAAATTCCCGCAGCAGTCAGTACATTCCTGACATGTTGAGTACGTTCCCAGAGAGATCAATACATTCCTGCAGTGATCAGTACATTCCTACAAGATAGTACATTACTGCAGTGTTCAGTGCATTCTCGCAGTGATCAATACATTCCTGCAGTGATCCTTACATTCCCGCAGTGGACTGTACATTCCGGCTGTGATCAGTAAATTCCCACAGTGATGAATACATTCATGCATTGATGAGTACATTCCCGCAGTGATCAATGCATTTGTGGAGTGATCAGTATGTTCCAGCTGTGATCAGTATGTTCCACAGTGATAACAGACAACAGACAATAGACAATAGGTGCAGGAGTAGGCCATTCAGCCCTTTGAGTCAGCACCACCATTCATTATGATCATGGCTGATCATCCACAATCAGTATCCTGTTCCTGCCTTATTCCCATAGCCCTCGATTCCATTATCTATAAGAGCTCTATCCATCTCTTTCTTGAAAGTATCCAGAGACTTGGCCTCCACTACCTTCTGGGGCAGAGCATTCCATATAGATGTGTACATCGCCATTGTGATCAGTGCATTCCCATAGCCATCAATATATTCTCACAGTGATCAGTACATTCCCGCAGTGATCAGTAGATTCCTGCAGTTTACAGCATATTGCCGCAGTGATCAATACATTTCGGCAGTGATCAATGTATTCTGGGAGTGTTCCATACATACCTGCAGTGATCAGATTGTTCCACAGTGATGAGTATATTCCCACAGTGATCAGTACAAGTACATTCCCGCAATAATCAGTAATTTCCTGCTGTGACCCACACATTCCTGAAGTGGTCAATGCATTCCCGCAGTGATTGATATATTTGCACAGTGTTCAGTACTTTCCCGCAGTGATCAGTATATTCCCGCAATGTTCAGTACTTTCCTGCAGTGATTAGTATAATCCTGCTGTGTTCAGTATATTTCCACAGTGATCAATACATTCCTACAGAATTCAGTACATTGTTGCAGTGATCAATACATTCCAGCAGTGATTGGAACGTTCCTGCAGTGATCAGTATATTTCCGCAGTGATCAATACATTACTGCATTGTTCAGTACATTCACGCAGTGATCAATACACGATCACAGTGATCAGTAGGTTCCCACAGTGACCCTTACATTCCCGCAGTGACCAGTACATTCTGGCTGTAATCAGTAAATTCCCACAGTGATGAATACATTCACACATTAATGAGTATGTTCCCGCAGTGATCAATACATTTGTGGAGTGATCAGTATCTTCCACAGTGATGAGTACGTTGCCACGATGATCACTATATTGCAACAGGGGTCAATATATGCTCACAGTGATCAGTAGATTCCCGCAGTTTTCAGTACATTGCCACAGTGATCAATACATTTCCACCGTGAAATTCAAAAAAATTTTTTTAAAGATCTGGCATTAAGAGTCTAATGATGAGCCTGAATCCATTGTCGATTATTGGGCAAAACTCACCTGGTTCACTAATGTCCTTGAGGAAAGGAAACTACCATCCTTACCTGGTCAAACCTACATGTGACTCCAGACCCAAAGCAATATGGTTGACTCTTAACTGCCCTCTGGGAAATTAGACATTGGCAATAAATGCTGCTTGGCCATTGACGTCCTCATCCCATGAATGAGTAATAAAAGTAATACATTCCGGCTGTGTTCCATACATTCCAGCATTCATCAATACATTTGCACAGTGACATACATTCCTACAATAATCAGTGCATTCCTGCAGTGATCAATACGTTCCTGCAGTGGTCAATATGTTCCCACAATGATCAGTGTTCATTACGTTCCTGCAGGGAACAGTATATTCCCACAAAGTTCAGTACTTTGCCACAGTGATTAATTCATTCCCACAGTGGTCAGTGCATTCCCGAAATGTTGAGTACGTACCCTCAGTGATCAATACTTTCCCACAGTAACCAGCACTTCCCTGTAGTGATCAATACATTCTTGCAGTGATCAGTACAATTCCGCGGTGATAAATAAATTCCCACAGTTATCAATGTATTCCTGCAGTGTTCAGTACTTTCGTGTGGTGACCAGTACATTCTAGCAGTGATCATTGTATGCCCACAGTGACTAGTACCTTCCCACAGAGATCAGTATATACCCACAGCGATCAGTACGTTCTCACAGTGATCAATAAATTCCCACAGTGTCAGCACATTCCTGGAATGATGAGTACATTAACACAGTGCTCAGTACATTCCCGCAGTGATTGATATATTCCTGCAGTGGTGGATATATTCCTACAGTGATCAAAGCATTCACTTAGTGATGAGTACTTTCCGCAGTGTTCAGTACAATTCCCACAATGATCAGTGTAATCAAACAATATTCAGTCCATTCATGCTTTAATCAGAATGTTCCTGCAGTGATCGATACATTCCCACAGTGACCAACAGTCCTACAGTGTTCAGTACGTTGCCACAATGATCAGTAATATTCCTGCAATGTTCAGTACTTTCCTGCAGAGTTTAATTCATTCTCGCATTGGGCAGAAAATTCCCAGAGTGTTGAGTCCATTCCTGCAGTGATCCATACATTCCCGCAGTAATCAATGCTTTCCCGTAGTGATCAATACAGCCCTGCATTGATCAGTACAATTCCACAGTAACAAATACATTCCCGCAGGTATCAACACATTTCCTCAGTGTTCAGTACATTCTGTAGTGATCACTATATTTGAACAGTGATCAGATATTCCTGTAGTGATCAGTTCATTACCGCAGTGATCAGAACATTCCCACAGTTTTCAGCACATTCCTGCTTGACCAATACATTCCTACAGTGATCAAAACATTCTTTCTGTGATGAGTACATTTCTGCAGTGATCAATTCATTCTTCTTGTGATCAGTACATTCCCACAATGATTAGAACATTCCCGCAGTGACCAATACATTTACAAAGTGAGCAATACATTCCTGCAGTGATCAATACATTGCCACAGTGATCTAAACATTCTTCCCACAATTCAATACTTTTCTGCAGGGCTCAGTACATTCCCGCAGTGATCAATACATTTGTAGAGTAATCAGTATGTTCCTGCTGTGATCAGAATGTTCCACAGCGATGGGTACATCACCATGTTGATCAGTACATTCTTGCAGAGATCAATACATTCCAGCGGTCTTCCGTTCTTACCCGCAGTTATCAGTATGTTCCACTGACCCTCAGAACATCCCACCCAGACCCAGCCCCAGCCCCAGCCCTCTATAACCCACCTAATCTACACATCCCTGAACACTACGGGCAATTTAGCATGGCCAACCCACCTAGCCTGCACATCTTTGGACCATGGGAGGAAACCGGAGCACCCAGAGGAAACCCACGCAGACATGGGGAGAATGCGCAAACTCCACACAGACAGTTGCCCGAGGGTGGAACTGAACCCTGGTCCCTAGCACTGTGAGGCTGCAGTGCTAACCACTGAGCCGCCGTGCCACCGTGCCACACTTTAAGTGCATTCCAGCAGTACATTCCAACAGTTTTCAGTGCATTCCCTCAATGATCATTACATTGCTGCCGCAATCAGTACTTTGCTGCAATGCCCAATAAATACCTCTAGTGATCAGTACATTCCCATAGTGTTCAGCACATTCCTGCAGCGATCAGCACATTCCTGCAGCGATCAGTACATTCCTGCAGTGATCAATATATTCCTCCAGTCATCAATACATTTCTGCTGTGGTCAATACTTTTTTGCAGTGCTCAGTACACATCTGCAGTGATCAATACATTTGTGCAGTGATCAATACATTCCCGCAGTGACCAATGCATTCCTGCAGTGAGCAACACATTCCTGCAGTAGTCAATGCATTCCCACAGTGCTCAGCACATTGCTACAGTGCTCTGTACATTCAAGCAATGTTCGGTACGTTTCCATAGTGACCAGTACATTCCCGCAGCAATCAGTACTTTCCGAAAGTGATCAATTCATTCCTACAGCGATCAGTACATTCCCACAATGATCAGTACATTCCCGCAGTGTTCAGTACATTCCCGCAGTGTTTAGCACATTCCCGCAGTGATCAGTACATTCCTGCAGTGATCGATATATTCCTCCAGTGATCAATACATTTCCGCTGTGGCCAATACTTTTCTTCAGTGCTCAGTATATTTCCGCAGTGATCAATACTTTCCCACATTGATCAATACATTCCTGCAGAGGTCAGTACTTTGCCACATTGATCAATACATTCGAGCAGTCATCAGAACATTCTTGCAGTGATCAGTTCATTACTGCAGTGATCAGAACGTTCGCACATTTTTCAGCACATTCCCACAGTGATCAACACATTGCTGCAATGGTCAAAATTTTCTTCCAGCAATGAATACTTTACCAGGGCATACAGTACATTCCCCAATGATCAGTACATTCCCACAATGATCACTAGATTCCCACAATGATCAATAGTTTTCTGCAGTGCTTAGTACATTCACGCAGTGATCAATACATCTGTGGAGTGATCAGTATGTTCCACAGTAATGAGTGATGAGTGCATTGCCGCAGTGATCACTATAGTCCCACAGCCATCAATGTATTCCTGCAGTCATCAACGCTTTCCTGCACTTTTCAGCACATTACGGAGGTGATCAATACATTTCCGCAGTGATCAATACATTCTGGCAGTGATGAGTACATATGCACAGTGACCAGAATGTTTTTCAGCAATGAGTACATTCCTGCAGTGATCAGTACATTGACGCAGTCAAAAATACATTCCCCAGCAATCAGTACATTCCTGCAGAAATCAATACACGCACGCAGGGGTCAATATATTCCTGCAATGCACATTCCAGCAGTGGTCTGTACATTCAAGCAATGTTCAGTACGTTTCTGCAGTGATCAGTATACTCCCACATCAATCAATATATTCCTGCATTCAGCTATACATTCCCGCAGTGATCAATACATTCAAGCAATGTTCAGTACATTCATGCAGAGATCAATACATTCCTGCAGTGATCTGTACATTCCCACGGTGATTGATGTATCCCCAAAGTGTTTAGTACTTTCCCACAGTGATCAGTACATTCCTGCAAAGTTCAGTACTTGCCTGCAGTGATTAATTCATTTCTGCAGTGATCAGTACATTCCCACATGAAACAGTACTTTCCCACGGTGATCAATTCAGTTGTGCAGCAATTGGTAAAATTCCGCAGTGTAAATGCATTCCTGCAGTTATCAATATATTCCCACAGTGTTCAGTAGATTCCGACAGTGATCCGTACATTCCAGCAGCGATCATTGCGTTCCCGCAGTATCCAGAACCTTCCAGCAAAGTTCAGTATATTCCCGCAGTGATCACTATATTCCTGCAGTGTTCCGTAGATTTCCACAAAGACCAATGCATTCCTGAAGTGATTGGTACATTTCCAAAGTGTGCATGACATTCCCACAGAGATCAATATATTCTCACAGTGATCAATATATTCCTGCAGTGATCAATATATTCCTGCAGTGATCAAAGCATTCTTTCGATGATGAGTAAATTCCCCCAGTGATCAGGACATTCCTGCATTGATCAGTACAATCCCGCAGTGATAAATATATTCCCTCAGTTATTAAAATATTCCCGCAGCATTCAGTACTTTCCTATAGTCATCAGCACATTCCAGCAGTGATCATTGCATTCCTGCACTAATCAGTATATTCCTGCAATGTTTAGTACATTCCTGTAGTGATCAGTACCTTCCCACAATGAGCAATAAATTTCCACAGTGTCGGCTCATTCCTGGAATGGTGAATACATTAACGCAGTGATCAGTACATTCATGCAGTGATCAGTACATTGCTGTGATCAATACCTTCCCGCAATGATCAATGCAGTCCCACAGGGGTCAATACATTCCTGCAGTGATCTGTGCTCTTCCACAGTAATCAATGCAATGTTGCAGAGAACAGCACGCTCCTGCAGTGATAAACACATTCCTGAAGTGATCAATACATTCCTGCAGAGGTCAATACATTCCTGCAGTGAATAGCACATTCCTGCAGCCACCAATGCATTCCCGCAGTGATCCTTACATTCCCACTGTTTTCAGTACATTCCGCAGTGATTAGTACATTTCTGCAGTGTTCAGTAGATTTGCACAATACATTCCCTAATACATCAGTACATTCCCAAAGTGTTCAGGACGTTCCCGCAGAGATTAATATATTCCTGCAGTGATGAATAAGTTTAAGCAGTGATCAGTGAGTTCTTCCAGTGATCAGTAAATTCCTGCAGTGATCAACAGGATCATGCAGTGATCAGTGCATTCTCACTGTGTCCAGTACATTCCCACAGCGTTCAGTACATTCCAGCAGTGATTAGTACATTCCCACAATGTTCGGGACATTCCTGCAATAATTAGTACATTCCAGCAGCGAACAGCACATTCCTGCAGTTTTCAGTAGATTTCTGCAATGACCAATACATTCCCGAAGTGATCAGTACATTCCTGCAAAATTCAGTAAATTGTCACAGTGTTTAATACATTCCAGCAGTGATCAGAACACTCTCGCAGTGTTCTGTTTGTTGCTGCAGTGAGCAGAACTTTCACACACTCTTCAGTGCATTCTCAGAGTGTTGAGCACATACCCGCAGTCATCAATACATTCCTGCAGTAATGAGTTTCTTCTTGCACTGATCAAAGCGTTCTTTCCGTGATCAGTACTTTCCTGCAGCATTCAGTACATTCCATAGTGATCAGTACATTCCATAGCGATCAGTACATTCAGCAGTGATCAGTATATTCCTGCAGTGATCAATACATTCCTGCTGTGATCAGTACATTCTGACCATGATCAATACTTCTCTGCAGTGCTCAGTACATTCCCACCGTGATCAGTACTTTCCTGAGGCGTTCAGTACATTCCCACAGTGATGAGTACATTCCTACAGTGATGAGTACATTCCTACAGTGATCAGGACATTCCTACTGTGATCAGCACATTCCAACCATGATCAATACTTTTCTGCAGTGCTCAGTACAGACCTGTAGTGATCAATACATTCGTGTGGTGATCAGTACATTCCTGCCTTGATCAGTATTTCCCACATTGATTAGTACATTGCTGTGGGATTCAGCACATTCCTGCAGTGATATTTATATTCTTTCAGTGATCAGTACATTTCCACAGCTTTCAATATATTTCCACAGTTATCAATATATTTCCACGGTGATGAATACTTTCTGGCAGATTTCAGTGCATGCCTGCAATGTTCAGTACATTCCCACAGAGATCAATACATTCCTGCATTGCTCAGCACATTCCCGCAATGATCAATACATTCCTGCAGCATCAATATCTTTGCGCAGATTTCCATATGTTCCTGCCATCGTCATTACATTTCAGCAGTCATCAAAGCATTTCTGCGGTGATCAATTTAATCCTGCAGCGAACAAAGTATTCTTTTAGTGATAAGCATATTCCAACAGAATTCAATACATGGTCGCAGTGATCAGTACATGACTGCAGCCATCATTACATTTCTGCAGTGATCAATTCATTCCTGCTGTGATCAGTACGTTGCCACAATGATCAGTATATTCCTTCAGTGATCAATACATTCCCGCAGTGATCAGTACGTTCCAGCAGTGTTCAGTACATTCCCACAGGGATCAGTAAATTCTCCAGGGTTCAGTACATTCCCGCAGTGATCAGTATATTCCCGCAGTGATCAATACATTCCCACAGTGATCAGTACATTCCAGCAGTGTTCAGTACATTCCCACAGGGATCAGTAAATTCTCCAGGGTTCAGTACATTCCCGCAGTGATAAACACAAGCCTGCAGTGATCAGTACATTCCCAGAGATATTAAGAACTGCAGATGCTGGAGTCAGAGGTAACACAGTGTGGAGCTGAAGGAACGCAGCAGGAATTTCACTGCAGGAAAATTTTCTGAAGAAGTTTTCCGACCTGAAATGTAAACTTTCCTGCTTCTCTGATGCTGCCTGGCCTGCTGCGTTCCTTCAGCTCCATACTGTTATCTCAGTACTTTCCCGCTGCGTACAGGACATTCCCGCAGTGATCAACACGAACTTGCAGTGATCAGGATATTCGTGTATAATTAGTACAGTGCCACTGTGATCAATACTTTTCTGCAGTGCTCAGTACATTCCTGGAGTGATCAGTTCATTACCGCAGTGACCAGAACATTCCCGCAGTGATTAGTTCATTGCTACAGAGATCAATTTATTCCTGCAGTGATCAAAGCATTCTTTCAGTGATGAGTACATTCCCACAGTGTTCAGTACATTCCCACAGTGATCAGGGCATTCACACACTATACAGTACATTCCCGCAATGTTGTGCACATACCCGCAGTCATCAACACATTCCTGCAGTGATGAATTTATTCCTGCAGTGATCAAAGCATTCTTTCAGTGATGAGTACTTTCTGCAGTGTTCAGTAAATTCCTGCAGTGAGTAGTACATTCCTGCAGTGATCAGTACATTCCTGCTGTGATCAGTACATTTCCACAGTGATCAATACTTTTCTGCAGTCCTCAGTACATTCCTGCA
>JAHRHZ010000248.1:126062-167742 GCA_024137785.1 Ginglymostoma cirratum | reverse complement strand
GTTCCCGCAGTGATCAATACATTCCCGCAGTGTTCGGTACATTCTGGAAGTGATCAGTAATGTCCTGCGTTGATCAATACATTCCTGCAGTGAGCAATACCTTCCTGCAGTCCTCAGTATATTCCTGCAGTGATCAATGCATTCCTGGAGTGATCAGTACACTCCCGCAGTGATCCATAAATTTATGCTGTGACCAATACATTCCGGCAGTGATCGGTATTTTCACAGTGACCAGTACTTTCTCGCAGTGATCAACAGATTGCCACAGCAATCTGTAAATTCCCACAGATATCAGTACATTCCAGCAGTGATCAGTAAATTCCTGCAGTCCTCAGTACGTTTCTGATGAAGGGTCTAGGCCCGAAACGTCAAGCTTTCCTGCTCCTATGATGCTGCTTGGTCTGCTGTGTTCATCCAGCTCCACACCTTGTTATCTCGGATTCTCCAGCATCTGCAGTACCTCTTATCTCAGTACCTTCCTGTAGTGTTCAATACGTTCCCGCACTGATCAATATATTCTCACTGTGATCGGTACATTCCTGTAATGATCAATGCATTCCCACACTGCTCAGTACATTAGCACAATGTTCAGTACGTTACTGCAGTGATTAGTGCATTCCCGCAGTGATCACTATATTCCCACATTCATCGATGCAATTCCTGCTGCGATCAATACCTTCCCACAGTGATCACTACATTCCCGCTGTGGTCAGTCCATTTCTGCAGTGATCACTACATTCCCATTTTGTTCATTACATTCCACTGTGATCAGTACATTCCAACAGTCATCAACTCATTCCCGCTGTGTTCAGAATATTCCCGCAGTGATCAGTACATTCCTGCAGTGTTCAAAACATTCTTGCAGTAAACAATACATTTCCACAATTATCAATACATTCCCGCAGTGATCAATATGTTCCCACAGTGATCAATATATTCCCACAGTGATCACTTCATTCCCACAGTGATCTATACATTTCTGCAGTGATCAATATATTCCCGCTGTCCTCAGTACGTTTCTGCGGTGATCATGCATTCCCGTAATGATCATTACATTCTCGCTGTGATGAATATATTGCCATAATGATCAATATATTCCTGCAATGATCAGTACATTTTCACAGTATCAATATATTTCCGTATTTTTCAGTACATTATAGCAGTGTATACATAAATATATATATATATAGCTGGTATGGAGGGCGCGAGCTATGACGAGAGGTTGAGTAGATTAGAATTATTTACATTAGAAAGACAGAGGTTGACGGGGGACCTGATTGAGATCTACAAAATCATGAGAGGTATAGACAGTGTGGATAGCAGGAAGCTTTTTTCCAGAGTGGGGGACTCAGTTACTAGGGGTCACGGTTTCAAGGTGAGAGGGGAAAAGTTTAAGGGAGATATGCGTGGAAAGTTCTTTACGCAGAGGGTGGTGGATGCCTGGAACACGTTGACAGTGGAGGTGGTAGAGGCAGGCACGATAGCGTCATTTAAGATGCATCTAGACAGATACATGAATGGGCAGGGAGCAGAGGGATACAGATCCTTGGAAAATAGGTGACAGGTTTAGATGGAGCATCTGGATCGGCGCAGACTCAGGGGGCCGAAGGGCCTGTTCCTGTGCTGTAATTTTCTTTGTTCTTTGTACATTCCTGCAGTGATCAGCACATTCCAGCAGTGATCAATGCATTCCCACAGTGCTCAGTGCTTTGGCACAACGTTCAGTATGTTCCCACAGTGATTAGTATATTCCCACATTGATCAATATATTCCCGTAGTAATCAATACATTCATGCAATGCTCAGTACTTTCCTACTTTGATCACTACGTTCTCACAGTGATCAGTACATTCCTGCTGTGATCACTACATTCCTGCTGTGATCAATACATTCTTGCTGTGATCAGTACAGTCCTGCTGTGATCACTACATTCCTGCTGTGTTCAGTACATTCCTGCTGTGATCAGTACATTCCTGCTGTGATCAATACATTCCCGCGATGATCATTTCACTTCCACAGTGATCAATACATTTCTAGTGTTCAGTACATTCCTGCTGTGTTCAGAACTTTCCCACACTGATCAATATATTCCCGCTGTGTTCAGTACATTCCTGCCGTGATCAGTACATTCGAGCAGTGATCAATGCATTCCCTCAGTGCTCAGTGCAAAGAACAACGAAGAACAAAGAAAATTACAGCACAGGAACAGGCCCTTCGGCCCTCCAAGCCTGCACTGATCCAGATCCACTATCTAAACCTGTCGCCTATTTTCCAAGAATCTGTATCCTTCTGCTCCCTGCCCATTCATGTATCTGTCTAGATACATCTTAAATGAAGCTACCGTGCCCGCCTCTACCACCTCCGCTGGCAACGTGTTCCAGGCACCCACCACCCTCTGCGTAAAGAACTTTCCACGCATATCTCCCTTAAACTTTTCCCCTCTCACCTTGAAATCGTGACCCCTAGTAATTGAGCCCCCCACTCTGGGAAAAAGCTTCTTGCTGTCCACCCTGTTTATACCTCTCATGATTTTGTAGATCTCAAACAGGTCCCCCCTCAACCTCTGTCTTTCTAATGTAAATAATCCTAATCTGCTCAACCTCTTGTCATAGCTTGCGCCCTCAATACCAGGCAACATTTTGGTGAACCTCCTTTGCACCCTCTCCAAAACATCCACATCCTTTTGGTAATGCGGCGAGCAGAACTGTATTCCAAATGTGGTCGAACCAAAGTGCAACATGACCTACCTGCTAACTCTTGCACTCAATACCCCGTCCAATGAATGAAAGCATGCCGTATGCCTTCTTGACCATTCTATCAACCTGCATTGCCACCTTCAGGGTACAATGGACCTGAACACCCAGATCTCTCTGTGCATCAATTTTCCCCAGGGTTTTTCCATTTATCGTACAGTGCGCTCTTGAATTGGATCTTCCAAAATGCCTCACCTCGCATTTGCCTGGATTGAACTCCATCTGCCATTTCTCTGCCCAACTCTCCAATCTATCTATATTCTGCTGTGTTCTCCGACAGTCCACTTCACTATCTGCTACTCCACCAATCTTAGTGTCATCTGCAAACTTGCTAATCAGACCATCCATACCTTCCTCCAAATCATTTATGTATATCACAAACAACAGTGGTCCCAACACGGATCCCTGTGGAACACCACAGTTCTCCATTTTGAGAAACTTCCTTCCACTACAACTCTCTGTCTCCTGTTGCCCAGCCAGTTCTCTATCCATCTAGCTAGTACACCTTGGACCCCATGCGACTTCACGTTCTCCATCAGCCTAGCATGGGGAACCTTATCAAATGCCTTACTGAAGTCCATGCATATGACATCCACAGCCCTTCCCTAATCTATCAACTTTGTCACTTCCTCAAAGAATTTGTCACTTCCTCAAAGAATTGAATGTATTGGCGCAATCTTCAGTACATTGGCAAAATTATCAGTACATTCCTACACTGTTCCTGCAGTGATTAGTGCATTCCTGCAGTGATCAATAAATTCTCCCCATGGTCACTACATTCCCTGAATGGTGAGTCCATTCCCGCTGTGATCAGTACATTCCTGCACTGATCAGTACATTGCTGCATTGATCAGCATGTTCCCATACAGATGAGTACTTTCCCACAGTGACCAGTACATTACCAGAGTGACCAATACATTCCAACTATGATCAGTACTTTCCTGCAGTGATCAAATCATTCGGGCAGTGGTCAGAACAATTCTGCAGCGGTCCGTATATTCCTGCAGTGATCCATACATTGCTGCAGTTGTCGGTGTATTCCCACAGAGATCAGCACATTCATTCAGTGTTCAGTCCATTTACACAGTAATCAATATATTCCTGCAGTGATCAATACTTTCCTGCAAAGATAAATACGCTCTTGCGATGTACAAGGCAGGATTTTTTACACAGAGGGTGGTGAGTGCCTGGAACTCTCTGCTGGGGAAGGTAGTGGAAGCAGATACTTTTAACTTTTAAAGGGCATCTTGACAAATACATGAATCGGATGGGAAAAGAGGGATACGGTCCCCAGAAGGGTAGGGGGTTTTAGTTGTAGCAGGCAGCATGTCATTGCAAGCTTGGAGGGCCGAAGGGCCTATCTCATGCTGTAATTTTCTTTGTTCTTTGTCCCGGCAGTGATCATTTCGCTCCCACAGTGATCAATGCATTTCTGCAGTGTTCAGTATTTTCCCGCAGTGATCATCATCGTCCCACAGTTACCAATACATTCCTGCAGTGATTAACACTTTGCCACAGTGATCCATGAATTCCCACAGTTATCAGTACCTTCCTACAGTGATCAATACATTCCTTCAGTGATCAGTACATTCCTGCAGTGATCAGTACATTCTTTCAGTGATCAGTACATTCCTGCAGTGATCAGTACATTCCCGCAGTGATCAATATTTCCTCCTGCATTCAGTTCATTCTGGAAGTGATCAGTAATTTCCCACATTGATCAATGCATTCCTGGAGTGATCAATGCTTTCCTGCAGTCCTCAGTACATTTCTGCAGTGATCATTACACTCCTGAAGTGATCAATATATTTCTGCAGTGATCAGTACTTTTTCACAGTGGTCAATACATTCCCACAGTGATCATTTCACTCCCACAGTAAACGATGCTTTCCTGCAGTGATCAGTACACTCCCGCAATGACCCATAAATTCCCGCAGTGATCAATATCTTCCTGCAGTGACCAGTACATTCTCACAGTGATCGATACATTCTCGCAGTGATCAATATACTCCCGCAGTGATCAGAACAATCCTTCAGCAATGTGTATATTCCCATGTTGATCAATACATTCCCGCAGCGATCAATACATTCCCAAAATGATCAATATATTCCTGCAGTGAACGTGGCCAATTAATTTCAATGAAGCACCTTGACACAGAAAGCCAGCTGAATTTGTACCTGATGGTGTTGACAATGTGAAACCAATCATATAAGAATTTGATTATGCCATTATGGGTACACAAGGTGAGGGCATTTAGAAAATCTGAAACAGCTAACTTCCACTTGCCAGTGTAAGCACCATTCAGCTCTCAGAGAAAGCCCATCTAATTAACCAAAGGTACCACAGTATTTTAGGTCAAAGTCTTCTTTGCAGAAATTATAGAGATATAACATTCTTGACAGCAGAATTAACGGAAGGAAGGTGTTTGTGAAGGGACTGGATACGACAGAATATTCAAGAAGACAGTCTGTGCGAACTTGGAGAGGTTAAGTTATCATTTACTGCTTCTTATTAATAGGGTTTACATTAGTGCGACCTGTCTTTATTTAAACAGCGTTCCAGTAGAATTTAGACCAGGTCAGAAGTAGTTAGTAGTCTGAGTGGGAATTGTTGAATTTTTCGTAATTTTGTTAATTTGTTCATTGTTGAGTTAAATAAATAAATTGTTTTTTCTTACTTGCGATGTAGAGATCAGGGATTTTCTTTATCTTAACCATTCTTTTAACAGGTTACAAGGAGAAAGACGAGCTTCTCTGGGTGTTACAGTGGTAATCGTTCGAGGGGAAGCCTTACACTTGTCATTACAGATTGGGGCTCGTGTTTTACTTTAATTATCAGAGGGTTCGGCTACTTCCCCTTCGTAACAAAAATTGGGACCTGAAGTTCAGGACCTCAACAGATTTGGACAGATTGAGTCCAGGATATGGATGGTTTGAGTTCGGGATTTAGTTGGTTTGTGTACAAGTTCTGAACAGATTTGGACAGATTTACATAGACGTGGGGATTAGTGTCCTAGATCTTTAAATAATACTTAAGTAAGAAAAATCTGTTTAATTTTGATTACGCATGGTAGGTTAAGTTAAAAGTGAGTGAAATGGCTCTTAACATTACTAAAGAGGTTCTGGGATTTGAAAATGCTTCCTAAATTTGCTACAAAAGTTTAGAAAGACAGAGGATGGATATAGTTTTAGAATTAGCAAGCACATTAAATTTGGGTTTAACGAGGGATAAAAGGAAAGCTGAAATTGCAATGGAGTTAGTCAAGTACTTAGGTATATCAGAGAAGCAGGCAAGTGCAGTAGAATTAGAAAAACTTAGATTACAAATGAGACGTCTGGAGTTTGAGAATGAAAGGAAGGCGAGAGAGTTTGAATTACAGTTACAAGCAGCGGAGCGAGAAAGAGAGAGAGAAAGAGAGAGAGAGAGAGAAAAGGGAAAAAATGTTCAAGTTGCAAAAGATGAAGTTGGAACTTGAGCAAAAGACTTCAAATAGCAAAAGGAAAAGTACAAGATAGAAATGAAGATGAGCAAACTCATAGAAGCCAACAGCCTAATAGGGGCATATACAAATATGTCAAAGCTTTGTCAAAAAATTGATGAAAAGGATATAGAAGCCATTTTCATTTCCTTCGAGAAATTGGCTAAACAGGTGAACTGGCCAGAGACTGTGTGGCTAATGTTAATTCAGACCAAGTTGGTAGGTAGGGCTAGTGAGGAGTTTGCAGTGCTGTCAGAGGAGGTGTCAAGACAAAACAAAGAATTAAAACAGACTATTTTGAGCTTCTGCTAATTGGTACCAGAAGTGTGTAGGCAATGACTCAGAAACATAAAGAAGGAACCAGGTCAGAGTTATGCTGAGTTTGAAAGAATTAAACACAGCAACTTCGATAGATGGGTGAGAGCATTAAAGATAGAAAAGACATATGAGGATCTTAGAAAGACAATTCTGCTGGAGGAGTTTGAAAACTCACTTCCTGAGAGGATAAGAACTCATATTGAGGAACAGGAAGTTACCAAAGTAAGAAGAGCTGCAGAGATGGCACATGAATATGCATTAGTGCATAAATCGAAATTTAGCATCCAACAGCAATTTCATTTCGTGAGGGATAGAAATTGGGAAAAAGGGAGATCCTTCAATGAAAAACAAAAAGTAGATCACACTGGGAACAATTTACCACAACTCAAAAAAGAAACCCAAGAGGTTGAAAAGGAGGTGAAAGACCTCACGCGTTTTCACTGTGATAAGATGGGATGCACAAAGTCACAGTGCTAGTGGCTTAAGAACGGCGCTGGGAAAATGGATGTGGTGAAGATGCTAAACCAATGGGATTAGTTGAGGTAATGAAGGAAATCTCAAAAGAAGTTGAGGAGCTGCAGGAGAATGCACAACCTAGTTACGGGCTGGATAGTGAGATGGTGCCAGATCTCTACAAAGGCTTCACCTCTATGGGTGAGGTTTACTCAGTAAATGCGGAGGGAGAAGGTAAAGAAGTTGCAATATTCAAAGATATGGGAGCTGGTCAGTTTCTAGTAGTAAGAGATGAAAGTATTTGCACTCCTTCTGAAATGTTACCCGAGAGAGTGGTAATCTGGGGAATGGATAGAGACAGATTTAGCGTTCCCCTTTTTAAGATCAGGTTGGAAAGTCCAATCAAGACTGGGGAAGTGACAGTGGGAGTGGTTGAAAGAGAGTCTATTCCAGGAATACAGTTTGCTCCTGGAAATGACCTAGCAGGATCAAAAGAGGGAGTGATGCCCCTTGTAATGGAGAAGCTGAAGGAAAGTCAGGGAACTGAGGAGTTAAAAGAAAAACACCCTGGAATTTTTCTGAACCGTGAGGTGAGAAGATCTCACAGTCATAGGTTAAAGCAAGAGGGAAAACCAAAGAGAAAATCGATGGAGTTGAGGTCCAGTTGGCTGACACCTTGTTTGTCAAAAAGGTCAAGGGAGAACTTAAACAGGTAGAGGATCAGGCAGAGCTGTTTAGTTTTGAAAGATTACTGGAGTTACAACAGAAAGACGAGACAATAAAAGATCTATATCATAAAGCTTACTCGAAAAAGGAATCAGAATCTATTCCCGAGTGTTATTAAGTTAAAGATAGAATCCTAAGGTGAAAATGGAGACCATGGCAGGTTAGTGCAGGGGAGAAATGGGCAGAAGTGCACCAGATTGTGTTGCCGGTAGTATACAGACAGGAAGTATTGTGGGTAGCACACAAATTACTAGTGGGAAGTCATTTAGGAGTGAGGCTAAAATACAAAAGTGCTTCTATTGGCCTGGATTGCATAAGGATGTGGTTGAATTTTGCCATACCTGTCATACTTGTCAAATTGTAGGAAAGCCACGAGCAATAATGAAACCAAGCCACATTTGAAAAACCTTCCATGTGGGTTACGACTGACTGTGTAGGTCCTCTTTCTAAAACCATAAGTAGGAACCAGTACTTGTTAACCATAATGGATACGTTTACCAAATTTCCAGAGGTAATTCCATTTCAGAGTGCCAAGACAAAAAGGGTTGTGCAAGAATTGGAACAAAAACAGAAGTTGCTGGAAAACCTCATCAGGTCTGGGAGCATCTGTGAATAAAAAGATCAGAGTTAACATTTCGGGTCAGGTGACCCTTCCTCAGAACTGTAAGAGTTGAATGCTTTCTCTTCTTTACATGGTATAGCCTACCCAAGGAAGCTCAGTCAGACCAAGGGTCCAACTTTACTGCCAAATTATTTAAGGAGGTTACGGATAGTTTAGGCATCAAGCACTTTAAATCAAGTATGTACGTACCATCTTGAATCCCAGTGAGCATTAGAAAGGTGGCATCAGACCCTAAAGATCATGCTGAGGGCTTATTGCCAGGATTACCCAAATTATTGGGATAAACGTATCCCATTTATGTTGTTTGCTATTAGAAATACCCCAAATGAATCGATTTAGTTTACTCTATTTGAGTTAACATTCGGACACAAAATAAGACACAAAATTAATTAAAATTGATAGGTCCAAAGTCAGAGATCTCACAGTTGGATTACGTGTCTGAGATGATAGAACAATTAGACAGAGTTGGTGAAATAGCCAGACAACATCTGAGGGTGGCACAGCATCTAATGAAGCAGGAAGCAGATAAGAAATCTAAACTTCAGATGTTTGCCTGTGGGGATAAAGTATTGGTGCTGTTATAATGGTAGGAGACCCCTTTAAAGCAAGGTATGGTAGTTCCTACCAGATTGAAATGAAGTTGAGTCAGGTGAACTATCTGGTAAACACGCCAGTTAGAAAGAAGCATTATTGGGTATGTCATGGGAATATGTTGAAACCCTACTAGGACAGGGACAGGGAACCAGAGAAACAAGTATTAGTTAATGCCCCTCAGAGTGAGGAACATTGATGAGCCTCAAAGTAAGTTAAATAATGAGGAAGTACTTAGAGAATGGGATAGGATCGTGAACTGTCTCTGGAAGAGAGGACTGAATTGAAGGGATTGTTGCAGCAATATGAGGACATATGTGGGAATAGAATTGGGAGGACTAGTACTATAATGCATGAGGTTGAAGTAGGGAATGCTGTTCTGATAAAACAACATCCCTACAGGCTTCACCCTGCAGAGGTGTAGAGGAAGTTGAAGTGATGCTGCAACAAGACATCATTGAACCAAGTCATAGTGAATGGATTTCACCAATCGTGTTGGCTCCGAAGCCTGATGGTACTCAATGGTACTGTGTGGATTATGGGAAGGTCAACACTGTCACTAAATCAGATTCATACCCAATTCCAAGGCTGGTGGACTGTTTGGAAAATGTTGGACAAGCCACTTTTATAACCGAGTTGCACTGCTCTGTGGTTACTGGCAAGTATCTTTGTTAGAGAGAGGGAAAGAAGTTTCTGTGTTTGTAACCCCAAATCAACTGTATCAGTTTAAAGTAATACCCTTTGGTATGAAGAATCCACCAGCCACATTTCAAAGACTTACGAACTAGAGTTGTAGCAGGATTGACTAATTGTGCTGTTTATATAGATGACTTAGTCATCTTTAGCCATTTATGGAAAGATCACATGGTGCATTTTGCATTCGTGCAGTGTTGAGTTCCTTCCCACAGTGATCAATACTTTCCTACACTGATCAGTATGTTCCCGTGGTGATCAATACATTCCTGCAGTGATCAATTGATTCTTGAAGTAAACAATACATTCCCGAAGTGTTCAGCATCATTTCAGAAGTGCTCGGTAATTTCTGCATTGATTAAATCATTCCTGCAGTGATCAATACATTCTTGCAGTCTTCAGTACATGCTCTTAGTGATCAGTTCATTCCCGCACTGATGGGTACATTCCGCATGATCAATATCTTCCAGCAATGTTCAGCAGATTCACACAGTCTTCAAGACATTCCGGCAGTGATCAATGCATTCCCACAGTGCTCAGTACATTGGTGCAATTTTCAGTATGTTCCCACAATTTTCAGTACTTCCTGCAGTGATTAGTACATTCCCGCAGTGATCAATAAGTTCCTGCATGGTCAGTACATTCCCTGAACGGTGAGTACATGCCCGAAATGATCAGTACATTTCCACAGTGCTCAGTACGTACCCACAGTGATCCATATATTCCCTCAGTGATCAGCACATTCCCAGAATGATAAGCATGTTCCCGCAGTGATCAGTACATTGCTGCAGTAATCAATACTTTCTGCTATGTTCAGTACTTTCCTGCAGTGATCAGTACATTCCGGCAGGGATCAGAACAATTCTCTAGCGAACAGTGTTCAATACATTCGTGCAGTGATCACTATATTCCCACAGAGCTCCATACATAGGCTCATTGGTCCATATATTCCCACAGTGTTTAGTACATTGCCGCAGTGATCAATACATTCCTGCAGTGATCAGTGCTTTCTCACAGTAATTAATATATTCCTGCAGTGATCTGTACTTTCTCACAGTGCTCAGCACATTTGTGCAGTGAGAAATATATTCCTGCAAGATCAGTACCTTCTTGCAGTGATCAATATATTCCAACAATGATGAGCACATTCCTGCTGTGCTCAGTACATTCTGCAGTGATCAGTACAGTCCCACAGAGTTCAATATATTCCCACTGTGTTCACTACATTCGCAGTGATCAGTACATTCCGACAGTGCTCAGTACATTCCCACAGTGCTCAGTACATTCCCACAGTAAATAATACATTTCCACAGTGATCAGAAAATTCTCACAGTGAACAATACATTCCAAGAGTGATCATTTCATTCCCATAGTGATCAATACATTTCGGCAGATTCAGTACATTCTTGCAGTGTTGAGTACTTTCCCGCAATGATCAATGCATTCCTGCATTATCAGTATATTTGCACAGATATCAATACAATTCCAGTGATCAATACCTTCGCATAGTGGTCAGTACATTCCCGCAGTGCTCAGTACATTCCCACAATGATCAATACATTCCTGCAGTGATCACTATATTCTTACAGTGATCCGTAAATTCCAACAGTGATGATGCTGCTTGGCCTGCTGTGTTCATCCAGCTCCACACCTTGTTATATCAGTTCATTCCCACTGTGTTCAGTACATTTCACAGTAATCAGAACATGCCTGTAGTGGTCAGTACATTCCCGGAGTGGTAAGTACATTCCCACAATGATCAGTACATTACCGCAGTGACCAATGCATTCCTACAGTGATCAGTACATTGACACAGTGGTCAATACATTCCTGCTATGATCAGTGACTTCTTACAGTAATCAGTACATTCCAGCGATGATCAGAGCAATTCTGCAGCAATCCGTATATTCCCGCAGCGATGTGCACATTCCTGCAAAGGTCCGTACATTCCTGCAGTGATCAATATATTCTTGCAGTGATCAGCACATTCTTCTATTGATCCGAACATTCCTGCAGTGATCAATACATTCCCAAAGTCCTCAGTATGTTCCCACAGTGATCAGTACATTGCCACAATGATCAATAAATTTCTACTCTGATCAGTACTTTCCTGCAATGACCAGTACATTCCCACAGTGATCAATATATTCTTGCAGCGATCAGCACAGTCTTGCATTGATATGATCATTCCTGCAGAGATCAATACATTCCCACAGTGATCAGTGCATGCCTTCAGTGACCATTTCATTCCCACAATGATCACTACATTTCTGCAGTGTTCAGCACATTCCCGCTGTGTTCATACATTCTGCAGTGATCAGTACAATCCCACAGTGCTCAGTACATTCCAACAGTGCTCAGTACGATCCCACAATGATCAACACATTCCCACAGTGATCAGTATATTCCTGTAGTGACCAGTACATTCCAGCAGTGATCGGTACATTCCCGCAGTGATGAATACAATCCAGCGGTGTTCAATGCATTCCCACTGTGATCATTGCATTCTTGCAGTGATCAGTACATTCCTGCAGTGATCAATTATTCCTGCTATTATCAGTGATTTCTTACAATAATCAATAAATTCCAGAGATGATCAGAACAAAGCTGCATTGATCCGTATATTCCTGAAGTGATACATACTTTCCTGCAGATATCCGTACATTCACATAGTGATCCATTCGCTCCTGCAGTGATCAATACATTCCCGCAGTGATCAACATATTCCTGCAGTGATCAGTGCATTCCTGAGGTGATCAGTACATTCTCACAATGATCAGCACATTCCCAGAATGGTAAGCATGTTCCCGCAGTGATCAGTACATTGCTGCAGTAATCAATACTTTCTGCTATGTTCAGTACTTTCCTGCAGTGATCAGTACATTCCGGCAGGGATCAGAACAATTCTCTAGCGAACAGTGTTCAATACATTCGTGCAGTGATCACTATATTCCCACAGAGCTCCATACATAGGCTCATTGGTCCATATATTCCCACAGTGTTTAGTACATTGCCGCAGTGATCAATACATTCCTGCAGTGATCAGTGCTTTCTCACAGTAATTAATATATTCCTGCAGTGATCTGTACTTTCTCACAGTGCTCAGCACATTTGTGCAGTGAGAAATATATTCCTGCAAGATCAGTACCTTCTTGCAGTGATCAATATATTCCAACAATGATGAGCACATTCCTGCTGTGCTCAGTACATTCTGCAGTGATCAGTAAATTCCCACAGAGTTCAATATATTCCCACTGTGTTCAGCACATTCCGCAGTGATCAATACATTCCTACAGTGCTCAGTACATTCCCACGGTAAATAATACATTTCCACAGTGATCAGAAAATTCTCACAGTGAACAATACATTCCAAGAGTGATCATTTCATTCCCATAGTGATCAATACATTTCGGCAGATTCAGTACATTCTTGCAGTGTTGAGTACTTTCCCGCAATGATCAATGCATTCCTGCATTATCAGTATATTTGCACAGATAGCAATACAATTCCAGTGATCAATACCTTCGCATAGTGCTCAGTACATTCCCACAATAATCAATACATTCCTGCAGTGATCACTACATTCCTGCAGTGATCACTATATTCTTACAGTGATCCGTACATTCCAACAGTGATCAGTTCATTCCCACTGTGTTCAGTACATTTCACAGTAATCAGTACATTCCTGTAGTGGTCAGTACATTCCCGGAGTGGTAAGTACATTCCCACAATCAGTACATTACCGCAGTGACCAATGCATCCCCACAGTAATCAGTACATTCCTGCTATGATCAGTGATTTCTTACAGTAATCAGTACATTCCAGCGATGATCAGAGCAATTCTGCAGCAATCCGTATATTCCCGCAGCGATGTGCACATTCCTGCAAAGGTCCATACATTCCTGCAGTGATCAATATATTCTTGCAGTGATCAGCACATTCTTCCATTGATCCGTACATTCCCGCAGTGATCAGTACATTCCTGCAATGATGAATACATTCCAGTAGGAGACAACACATTCCCACAGTGATCAATAATTAGCGCAGTGATCAGTACATTCCAACAGTGATCAGCTCAGTCCTGCTGTGTTCAGTACATTCCTGCTGTGTTCAGTACATTCCTGCAGTGATCAGTACATTCTTGCAGTGATCAGTACATTCCCACAGTGATCACTATATTCGTGCTGTGATCAGTACATTCCTGCAGTGACCAAAAGATTCTCGCAGTGATCAGTATCCTGTCCATAGTGGTCAATAATTAACGCAGAGATCAATGCATTCTCAAAGTGTTCAGTAACATTCCAGAAGTGATCAGTAATTTCCACATTGATCAATACATTCCTGCAGTCCTTAGTGCATTACTGCAATGATCAGTACATTCCCATAGTGGTCAGTACATTCCTGGAATGGTGAGTACATTCCCACAATGATCTGTGCATTCCCACAGTGTTCAATACATTTCTGCAGTGATCAGTACATTCCTGTAGTGAACAACCCATTTACGCAGTTTCCAGTACATTCGTGCAGTGTTCAGTATATCCCAGAGTGATTGATACATTCCTGCAGTAATCAGTCCTTTCCCATAGTTATCAGTATATTCCCAGAGTAATCAATAGATTCTCACAGTGATCAGTACATTCCTGCCAGTGATCAGTACATTCCTGAACTCATCAGTACATTTTCGCAGTTCAATAATTTACCACAGTGATCAATATATTCCCGCTGTATTCAGTAAATTCCTGCAATGTTCAGTACTTTCCAGCAGTGATCAATGCATTCCCACAGTGCTCAGTACATTGATACAGTGTTCAATATGTTCATACAGTTATCATTACATACCACAATGTTCAGTACATGCCTGCAGTGATTAGCACATTCCCACAATGATCAATACATTCCTGCCGTATTCAGTACATTTGCGGTCTAATGAGTACATTCCCGGAGTGATCAGTACATTCTCCCAGTCACCAGTACATTGCTGCAGTGATCAATAGATTCTCGCAGTGGTCAGCACATGTCCACAGTGTTCAGTACATTCCCACAGGGATCAGTACGTTTCAGCAGTGATCAATACACTCCCGCAGTGATAAATATCTTCCAGCAGTTTTCAGTCCGTTCTCACAGTGACCAATATCTTCCTGCTGTGATTAATACATTCCCGCAGTGTTCACTATGTTCCTGAAGTTATCAGTACATTCCTGCCGTGATCAATACAGCCGCACAGTTTTCACTACATTCCTGCCATGATCAGTACATTCCCGCATTGATCAATAGTTACCCGCAATGTCCAGTCCATTCCCACACTGATCAGTACATTATTGCAGTGATCAATACTTTACCGCAGTGATCAATACATTCCCTCAACTTCAGTACATTCTGTATTGTTCACTGTGGGAGTATATTGATCACTGTGGGAATGTATTGATCACTGCTGGAATATACTGATCACTGCAGCAATGCAATGATCACTGAGGTACTGAGGAATATATTGATCTCTACCTGAAGGCATTGATCATTCCTGGAATGTATTGATCATTGTAGGAGTGCACTGATCACTGCAGGAATGTTCTGATAACTGTGAAAACATATTGGTCACTGTGCAAATGTATTAATCACTGCAGGAATGTACTGATCATTGCAACAGTGTATTGATTACTGCGGCAGTGTATTGATTACTGCAGTAATGTATTGATCACTGTGAGAATGTATTGATCCCGATGGGATTTACTAATCACAGACAGAATGTACTCAACATTGCAGGAATACACTGAACACTGCAAAAATGTATTGATCACTCCAAGAATGTTTTGAATGCTGCGGGAATGTTCTGATCATTGTGGGAAAGTATTGATCACTGCAGGAATGGAATAAACCCTAGGAATCCACTGATCACTGCAGGAATGTTTTGGTCACTGTGGGAAAGTCCTGATAACTGCGAGAATATATTGATCACTGCAGGAATGTACTGAACACTGCACAAATGAAACATATTGACCACTGCAGGAATGTACTGATCACTACAGTAATATACTGATCACTGCAGAAATGTATTAACCACCGTGGGAATGTACTGATCACTGTGGGAATGTGTTGACCATTGCGAGAAAGCATTGATCACTCTAGAATTGTACTGAAAACTAGGAGAATGTACTGATCGCTGCAGGAATGTACTGATCACTGCGGGAATGTATTGATCACTCTGGGAAAGAACTGATCACTGCTGGAATGTACTGATCACTGCAGGAATTGATTGATCAATATGAGAATATATTTATCTCTGCGGGAATGTATTGATCATTGCGGAAAGTGCGTTTCACTGCAGGAATGTACTGAACACTGTAGGAATGGACTGTTCACTACTGGAATATACTGATCACTGCAGGAATGTACTGATCAATGCAGGACTACTCTAAACACTGCAGGAATGTATTGATCACTGCGGGAATGTATCGATAGTTTCGGGAATGTATTGATTGCTATAGGGATATACTGATCACTGCAGGAAAGTAATGGTCACCGCGGGAATGCACTGAGCACTGCAGGAATGTATTGCTCCTTGCACATTCCTGTGGTGATCATTACATTCCAAAAACGATCGGTATTTTCCCACAGTGAACAAGTATTCCTGCAGTGACGAATACATTCATGCCATGATAAATACATTACCGCAATGATGAATACATTGTCGCAGTGTTCAGTACATTCCTGCTGTTATCAATACATTCCTGCAGTGATCAGTATATTCTCGCAGTGATCAATATATTTCTGCAGTGATCAGTACGTTCTCGTTGTGATCAGCACTTTTCTGCAGTGTTCAGTACATTCCTGCAGTAATCAATACATTTCTGCAGTGATCAGTACATTCCTGCAGTGATCAGTACATTCCCGCTGTGATCAGTATACTCCCACAGTGATCAGTACATTGCCTCAGTGATCAATGCATTCCTGCAGTAAACAAAACATTCCTGCAGTAAACAATACATTCCTGCACTGATCAGTCCATAACTGCAATGTTCAGCACCTTCCAGCAGTGATCAATGCATTCCTGCAATGATCAGTACCTTCCTGCTGTGATTAGTACATTCCCACAGTGATCAATACTGCAGTGTTCAGTACATTTCCGCAGTTTTCAGAACATGTCTGCAATTTTTATTTGTTTCAGACAGTGTTGCACACTGTGCACATATGTACACATTCCCTCAGCATATTCCTGCAGTACATACTACATCCTGTGTTTGGAGCATTTCCACAGAGTCAGTATGTTTCTTCAGAATGTGTTAAACTCTTTGAGCACTCAGTAGATTTTTTTGGTGTCTGGTACATTCCTTTAGTCCACAACACATTCCCTGCATGAGTAGTGAATTTCGTCAGTGTACAGCACATCCAGTGCCTGAGATGAACATACAGTTCATTCCTTCAGTGCACATACACATTCAAAGTGTATTCAACTACATCAG
Organism: Ginglymostoma cirratum; assembly: GCA_024137785.1. Taxonomy (NCBI): domain Eukaryota; kingdom Metazoa; phylum Chordata; class Chondrichthyes; order Orectolobiformes; family Ginglymostomatidae; genus Ginglymostoma; species Ginglymostoma cirratum. The sequence goes on along the minus strand of JAHRHZ010000248.1, from coordinate 150,651 downwards.
AGTTCAGTACATTCCTTGAGTTTTGCATATATTAATTCAATGTATAATTAAAATCCATCAGGGTTGAGTACATTCATTCAGAGTACAGTAGGTTCATTAATTCAGGCTGCAATACCTTAAGCTTGCCGTGTATTCATTCAGTGGACACTTCATTCCAATGGTGTATGGCACATTCCTACAGTTTTCTCAATCCATTCCATCAGCCTGCATGAAATTCCATTGGTGTGCCATACAATCCTCCAGATTTTAGCGCATTCCTAGAGAGTGCCTTAATTTCAAATTTCAGCACATTCCACCTGAAAACTTTACATGAATTCCAGCGTTTTGTACCTTAATCTGATGTACTTAAGGAAGAAATATCAAGGCATCTCGATAGAAATTGTCCCATTGGGCAGCATCAGCATGGGTTCATGAAGGGCAGGTCATGCTTGACAAATCTTTTGGAATTCGATGAAGACATTATGAGCAAGGTGGACAATGGGGACCCAGTGGATGTGATGTACCTGGATTTCCAAAAAGGCCTTCGACAAGGTGCAGCACAAGAGGCTGCTGCATAAGATAATGATGCATGGCGTTAGGGGTAAAGTATTAGCATGGATAGAGGATTGGTTGACTAACAGGAAGCAAAGAGTGGGGATAAATGAGTGCTATTCTGGCTAGCAATCAGTGACTAGTGGTGTACCTCAGGGATCGGTATTGGGACCACAATCATTTACAATTTAGAACAAAGAACAAAGAAAACTTACAGCCCAGGAACAGGCCCTTCGGCCCTCCAAGCCTGTGCCGATCCAAATCCACTGTCTAAACCTATCGCCCAATTCCTAAGGATCTGTATCCCTCTGCTCCCCACCTACTCATGCACCTGTCCAGACCCACCTTAAATGAATCTACTGTGCCTGCCGCTACTACCTCTGCTGGCAACGCGTTCCAGGCACCTACCACCCTCTGTGTAAAGTACTTTCCCCGTGTATCCCCCTTAAACTTTTCTCCTCTCACCTTGAACGCGTGACCCCTCGTTATTGAATCCCTCACCCTGGGAAAAAGCTTATCTCTATCAACCCTGTCTATACCCTTCATGATTTTGAAGACCTCAATCAGGTCCCCCCTCAATCTCCTTTTTTCTAATGAAAACAATCCTAACCTACTCAACCTCTCTTCATAGCTAGCACCTTCCATACCAGGCAACATCCTCGTAAACCTTCTCTGTACCCTCTCCAAAGCTTCCACATCCTTTTGGTAATGTGGCGACCAGAACTGTACACAGTATTCTAAATGCGGCCGAACCAAAGTCTTGTACAATTTTAACATGACCTGCCAGCTCTTATACTCAATACCCCATCCGATGAAGGCAAGCATACCATATGCCTTCTTGACCACTCTATCCACCTGTGCAGCCACCTTCAGGGTACAATGGACCTGAACTCCCAGATCTCTCTGCTCATCAACTTTTCCCAAGGCTCTTCCGTTTACAGTATAGTTTGCTCTAGAATTAGACCTCCCAAAATGCATCACCTCACACTTGCCCGGATTGAACTCCATCTGCCACTTCTCCGCCCAACTCTCCAGTCTATCTATATTCTCCTGTATTCTTTGACAATCCCCTATGCTTTCTGCTACTCCCCCAATCTTCGTGTCATCTGCAAACTTACTGATCAGACCACTTATGCCCTCTTCCAGATCATTTATGTATATCACAAACAACAGTGGCCCCAGCACTGATCCCTGTGGAACACCACTGGTCACCTTTCTCCATTTCGAGAAACTCCCTTCAACGACTACTCTCTGTCTCCTGTTGCTCAACCAGTTCTTTATCCACCTAGCTAGAACACCCTGCACACCATGTGACTTCACTTTCTCCATTAGTTTACGATGGGGAACCTTATCAAATGCCTTACTAAAGTTCATGTAGATGACATCTACAGCCCTTCCTTCATCTATCAACTTGGTCACTTCCTCAAAGAACTCTATTGAGTTAGTAAGGCATGATCTCCCCTGCACAAAACCATGTTGCCTATCACTGATAAGCCCATTCTTTTCCAAATATAAATAGATTCTATCCCTCAGTACCTTCTCCAGCAACTTTCCCACCACTGACGTCAGGCTTATTGGTCTGTAGTTACCTGGAATATCCCTACTACCCTTCTTGTACAGGGGGACAACATTAGCAACTCTCCAGTCCTCCGGCACTTCATCTGTGTTTAAGGATGCTACAAAGATATCTGTCAGGGCCCCAGCTATTTCCTCTCTCGCCTCCCTCAGCATCCTGGGATAGATCCCATCCGGTCCTGGGGATTTGTCCACCTTAATATCCTTTAGCCTACCCAATACATCTTCCCTCCTTATGTCAACGTGATCCAGAGTAAACAAACTTCTATCTCTAATCTCAACATTCATCATGTCCCTCTCCTCAGTGAACACTGATGCAAAGTAATCATTGAGAATCTCACCCATTTTCTCAGGTTCGACACAAAACCTTCCTTCCTTATCCTTTAGTGGACCAACCCTTTCTCTAGTTACCCTCCTGCTTCTTATATATGAATAAAAGGCCTTGGGATTCTCCTTAATTCTGTTGGCTAAAGTTATTTCATGACCCCTTTTAGCCCGCTTGATTCCTCGTTTAATATTGGTCCTATTCTCCCGATATTCCTCCAAGGACCGTTCTGTTCTTAGCTGCCTGGACCTTATGTACACTTCCCTTTTCTTCTTGGCTGGTCGCACGATTTCTCCTGTCATCCACGGTTCACGAATCTTTCCTTTCCTATCCCTTGTTTTCAAAGGGACATGCTTATCCTGCACTACCTTCAACCTATCTTTGAAAGCCTCCCACATATCAAATGTGGACTTCCCTTCAAATAGCTGTCCCCAATCCACATTTCCCAGCTCCTGCCAAATTTTGATATAATTGGCCTTGGCCCAGTTTAGTATTCTTCCCTTAGGACCACTCTCATCTTTGTCTACGAGTATTCTAAAACTTACAGAATTGTGGTCACTATTCCCAAAGAAATCCCCCACTGCAACTTCTACCAACTGGCCTGGCTCATTCCCCAACACTAGGTCCAATATGGCCCCTTCCCTATTGGACTATTGACATACTGCTCTCGAATTCATTTATATAGATGATTTGGAGTTGGGGACCACGTGTAAGGTGTCAAAGTTTGCAGATGACACTAAGATGAGTGGCAGAGCAAAGTGTGCAGAGGACTGTGAAACCTTACAGAGGAGCATAGATACATTGAGTGAGTGGGCAAAGGTCTGGCAGATGGAATACAATGTAAATAAATGTGAAGTCATACATTTTGGTAGGAGTAATAGTAAAAAGGATTATTACTTGAATGGTAAAAAGTTGCAGCATGCTGCTATGCAGAGGGACCTGGGTGTCCTTGTGCATGAATCACAGAAGGCTGGTCTGCAGGTACAACAAGTAATTAGGAAGGCAAATGGAATTTTGTCCTTCATTGCTAAAGGGATTGAGTTTAAAAGCAGAGAGGTTATGTTGCAGCTGTACAAGGTGCTGGTGAGGCCACACCTGGAGTACCGTGTGCAGTTTTGGTCTCCTTACTTGAGAAAGGATGTACTGGCACTGGAGGGGGTGCAGAGGAGGTTCACTAGGTTGATTCCGGAGTTGAGGGGGTTGGCTTATGAAGATACACTGAGTAGATTGGGATTATATTCATTGGAATTCAGAAGACTGAGGGGGGATCTTATAGAAACATATAAAATTACGAAGGGAATAGATAAGATAGAAGTAGAGAGGATGTTTCCACTGGCAGGTGAAGCCAGGACAAGAGGGCATAGCCTCAAGATTAGAGGGAGCAGATTTAGGACTGAATTGAGAAGGAACTTCTTCACTGAGAGGGTTGTTAATCTATGGAATTCCTTGCCAAGGGAAGTAGTTGACGCTGCTTCAGTAAACGTTTTTAAAGCTAAGGTAGATATTTTTGAACGATAAAGGAATTAAGGGATACGGTGAGAGCGTGTCAGGATCTGAGTCCACAAAAAGATCAGCCATGATCTTATTGAATGGCGGGGCAGGCTTGAAGGGCTGGACGGCCTACTCCTGCTTCTAGTTCTTATGTTCTTATGCTCATCTTCTCGTTTTTTTTTCTGACCTATGGCCATACAGTGTATAGCTGCAATGGAACCTTTTGTTTCTTCTTTTCTCTCTTCTGTACATTTGTACCTAAAGTGGCTCTGTGATTTATAAATTTTTCACTGTACTCATTTGAGTATGTGTGACCATAAAACAAATTCAATTCAATTCAATTAAGTTCAAAGTCAGGGATTTCAATCCTTCCGGTATTTTAATACTCACTCAGAGATAGTAAGAACTGCCGATGCTGGAGGTAGAGAGAACTCAGTGTGGAGCTGGCAGAACACAGCAGGCCAGGCAGCGTCAGAGGAACAGGAAAGTTGACGTTTCGGGTTGAGACCCTACATTCAAAACCCATTTCTGAAGAAGGGTCCTGACCCGAAATGTCAGCTTCCCCGCTCCTCTGATGCGGCCTGGCCTGCTGTGTTCATCCAGCTCCACATCTTGTTATTCAGTATTCTATTTGTTTTCACTTTTAATAGAAAGTGACATTACTGAGAAGCTATGAGCTGATAGGCTGATAAAGGACCTACATTAAGGACTAGTCATTAATAATAGATACAGAAAGGAGTATCATAATTTAGGGACAATCTGTGAACAATGTTTTTTAAAATTAAGTAAAGCCTCGCTCACCAGATTAGAGTTCTCAATACAGGTGATGATGTGAAAGCCAGTGAATCTCAAGTGAGCCACAATCACCATATCTGCTCTAAGTGCTTGCAACTCAGGAAATACAAGGAACAGAAACAGGCTCTTCGGCCTTCCAAGCCTGTACCGACACATTTTGCCCTTGCATACTAAAACTGTCTTCACTTACAGGATCCATAACCCTCTATTCCCTTCCTATTCAGGTATTTGTCCAGGTGCTTAGAGTCGTAGAGTCCTACAGCGTGGAGACAGGACCTTTGATCCAAACTGGTCCATCCCGAAAAAAATGTCCATCCACACTAACCCCATTTCCTTGCAGTTGGCCCATATCCTTCTAAACCTTTCCTATCCATGTATTTTTCCAAATGCCTTTTAAATGTTGTTAATGTACCCGCCTCAACCACTTCTGCTGGCAGCTCATTACATATGTGTATCACCCTCTATGTATAAAAGTCGCCCCTCAGGTTCCCATGTGTTATTTCCCCTCTTACCTTAAACTGATGCCCTCTAGTCCTCACTTCCCTAACCCTGGGGAAAGACTGAGTGCATTCACTCTATCAATGTCTCTTATGATGCTTCAGACTTCTGTAAGATCCCCCTCAGTCTCTTACACTCTAAAGAAAAAAGTCATAGCTTGTCCAACCTCTCCCTATAACTCAATCCCTTGAATACTGCCAACATCATTGTAAATTTCTTCTTAACTCTTTCCAATTTAATAACACCCTTCCGTTATCAAGGTGACCAAAACTGAACACAATACTCCAAGTGCGGCCTCACCAATGTCCTGTACAACTGCAACATAACTTCCCAACTTCTATACTCAGTGCCCTGACTGATGAAGGCCCCTGTGTCAAAAGCTTCTTCACTGCCCTGTCTACCTGTGACTCCATTTTCAGAGAACCATGCACCTGAACTCCCTCTGTTCCACAACACTCCTTAAAACCCTACCATTCACAATGAAAATCCTACCTCGATTTGACTTTCCAAAATGCAACACCTCACACTTATCTATGTTAAACTCCATTTGCCATTTCTCGGCCCACTTCCCCAGCTGATCAAGATCCTGCTGCAATTTCTGATAACCTTCCTCACTGTCCACAATACCACCTGGTTTCGTGTCATCCGCAAAATTACTAATCATGCCTTGTACACTCTCATCCAAATCATTGATATAGATAACAAACACTGTTGGATAAGCATATGGATGATGATGGGATAGTGTAGGGGGATGGGCTTAGATTAGTTCACAGGGCGGCGCAACATCGAGGGCCGAAGGGCCTGTTCTGCGCTGTTATGTTCTATGTTGCAGTGTTTCAGCGAAGCTCAAAGAAGCTGGAAGAACAACATCTCATTTTCCGCTTGGGGACCCTGCAGCCCTCCAGACTCAATATCGAGTTCAATAATTTTAGGACCTAAACTCTCCCATGTCTCAGCCCCCTACCCCACACACCAGGTCCTGTTACCACATAGCCTGCCACTACCCAATGTTAGTCACTAACAGTCCCCATTCACAAATACTCACCCTCCCAGCCAGATCATTATTAACTCCTTTGTCTATCCAACTGCTCCTCTCTCTTTTTGGGCTCTATCCTATCTTTTAATCCCTACCCCATCTCCCTCCCTATTTTCTGCATATAAACTGGTATTTTGCCAGCTACCATCAGTTCTGAGGAAGGGTCACCGGATCCAAAACATTAACTCTGATTTTTCTCTTACAGGTGCTGCCAGACCTGCTGAGCTTTTCCAGCAACTTCTGTTTTTGTTCTAGATAAAAAACAGCATTGGGCCCAGCATTGGACCTGAGAACTGAGATGAGGAGGAATTTCTTCATCTCGAGGATGGTGAATCTGTGGAACTCATTGTCACAGAGGGCTGTGGGTCCAAGTCATTGAGTCTATTTAAAACAGAGACAGATTCTTAATTAGTAAGGGGATCGAGGGTTACAGGGAGAAGACAGGAACATGGAGTTGAAAAACGTACCATCCATGATCAAATGGCAGAGTAGACTGAATGGCCTAATTCTGTTCCTACATCTTATGGTCTTAGGATCATAACAGCAAGTGCTGGAGAAACTCAGCAGGTCTGGCATTATACCTGGAGAAAGAAACTGAATTAGCTGTTTGAATGTGATATGAATCTTCTTCAGGCCCAAAAGGGGCCTGAAAATGACATTTTTTAATGCTGTTGACAGAGGGCGAGGAAAAGCAAATGGATCAGATCGTAAAGGTCCTCAGAACTGAAGACAAAGGTGGTGAAGGAGAGGTAGAGATGTTACAAGATATAAAATAAAGGTTTGAAAAGGAAAAAAATGGGTCTGCTCTGCTCACACCAAAGTAGATAAGACACAAGCAAGATGTGTGTGCGTACATGTGTGCATGTATGTACGTGAGTACATGCGTGAGTGTGTGCATGTGCGCGCGTGTGTGTACGTGTGTATGTGCGTGTATGTGTGTGTGTGCGCGTGCATGTGTGTATCCATGTGTGTGCGTGCACGCATGTGTGTATATGTGCATGTAAGTGTTTGTATGCGCGCATGTGTGTGTGTATGTGTGTGTGTGTGTTTGTCTTTGTCTGTGTGTGTCTTTGTGGTTAAAGGATTTTCTACCTTCGCAGTATTAAAACTCACACCAGGGGAGACCTTTGATGAGCTGAATAGAGATGAGATGAATCAAGTGGATTGCAAATAGAATGTGTGCAACCATCCAGCCTTTCTTCACCTCTGTCTGTATTTTCCCTACCATGGACAATATATGCCAGGCACAATTGTTACTAAACTGTAAAATGGGTTAAAATTGTTTCAGAAATAGTAGGAACTACAGATGCTGAAGAATCTGAGATAACAAGGTGTAGAGCTGGATGAACACAGCAGGCCAAGCAGAATCAGAGGAGCAGGAAAGCTGATGTTTCGGGAAGGGTCTAGGCCCGAAACATCAGCCTTCCTTCTCCTCTGATGTTGCTTGGCGTGCTGTGTTCATCCAGCTCCACACCTTGTTATCTCTGTAAAATGGGTTTGTTGGACCACAGCTTGAGCGATGAATGAGGGGGAATCTCATACGGAGTTATAAAATTCTAACAGGACTAGACAGGGTAGATGCAGGGAGGATGTTCCCGATGCTGGGTGTGCCCAGAACCAGGGGTCATAGTCTGAGGATTTGGGCTAGACAATTTAGGATGGAGAGGAGGAGACATTTCTTCACCCAAAGAACGGTGAACTTGTGGAATTCATTACCCCAGGAAGTAGATGATTCCAAAACATTGAATGTATTCAAGAGGCGACTAGATATAGCACTTGGGGTGAATGAGATCAAAGGTTATGGGGAGAAAGCAGGATTAGGCTATTGAGTTGGATGATCAGCCATGATTGTGATGAATGGTGGAGCAGGCTCAAAGGGCCAAATGGCCTCATCCTGCTCCAATCTTCTATGCTTCTATGTACCTTCCTGTGCTACCAAAAAACATTAACCATTATTCGACTCCTAGAATTTATCAGCAAATTGATCCTTCGTGTCGAGACTTTTTTTATGTTTTCATGGGGTGTAAGTATGACTGACAAGATGAGTATTTATTTCCCATTCCCTAATTTTTCTAGAACTGAGTGGCTTGCTAGGCCACTTCAAAAGGCAGCTAAGAGTCAACCACATTGCTGTGGGTCTGGAGTCACATGTACGCCAGACCAGGTAAAGATGACGGATTTCCTTCCCTAAAGGACATTAGTGAACCAGACAGCCTTTTTATGACAATATTTTCATGATCGCCAGTAGGCCAACTTTTGATTCTGGATGTATTACTGAGTTTAGATTTCACAATAAACCTATGTCTCCAGAACATTAACCTAGATCCTATATTACTTCCAAAGTTACATTGCCACTATCTCACCAGCTCTTACCAAGCATAGCAACAAAAGAAATAAGAGGAAAGATGTGGGATTCAGTTCCTTGAGCGATTTCTACCATTCAGGAAACTGAAGGGTCTCTCTGTGGAATCCCCACTGGAGCTCAGTCTGAAACAACTGCCTGGGAAATTGGGTGATTTTCTGTGGGGAAAGCTCCCCCCGACCCACTCTACCAGACCTCACAGACTTGACACCCCTCCCTCTGTCAGACTTAACCCAGCTCCCATTCCCCACACCCCACAGCCACAGAATCTGAATCCCCCTGGCCCGATACCCACCCTCCTTGGTCACTGTTGATCCTGATTTCTCCCACTTATCCTGACCATCCTGAAGCACTGTATCACTTACCATTCATCCACACATCCAACCCATTTGGGTCCCCAGCCCCTTCCCAGCTGGCACACTATTTATCTGACATCCTGACACCTTACCCCAAGGACTTTTGGAATACTGTGTGTAATTTTCATCTCCTTGCTGTAGGAAAGATGTAATGAAACTTGAAATGGTTCAGAAACGATTTACGAGGATGTTGCCAGCGTTGGAGGGTTTGAGCTATAGGGAGAGGCTGAATAGGCTGGGCCTGTTTTCTCTGGACCATCAGAAGCTGAGGGGTGACCTTATAGAGGTTTATAAAATCATGAAGGGCATGGATAAGATGAATAGAAGATCTTCTCCCCGGGGTAGGGGAGTCCAAAATTGAGGGCATAGGTTTAAGGTGAGAAGGGAAAGATCTAAAAGGAACCCAAAGGGTAACATTTTCACACAGAAGATGGTGCATGTGTAGAATGAGCTTCCAGTAAGGTTTTGGAGTAGATTTGTAGCTTGGGTTGAGGGTGCTGAGGTTGGTTGGCTCGCCGAGCTGGTTTCTTGTTTCACAGACGTTTCATTACCATGCTTGGTAATATCCTCAGTGCAGCCTCCGATGAAGCATCGGTGTGTTTTCCCACCTGGTTTTTAAACTTTGGTGTCCATTGAGATGGATTGCCTCACTTCCGGTTTTCCTTCGTAGTGGAATGTATATGGGGTCGAGTTCAATGTGTTTATTAATAGCATGCTTCGTGGTGTGCCATGCTTCTAGGAATGAGCTGCCAGAGGAAGTGGTGGAGGCTGGTACAATTACAACATCTAAAAGGCATCTGGATGGGTATATGAATAGGAAAGGTTTAGAGGGAGATGGGCCAAATGCTGGCAAATGGGACTAGATTAGTTTGGGATACCTGGTCGGCATGGAAGAGTTGGACTGAAGGGTCTGTTTCTGTGCTGCACATCTCTATGACTCTATGAATACCCTGAACACTCCAACTAAACAGAACTCTTTTGACAGTTGCCTTGCCTGCAACAGCCCTATGTCTTTGACCTTTAGTCTCTTTCTGTCTCTTTTGAAATCCATTTCATTGAGCTATTGGAAACCTGGCAATGAGTGCCATCCCCGATCGCTGGGCAGAATTGTACGTTGCCACCCAGCAACTTGTGGAACCACTTGTCACATAAATATTATCAGCCATACATGGTTGAATTGCTCAGTATAATGACGCGAGATATGCCATCACAATTGGCGCAAAACGTTTGCCTCCAGCTAAAAGGGTAGTTGTAGCCTTGGTATAACATCTCACCTGAAAGATGGTACCTTTGGCACAAAGGAGCCATGCCCACAGGAGTTGTAGTGATTATAGTGAGGTGAGCCAGGTGGACCTCTCAGTGTATGAGTTCCCTGGTTGGGGCTGCTAACGTGGTCCAAATCAGGGAGCCCTGGCTGACAGATCGAAGCAGGAGTGTCAGAGGTACTGAGGAAGCCAGATCAGGGTCAAAATCTATGCACTTCTTTTCTCCTTTATTCATTAATAGGATGAGGGCATCACTTCTAGGCAGCATTTATTGCCCGTCCTTGGCTGCCCAGAGGATAGTTCAGCGGTGGCATGGTGGCTCAGTGGTTAGAACTGCTGCCTCACAGTGCCAGGGACTTGAGTTCAATTCCACCCTCAGGTGACTGTCTGTACAGAGTTTGCACATTCTCCCCATGTCTGCATGGGTTTCCTCCCAGAGTCCAAGGATGTGCAGTTTAGGTGGATTGGCCATGCTAAATTGCCCACAGTGTTCAGGGATGTGTAGATTAGGTGCATTATAGGGCGATAAGTCTTGGTGGAATGCTTTGAGGTTTGGTATGGACTTTTTGGGCCAAATGGCCTGTTTCCACACTGTAGGGATTCTACAACAGAGTCAGCCACATTGCTGTGGTTCTGGAGTCATGTGTCAGCCAGACCAGGTAAGGATGGCAGTTTCCTTTTGTAAAGGACATTAATGAACCAGATGGGCTTTTCCAACAATCGGCAATGGATTCATGATCATTATGAAACTCTTAATTCCAGATATTTATTGAATTCAAATTCCACCATCTTTTGTGATTTTGTTTGTAATATACATAAATGATCTGGAAGAGGGCATAAGTGGTCTGATCAGTAAGTTTGCAGATGACACGAAGATTGGGGGAGTAGCAGAAAGCATAGGGGATTGTCAAAGAATACAGGAGAATATAGATAGACTGGAGAGTTGGGCGGAGAAGTGGCAGATGGAGTTCAATCCGGGCAAGTGTGAGGTGATGCATTTTGGGAGGTCTAATTCTAGAGCGAACTATACTGTAAACGGAAGAGCCTTGGGAAAAGTTGATGAGCAGAGAGATCTGGGAGTTCAGGTCCATTGTACCCTGAAGGTGGCTGCACAGGTGGATAGAGTGGTCAAGAAGGCATATGGTATGCTTGCCTTCATCGGACGGTGTATTGAGTATAAGAGCTGGCAGGTCATGTTAAAATTGTACAAGACTTTGGTTCGGCCGCAATTAGAATACTGTGTACATTTCTGGTCGCCACATTACCAAAAGGATGTGGAAGCTTTGGAGAGGGTACAGAGAAGGTTTACGAGGATGTTGCCTGGTATGGAAGGTGCTAGCTATGAAGAGAGGTTGAGTAGGTTAGGATTGTTTTCATTAGAAAAAAGGAGATTGAGGGGGGACATGATTGAGGTCTTCAAAATCATGAAGGGTATAGACAGGGTTGATAGAGATAAGCTTTTTCCCAGGGTGAGGGATTCAATAACGAGGGGTCACGCATTCAAGGTGAGAGGAGAAAAGTTTAAGGGGGATACACGGGGAAAGTACTTTACACAGAGGGTGGTAGGTGCCTGGAACGCGTTGCCAGCAGAGGTAGTAGAGGCAGGCACGGTAGATTCATTTAAGGTGCGTCTGGACAGATGCATGAGTAGGTGGGGAGCAGAGGGATACAGATCCTTAGGAATTGGGCGATAGGTTTAGACAGTGGATTTGGATCGGCACAAGCTTGGAGGGCCGAAGGGCCTGTTCCTGGGCTGTAAGTTTTCTTTGTTCTTTGTTCTTTGTATCTGCCACGACGGGATTAAACCAGGTCCCCAGAACGTTATGTGGGTCTCTGGATTAACAGTCCAGGGATAATACCACTCGGTTATTGCCTCTCCTTGTGCCAAAAGTACCATCTTTCAGGTGAGATGTTATACCAAGGCTACAACTACCCTGTCAGTTGGAGGTAAATGTTTCACGCCAGTTATGATGTTATATATCTTGCACCTTTATACTGAGCAATTCAGCAATGTGTGGCTGATAATATTTATGTGACAAGTGGTTCCACAAGTTGCTGGGTGGCAATGTACAATTCTGCCCAGCGATCGGGGATAGCACTCATTGCCAGGTTTCCAATAGCTCACTGAAATGAAGTTCAAAAGAGACAGAAAGAGACTAAAGGCCAGAGTGATAGGGGTATAAGTAAAGAGTGACTTGGTGACACTATACTGGCTTCTGTGGAGCTATTTAAGGAGTGTTTAAGAAAATGAAATGTTGAGAAATTCACATGAGTCCGACCATTGAGTATTTGGCATTTATTACAAGGGACAATGTGGAAAATAGAAGTAAGGAAGTTTGATTGCATCTGTACAGGGCCTTGGTGAGATCGCATCTGGAGTACTGTGCTCAGTAAGGTCTCCCAATGTAAAAGACGGCATTGCATTAGAAGCTGTTCAGAGAATGCTCAGTTGTCTCTTTCTTTTGATGATGGGCTTATCTTACGCACAAAGGCTGGACACATTGGGGTTTACAGGAGAGGTGATCTTATTGAAACGTACATGATTTTGAGGGGACTGAAAAGGGGAGGGACTAAAACTAGGGGAGATAGATCAAGAATAGGAGGTCTCCTTTTGAAGATAATGATCAGGTAAAATATTTTCTGAGAGGGTCCTTAATCTGTGGAATTCTCTTCCCTAAAGAACAGTGGAGGCTGGTCACTGAATTTAATCTCAAGGCCAGTTTTCAGAGACTTTTTGCTTATTGAGTTAAGGTTTTGGAGGGCAGATCAGAAAGTGGGGCTGAGACAATAGCCATATCAATTACAATTGTATTAATGATGGAGCAGGTTTGAAGAACTGAATGGCCTACTCCTGCTCCCGAGTGCTCTGTTCCAGTGTTCTGAGTATGAATTGAGCTGCAATAGTAACTTGAATGGGATCGTCACAAATCAGGTCTAACCCATTTCATTTATACCCCATCATCATATCGTTTCAATTAAAGTAGGGACAAAGATCTGCAGATAGATGCCTTCAAATGGTGGTGGGACTATACAGCAACATCCTCAAGAATTGGTCAGGAAACATCAACTGAGCTGTTTAGAAAAGGTGGTTGCAAAGGAATTGGCAGGAGATAAGGGTTAAGAAGACAGAGCTACCAGTGTCAAATGGCTGATACAGCAGAAATGATGGGGCAACAGCCTGGTCTTGTTCCTATCTGGATAGCCGAGATTATAAAATGGGCATCAAAAATTAGTAAAGTAAAATTTGACCCCCTGTTCAATTTTATTGATAATAATGGTAGTGTTGCTGGACGAATAATTCAGACGCCCAGGTCAACGCTCTCACTGGGGATCTGTGTTTAAATCCCCAAGACGGACTTTTCCCAAGTTTGGATTAGTCAATAAATCTGCACTTGAAAGCTCGGATTTGGCAGTGATCCCCACATCCATTGAAATAATAAGGAAAAAGTATCTTTACACTCAAAAATGCCTTTCCTTCATATCCTAATGGCTGTTTGTGATCTGTTCAAATATCAAGTCGAGTATCTTCAACCTCATTGGCATTGTTCAAATCAATCCTGACCACCTCTCTTCAGGAAAAATGTAATTATTTCTGGTTAGGGTTCTAGGACGAGGCAATGCAGTCATAGGATAAGGGGCATTTAGGACTGAGATAGAACAGAATCACAGAACCTCTACAGTGTGGCAGCAGGCCATTCAGCCCATTGAGTCCACACAGAGTCTCCAAAGAGTATCCCACCCAGACCCCACCCCATCCCTGTGACCCTGCATTTCCCATGGTTAATCCATCTTATCTGCACATCCCTGGACAACTAGCTTCTATACTTCCTACTTTTCCAGGGTGACTACATTCAAAGGCGATACATTAGCTGGGATGTGCTGTGGGACATGCTGAGGTTGCAAAGACACGCAAGTATTTTCTTTAACTCAAGGGGCTGAATGGGTTTCTGTTCCTATCCAGGCCCAAGCTGTTGACAATCTGCATGTTCCTTTCACTTTAAGGCACATTAGTGAATTAGTGGCACTCTTTAAAGGCAAATCCAACGCTACCATTTCACTGACCCTTTGAATCTTGGATTGCATAGGACAATGTGGCTGGATTGCTACTGAAGTGAGTCAACAGGATTTAGATAAGGTGGAGGCAGGGAGGTTGTCTCCGCTAGCAGGTGAAACTAGGACTAGGGGGCATAGCCTCAAAATGAAGGGAAGCAGATGTAGGACTGAGGTCAGGAGGAACTTCTTCACCCAAAGGGTTGTGAATCTGTGGAATTCCCTGCCCAGTGAAGCAGTTGAAGCTACCTTGCTGAATGTTTTTAAGGTAAGGCTAGATAAATTTTTGAACAGTAAAGGAATTAAGGATTATGGTGAGCAGGCGGGTAAGTGGAGCTGAGTCTCAAAAAGATCAGCCATGATCTTACTGAATGGCAAGGCAGACTTGAGGGGCCGGATGGCCTACCCCTGCTCCTAGTTCTTATGCTCTTATGTAAGATAGAGGGCAAATTGTCAGAGTGAGAGGGAGATGGATTGAGATACAATATTTCAGCACTGAATATGGAGGATCAGGTCTGCAAAAGAGTTAATTCATTCAAACTGTTCATGCATATAAAATGGATCAGAACAAAAAAAAACAGCATGTAGCAGACACCAATGAAATAAAATTGCTTTATCAATTTTTCTGCCCCACAACAACTGACAAATTGATTTGCAACCACAGCAGATCTGGACCTTGCTTTTCATTTTTGAAAAGTGACACCCAGCTCCTCAAAGCAGGATAATCCAATTTCGGCCTCGAACAAGTGTTTAATTTCTTCTGCAGCCCCTCTAGACAGTGGTGGCCAGCAGTTTATTACTGTAAAGAGATTCTTGTGTTTCAGTCTATGCTGAGGGGAGAAACCGCCAAATTCAAGGACATCAAATGGAGATGCATTGATCTAAAGGCCCCTCTCTCCCCGCCTTGGGTCACATAATTCATTAACCTGCCTGACACACAGGGAAGAATTACAGTATCGCACGCAGTAAAGGTTAATTAAAAATAAAAGTTCTGGTAAATACGCCGAGGGAAAACGTAATAAGTCGAAACACACAAGGAGCCTGGAGTCAGTCAGGAACATTTGCTCTTTGTCTCAATGAAGTCATCGGGGGTACAAGTGACAATTTCTTCATCATATCATGAAGGGCCATCAATAGCGTCTTCACGAGGTAACTGAGGGACTTGTCAGCATGTCAGAGCTGTCACTGAAACTTAACCCTTTTAGCGACACTCCCTTGCGCAATTCACATTTTCACTCTCTTGCCTTTAAAGAGGGAGAACCGTAACACAGCAGATTGAGAGAGGGGGGAGATCAGATTTCCTTAAATAGGACTTTATCCTCAATGTAATTTTAAGAGTCCCACATCTCAATCTCAATTCCCCTTCGAAAGAGAATCTCACCACCGGCTCTCCTCTAAGACAGTGCCTGCCGAATAAAATCCCTCAAACAAAATGTGCAATAATTGTGACCTACTCGGACTGGGATCGATTGAGAAAAGGACTTCTGATGGGGAGGCGATGGCCTAGTGGTATTATCGCTGGACTGTTAATCTAGAGACCCAGATAGCATTCTGGGGACCTGGGTTTGAATCCCTGCCACGGCAGATAGAATTCAGTAAAATATTTGGAATTAAGAATCTAGTGAAGACCATGAACTGATTGTCAGGAAAAACTCATCTGGTTCACTAATGTCCTTCAGGGAAGGAAACTGCCATCCTTACCTGGCCTGGCCTACATGTGACTCCAGACCCACAGCAATGTGGTTGACTCTTAACTGCCCTGTGGGTAAATAGGGATGGGCAATAAATGCTGCCTGGTCAGCGATGCCCTCATCCTGTGAATGAATAAAGGGGGGAAAAAAAGCCAATGTGTAAAGTGCCCTAAATGTCAGACCAGCATCAAAAGGCGCAAGAAAGAGGCTAGAAATCCGTGGATGGAGAGGGTCACTGGCATGCTGGTCCATCAAGCAGCATTTAAAAGGAAAGTAGTGTACAGGACAATGAATAGATTACATGAAAACAGCACAGAGATAGGTCTAAATGGATAACTCATTCGGCAAGCTGGATAGAAATGCTTAATGGGACAGTGTAGAGGGAGCTTTACTCAATATCTACCCTGTCCTGGAGTGTTTGACGGGGACAACATGGCATTTCAAAAAATAAGGAATAGAACACAGAAAGACAGAAAATAATTACTTGGATTTTGCATATTTTATGATATCAGAACATCCCATTAGACCATAAGAAATGGGTACATATGGCCCCTCGAGCCCACTCTGTCATTCAAGATGATGACTGATCCAATGTTCCCATACAAAAGTGTGTCATCGTCGAAGAAAAGCTTTCAAAGTGTAGTCAGAGTTGTTACATAGGAATCATAACAGACAAGTTTCACACAGCAAGATTCCACAAATAGCAGTAGCCAAATAGTCAGTAATTAGTGAATTTGGGACATATGAATCCAAATTTCCTTTTGGATCCCTGGATTTTCTTGATCATCCACTATGGAACAGGACAATCTGGTAAGCCTGAAGATTTGATTTTTAGACTCTTCTGAGTGAAGCTGCAATTAAAATACTGGAGATAGTTTCTCTTCTCTTCTGGAGTACAGGGCATCACCATCATGAGGGATTAGAGAGTGGGGGCAGGCCAGGGTTCTTGTCCTTGATCATTGATACCGCAGGGCAGTTCCTCGATGATTGAACTTTTCTTGGTCCTGTTGCTGAGTAGACGAGCAACATACAACATGGGGGTTCTGAATTGGATGGGAGGTCCAAAGCCAAAAATTATAGTGGATGCTGGAAACTGAAATAAGACTAAATAAAATGCAGTAAACAACTGCAGAGAGAAATAGAGTATGCCCAGGCTTGTGGCCTTTCAGTGTCCCACTGAACTCATTCCAAGGGGTGAGATAGCACAACAGTCATTATGCAGGGCTGGTAATCGAGTGCCCCATGCTAATGTTTCCACCATAGATGGAAGCACTCAATGTATAAACTCCCGAACTGGAAGATATTCTCAGCAATGGTGGCCGTGAGAATGATCATCGATTGTTCTACAAACCCATCTGGGTTCATTCATGTTCTTGAGGGAAGGAAATCTGCCATCCTTACTCTGTCTGATATTATATGCAGCTCCAGACCTGCTATAATGTAGTTGACTCTTCACTGCCCTCCAGAGTGGCCTAGAGATGGCCAATCAATTTAAAGTTTTTTTTATCCATTCACAAGATGACCACATTAGCATTTATTGCTTACCCCTAATTGCCCAGTGGGGAGTGAAGAGTCAACAGCACTGTTGTGGGTGTGGAGTCACGTAGACCAGATCAGGTAAGGATGACAGATTCCTTCCCAAAAGTGAAGCAGACAAATTTTTATGGCAAGATCAGGCCAACTTTTCATTCAGGATATTTTACTGATTCCACATCTCCACAACATACAGTCTGTGGTTCTAAAGGGCATCAGTGAACCAGATGGTTTTTGTGTGGTGATTAGTCTCTTAAGTGCAGACATTTATTGAATTCAAATGCTACCATCTGCCGTTGGGGTGGGACTAGAACCCATTTCCCCAGAACATTATCGGGGTGTCTGAGCTAACAGTCCAGTGATTATACCACTCGGCCATCTCCTCTCCATTAGGGGTGGGCAACAAACAGCCTTGTCAGCGATACCAACATCCAATGAAGACTTTTTTAAAAAAACAATCCACCAAAGAGTTTCTGAGGATCTTTGCCGTGGAACAGGAGGGACGGAATGTGACCCCTCTGGTATAGCAAACCACATTAATCTGCTTTACACGATATGCACAGTTTATCATTGCACTCAGAGTTTTATTTGAACAAGGGATATCCATTTGAGTGTTTCGGTCGAGCAGCCTGTATATGGCTGTGTGCAGCATTGAGAGAGTGATTTAATAATGAATGAGATTTCAATACAATAAGCAAAAAGATCTGTTTCATTTTGGAAAATTATGCGCTGAATATGCCTTTAAAGCAATTTTCTCGGTTATTGAAATGTCGAGACAGTGTTTTTCAGCTATTTTGTTCAAACTAATTGCAACAGCCCTTAATAAAATTGTTATACTGATCTGCTTTAATCTTAGACTCCTGAATTATTAAAATGCAGTCCTATCCAGACAGAATTTACCATCATAACTCTCGTCAGCAGCTTCTCTCAAAATTGAAATCTGATAATATATTTTTATTTTAAATCAGAGATGGTTAGTCCCAGCTCAGTGCTGGATTTTTTTTTTGTTGAGAATTGCACTGCTCAGTGACACAAACAGAAGGGCAAGTTCCAGATTTAAATGTGAGGAGAACCTCCTGCAGTTTTCCTCAGAGAAACTGGCACAGATAGGATGGAGTGAATGGCCTCCTTTCGCATTGTAGTCATGATGAACATCCCCAGGGAAGTTTCATTGTGGTTCCTTCAGGCACCAAGTTTTGACAGTTGAAGCTGCTCAAGACAACAGTCTGGATCTTAAGTTAACCTTTTAAGAAGGAAAGGTGGACAATGATAATCTAAATGCCAATGCTACGGACCAGGGGCTGGAAGCTGCATTTAGAATGGTCAGGTGGGTGTTTTGGACCAGCACAGACGTGATGGGCTGAAGGAACATTCTCTGTGTTGTCGATCTCTATGTCTCTATAATTGTTCAAATTGATCCTTGATGATGCCAGATTTAAGTCACCTGAGAGGGAAAGCTTTCAATGGAGCCCTACAATAGTCTACCTTGTAAATAGGCAATAAATGTTTATGAGTTTATAGCAGCATGGTTTCAAGCTCTCTTCTATTGAATACACGCAGCGCCCCAGTCACAGTATTTATGCAATAATGACAAGATTGAATTGAATTAGCTTTATTGACACATGTACTCAAATGAGTACAGTGAAATGTTTCAATAGCTGCTCTTCCTTCAAGCCTGATCTCTCTTTGGGCTCAATCCCCATCTAACATTTACCCCTTATCCCTTCCCCCACAACCCCATCCTCTGCATAAGAACCAACATTTTCCCAGCTACCATCAGTTCTGAGGAAGGGTCACTCGACCCAAAACGTTAACTCTGATTTCTCTCCTCAGATGCTGCCAGACCTGCTGAGTTTTTTCCAGCAATTTCTGTTTTTGTTTGTTACGGTGAAAAGTTTTGAAGTTGTGAAAGGGGAGGCAATGGCCTAGTGGTATTATCGCTGAACTGTTAATCCAGAGACCCAGATAATGTTCTGGGGACCTGCGTTGGAATCCCGCCACGGCAGATGGTGGAATTTGAATTCAATAAAAATATCTGGAATTAAGAACCTAATGATGACTGTGAATCCATTGTCAATTGTTGGAGAAACCCATCTGGATCACTAATGTCCTTTAGGGAAGGAAACTGCCATCCTTACCTGGTCTGGCCTACATGTGACTCCAGACCCACAGCAATGTGATTGACTCTTAACTGCCGTCTGGGCAATTAGGGATGGGCAATAAATGCTGCCTGGTCAGCGATGCCCACATCCCGTGAATGATTAAAGGACCACTTAAAGTGGCTATTATGTACAGCTTTTTCAGCACAAGTTCCCAGGGAAAAATAAATTAGGAAAATAAAGAACTAAAGGGTCCAGGATTGCAGATCGTGGGAATCAGTTAGAAAATAGCGAAATAAAACGTTCAGAACAACACAGTCCGCGCCCACACCTAGCCTGCAGTCCACTCCCGGCCTGGATTCCAGACTGTGTCAGGCTTCATCTCAAGGCCGGGAGATTGCTCTGGAATTACTTCGAGATCTGATTTTAGTGATGTTGCTGCCCAGTAAATATTTTGCCAGAAGCAGCCATAAATTCCTCTATGCTTCTGCAAAATGGCAGCAGGAAATCTTCTGTCTCCACCAGAAACACCTGAAAGATTTTTTTGGTTTGTTATCACACCAGAAGAGCAGTGTGTTCAACATCGCAGTACTGCCCAGTGCTGGCACTGGAGCGTCAGATGAGGTTTCATCCTTTGGAGAGTGAGCCTGCAAACATCAGCCTCTCAGGCACCTTTGGGTTTGATTTTAGATCCAGGATTTGGGGGCCAGACATGTGCAACAGTTTAAGGTCCCCACTACGCAACTGGGTCTGTCTTTGCTGGGTGACGCTATCTTTAAAATATAGATCTTCACCTTAGTGCTAGGTGAGCCCATTACCAAGTTGGCATTCAGCGCTTCCAGGAAGTGGGAAGAGATTCCAGGACACGATCCTCAGTGACAGGCAGCTGCCCAATTGGGATTGCAGTTGCCTTCCAGATTTAGAGCAAGCAGAGGAGCAGTCTCGAGGAAAAACCAGTAAAACAAAGACAATACTACTTGATGAGTTTGGCCCAGCTCCACCATTTCCAAAGTTCACTACCATATTTGGAGAGGTGCGAAAAGTGGCCAAAAAAAAAGAAATAGACACCCCTTTCTGAGAAAATAGCCATCCCAAATAATTCCTTTCAATAGGATGCAGACATCACTGGGAAGGCTAACATTTATTGGCCATTTCTAATTGCTCTTGATCTGATTGGCTCTCTATGCTACGTCAAAGCACAACTGAGAGTCAACCAAAATTCTCTGGGTCAGGAGTCATCTGTAAGCCAGACCAGGTAAGGATGGCTGATTTCCTTCCCCGAAAGACATGAATAGCAAATGAGAATGGTTACATATTTGCAATTGGAATCTCTTAGTGAAGTGGGGAAAATGACTGGAAGGGAATAAAGGAAGAGGGCAATCAAAGGACTGAATTTTATAGACTCTGGTCGTTCAACCTCACATCCGACTACTGCACCTGCGTCAAATGACATCAGGGCAGCAATGCAGCCATTTTTTTGTTGCCCACTGGAATTTTTTGGATAGGAAAGAGGATGGAAGAAGCTTGGTGATCAAGGTTCATTGTTGTGACTTTTTCTGAGCCATCAATTCCAAAATAAAAAACGGGGAGGTTCGAAGACTAGGGTGGGCTTTAAGTTGCTGTGACTGTATTTCCATTCAGAGCATCATCCCACTGACACATGACATCCCAGCCTTACACTCCGAACTAGGTGCTCAACAACACCCTTGCCCACCCCCACCCCTTCCCTCACACGTCTAATTAGTTGCCTTTCTGCCACAAGAAAACTCACTAACCTCCCAGGGTTTGACTGGATACTCAATGGCAACAGTGGAAGGATGAGGGAGTCACTCAGTTTCCATTCTGTGTCCATCACTGGAGCCAAAGATTGGTGGGAAAAGCAGGAGCAGAGAAGTATGCAGTGATACAATTTGGTACGAAGAACACGGAAAGCTGGTACAAACTGAAGGGTACTGTTCTAAAGGGTATTTAGGAGTAGGTGATCTGGTGTAGGTAAGTCACTAACAGGGGCAGCACAGGTCGAAGGAGCTGTTAACAAAACATACAATATTCTGTGTTTCATAAATAGAGTCACAAGACCAGGCAAGTTAAGATAGAGTCATAACATCAGAGAGGTCTACAGCACAGCAACAGGCCCTTCAGCCCAACATGTCCATGCCACCCAGTATTCCGAATTAAAATTGTCCCATTTGCCTGCCCTTGGTCCCTGAGCGTATGATGACCTTACGTAAAATACTAATTAGACCTCAGCTGGAGTATTGTGTACAAGTCTGGGCATCACACTATGGGAAGGAAATAAGTGCATTGGGGAAAGTGCAGAAGAGTTTATGACAAAGGTTCCAGGAATGGTTTCAGTTATGAAATTGCAGAAGTTGGAACTCTTGGGAGAAAGCTCAGAGGAGATTTCTCACTCAAAATTGGGTTGAGAAAAAGAGAGCACAGTTTTGAATTGTTTTAAAAAGGACCCAATTGTGACGTTAAAAAATTGTTTTCACACAGTAATTACTTACAAATTGAAGTGTCGAGGATTGTGGTGGAAGCAGGTTCAATTGTGGTTAAAATGTTCAGAGATCCAGGCACAATGTTCTGAATAATCTCTTTCTATGCTGTAACAATTCTTTGATTCTGTGATTCAGTTCTCATCTGTTCTCGCAGAGAATATTTTTGCTTTATTCTTTCATGGAATGTGACATCTCTGCCAAGGCCAGCTCATCCCTAATTGCCCTGAAACAGCTATGTCAGAGTGCATTTAGCGGCCAAACTCGCTGCTATGGGTCTGGAGTCGCATAATGGCCAGAGCCACATTAGAAGAACAGATCTCCTTCCCGAAAAGACATTTGTGAACTGGGTAGATTTTGTTAAAACAACAATTGATGGTCACCGTTGATGTGACTAACTTTCAATTCCAGATTTATTCATTGGATTTAAATTCCATCTCGTGTCGTGGTGGGATTTGAACCCACGACCCAGTAGAATATAAGGCCCATCATAGAAGTTCCAAAATGTTGCACACCTTCAATATTCAATTCAAGTGGGCAGGGAGCAAGGCAGGTTTTCATGGGTTGTGGAGTTACAGTAAAGTCAGCATTTGTTGCCCATCCCTATTTACCCTTGAATTGAGCAACTGTTAGTCCTTCTCAGAGAGCTGTTGGAAGTCACATTGATGTGAGCCTGTGATCACAGATAGGCCAGACTAGGTAAGGTTATAGAGGGGGAGGCGGATAGGGGATGGATAGAGGAAAGGATAGGTGGAGAGGAGGCAGACAAGTCGAAGAGGCGGGGATGGAGCCAGTAAAGGTGAGTGTAGGTAGGGGGGTAGGGAGGAGATAGGTCAGTCCAGGGAGGACGGACAGGTCAAGGGGGCGGGATGATGTTAGTAGATAGGAGATGGGGGTGTGGCTTGAGGTGGGAGGAGGGGATAGGTAGAGGAAAAACAGGTTAGGGAGGTGGAGATGAGTTGGGCTGGTGTTGGGATGCCGTTGGGGGAGGGGAGATTTTGAAGCTTGTGAAATCCACATTGATACCATTGGGCTGCAGGGTTCCCAGGCTGAACATGATTTGCTGTTTCTGCAGCCTTCGGGTGGCATCATTGTGGCATTGCAGGAGGCCCAGGATGGACATGTCATCTGAGGAACGGGAGGGGGAGTTGAAATGGTTCGTGACTGGGAGGTGCAGTTGTTTGTTGCGAACTGAGTGCAGGTGTTCTGCAAAGCAGTCCCCAAGCCTCCGCTTGGTTTCCCCGATGTAGAGGAAGCCACAAAGGGTACAGCGGATGCAGTATACCACATTGGCAGATGTGCAGGTGAACATCTGCCTGATGTGGAGAGTCTTCTTGGGGCCTGGGATTGGAGTGAGGGAGGAGGTGTGGGGGCAGGTGTAGCACTTCCTGCGGTTACAGGGAAAAGTGACGGGTGTGGTGGGGCTGGGGGGGAGTGTGGAGCGGACAAGTGAGTCGCGGAGGGAGTGGTCCCTCCGGAAGGCAGATAAGGGTGGGGAGGGAACAAAGAACAAAGAACAAAGAACAAAGAAAACCGACAGCCCAGGAACAGGCCCTTCGGCCCTCCAAGCCTGTGCCGATCCAAACCCACTGTCTAAACCTATCGCCCAATTCCTAAGGATCTGTATCCCTCTGCTCCCCACCTACTCATGCATCTGTCCAGATGCACCTTAAATGAATCTACCGTGCCTGCCTCTACTACCTCTGCTGGCAACGCGTTCCAGGCACCTACCACCCTCTGTGTAAAGTACTTTCCCCGTGTATCCCCCTTAAACTTTTCTCCTCTCACCTTGAACGCGTGACCCCTCGTTATTGAATCCCTCACCCTGGGAAAAAGCTTATCTCTATCAACCCTGTCTATACCCTTCATGATTTTGAAGACCTCAATCATGTCCCCCCTCAATCTCCTTTTTTCTAATGAAAACAATCCTAACCTACTCAACCTCTCTTCATAGCTAGCACCTTCCATACCAGGCAACATCCTCGTAAACCTTCTCTGTACCCTCTCCAAAGCTTCCACATCCTTTTGGTAATGTGGCGACCAGAAATGTACACAGTATTCTAATTGCGGCCGAACCAAAGTCTTGTACAATTTTAACATGACCTGCCAGCTCTTATACTCAATACACCGTTCGATGAAGGCAAGCATACCATATGCCTTCTTGACCACTCTATCCACCTGTGCAGCCACCTTCAGGGTACAATGGACCTGAACTCCCAGATCTCTCTGCTCATCAACTTTTCCCAAGGCTCTTCCGTTTACAGTATAGTTTGCTCTAGAATTAGACCTCCCAAAATGCATCACCTCACACTTGCCCGGATTGAACTCCATCTGCCACTTCTCCGCCCAACTCTCCAGTCTATCTATATTCTCCTGTATTCTTTGACAATCCCCTATGCTTTCTGCTACTCCCCCAATCTTCGTGTCATCTGCAAACTTACTGATCAGACCACTTATGCCCTCTTCCAGATCATTTATGTATAT
>JAHRHZ010000248.1:101775-114006 GCA_024137785.1 Ginglymostoma cirratum | reverse complement strand
CCCTTCATCATTTTTCTGATGAAGGGTCTAGGCCCGAAACGTCAAGCTTTCCTGCTCCTATGATGCTGCTTGGCCTGCTGTGTTCATCCAGCCCCACACCTTGTTAACTCAGTCTCAATTGTTGGGAGCCGTTTAGGCTACACATCCTCTCCTCACACAGGGAACCTTGTAAATCAATGCGAGTGGCTGTGTGTGAAATGGGCGTTGGTTAGCTCAGTAGGCTGGATAGCTGGTTTCCAATACAAAGTGATGCCAGTCGTTTGGGCTCAACTACTCCTCCTGGCTAAGATCAGCATGAAACCCCCAACCCCTCTCAAAGTTGTCACTTCCATGAGGCGTGGTGACCCTCAGGTTAAAATCACCACCCTTTGTCCCTCTCTGTCTCTTCCTCTCTCTACTAAGGGAGAACGGCTCTGATCCTCTGCACCTTCTGAAATGAGGGGAGAATTATACTTGACAGTCAGCCTTTCAGAGGGTTGCCATGGAGAGACAGTACACAGGGTAAGGAGTGGGGGTGAGCTGGGGTAACATCAGGACAGTACAGGGTGGGGTATTTTTTATTTGTTCATAGGATGTGGTAAAGTCATCATTTATTGCCCATTCCTTATTTGCCCTTGAACTGAGTGGCCCACTCGGCCATCTCAGAGGGCACTTCTTAGCCAAACACGTGGCTGTAGGTCTGGAGTCGGCCTGGGTAAGGACGGCAGATTTCATAGAATCATACAGTGCAGAAGAGGCCCTTTGGCTCATCATGTTTGCACTGACACATGAGAACACCTGATCTTCAAGCTAATCCTATTTACGAACACTTGGCCCTGTGGCCTTGAATGTTATGATGTGCCAAGTGCTCAAGCAGGTACTTTTTAAATGATAGGAGGTAACTGGCCTCTCAGGAAGCACATCCCAGACTACCACCATCCTCTGGGAAATAAGGTTTTTTCTCTCCTCACCACTAAACCTCCTTCCCCTCACCTTGAACCTCTGTCCCCTTGTGACTGATCTTTTAACTAAGGGGAACAGCGGCTCTACATCCACTCTGTCCATGGCCCTTTTAAACTTGTACACGCCAATCAGATCATCCTTAAGTCTTCTCTGCTCCAATGAAATCAACCATAATGTATCCAGAGATAGCAAGAATGGCAGGAGTGCTGGAGTCAGAGATAACACAGTGTGGAGCTGGAGGAACACAGCAAGCCACGCAGCATCAGAGGAGCAGGAAAGCTGACGTTCCAAAATGTCAACTTAGTTTTCCTGCTCCTCTGACGCTGCCTGGCCTGCTGTGTTCCTCCAGCTCCACACTGTATTGATACTAACCGATCCATTCTTTCCTCATAACTTAAATTTTCCAACCCAGGCAGCATCCTGGTGAATCTCTGAAGCCCTTCTGGCACATTCACCTCCTTACTGGAATGTGGTGACCAGAACTCACCAAAGTCCTACACAACTTCTTTTTCCCGCTTTATTCATTCACGGGATGAGGGCATTGCTGGCCAAGCAGCATTTATTGCCCATCAGGCAGTTAAGAGTCAACCACATTGCTGTGGTTCTGGAGTCACATGTAGGCCAGACCAGGGGAGGATGGCAGTTTCCTTTCTTAAAGGACATTAGTGAACCAGATGGGTTTTTCCTGACAATGAACAATGGATTCACGGTCGTCATTAGACTTTTAATTCCAGATATTTATTGAATTCAAATTCCAAACTCTGCTGTGGCAGGATTTGAACTTGGGTCCCCAGAACATTTCTGGATTAACAGTCCAGGGATAAGACCACCAGGCCACTGCCTCCCCAGCATAGCTTCTCTGCTTTTGTAATAAATGCCTCACTTGATGAAGACAAGTGTCCTATATGCCTTTTTTACGACCCTACCAACATGCCCTTCCTCCTTCAGAGACCTATGAGCCAACCCACCAAGGTCCCTTTGTGCCATAAAACTTCCTAGTGTCATTTCATTCCCTAAAGGCCAAAAGTGAACCAATGGATCTTTAATACAATTAACAGTGGGTACATGGATACTGACGCTTTTTAATTGTAGATTATTTCTCTATAAAAACTGAATTTAAATTTCACCCTTGCTCCCAGAACATTCGAAAGCAGGATTATTAGCCTACTGATATTACCACCACAGTCACTAACATCATGGGAGGGGAGTTGATGAGTGATAAAGGGTGTAATAGCACAGTATTTAGAAATGCCTAATATAATCAAGCAGAGTCAGCACGTCTTCATAAAGGGGAAATCGTGCCTGACATATTTAAGAGAATTCTTTGAGGAGGTAACAAGCAGGATAGATAAAGGGGAAGCAGTGAATGTCACAAATTGGATTTTCAGACTTGGGTTAGAAAAGTGAATGTAATTATCACCAAGTTAGCAAACAACATAAAAATAAGTGGGAAGCAAGTGGTAAAGATGACACAAAGAGGGTTAGAGACAGGTTAAGTAAGTGGGCAGTAACTCAGTAGATTGCCCATAATGTAGGGACATGTGAGGTTCTGCATTTTCACAGGAAGAATAGAGGAGCTGAGTATTATTTAAATGGAGAACAAATGCAGAAATCTGGGTCTCTGGGTTGCAAGTCTAACAACAATGCCAAGACCACATACCTTCCCCTAACAACTATACAAGGCATTAGTCAGATTACAGCTGGAACGCTGTCAACAGTTTTGGGCCTATTTTCTGACAAAAGATAAGCTGTCATTGGAGGCAGTCCAGAGAAGGTAAACTAGGTTGATACCCAGTATGGAGAGATTGTTTTATGAGGAATGATTGAGTAGTTTGGGCCTGTATCTGCTACAGTTTAGAGAAATGAGAAGTGACCTTTTTGAAAGCTTTTGAGAACTTGACAGTATAAATATGGAAAGGTTGTTTCCCCTTGTGGGAGAGTCTAAGACCAGAGGGCATTATCTCAGGATAAGGGGTCACCCCTTGAAGACAGAGATGAGGATGAATTTCTTCATTCAGAAGGTAGTGAATCTGTGGAATTCTTAAAGTTTTTGAGAAGATTTGTAGCTTCGGTTGTGGGTGAGGTTGTAGACTTGATCACTGAGCCAGTGTGTTTGGTTGCAGACTTTTCATCACCCTGCTAGGTAACATCGTCAGTGCGGCTCCGGTGAAATGTTAGTGTTCTGTCCCGCTTGTTATTTATGTACGTCAGTTTGCTGGGATGGTTGGCATCACTTCTGGTTCTGTTTTTCAATGGTTTGTACACAGGGTCCAGTTCAATGTGTTTGTTAATTGAGTTCCAGTTGGAATGCCAGACCTCCAGGAATTCACTTGCATGTCTCTGTTTGGCTTGTGCTGTAATGTATATGTTGTCCCAGTTGAATTTGTGTCCTTCTTTGTCCGCGCGTATTGAGACCCGTGAGAATTGGTCGCTGCTCTTGGTGGCTAGTTGGTGTTCATGTATCTTTATTGCCAGTTTTCTCCCAGTTTTCCCTCTGGAATGTTTCTCACAGTCCTTGCATGGTATTTTGTATATTACGTTAGTTTTGTTGTTTGTGGGTATGGGATCCTTTACGTTTGTCAGTAGCTGTCGCAGGGTGGTTGTTGGCTTGTGGGCTAGCCTGATACCTAGGAGTCTGAATAATTGTTTGAGGGAACTGAATTAATATCAATAGAGGTACAGTCAGTACTACAGGGTACTGGGGGAGAGGAGTTACTGAGCATATGTGTAAGGGAGCTAGATTAACATCAGTAGACATACAATAACACAGTGTGCTGGTGAGGGAGGTTATTGAGTTATTTTCTTTAATAATAAAGACAGGTTCCCCTCACAAAATTTAAATAGTCCACAGTTTAGATTTTTAGAATAATCCAATTGCTTCATTTTCAGATTTTCTTGAGGCAAAATTCAATATCCTAAGCTTCCTCTTGGTATTCGAACCTTAATTTTATTGTATTCTTAGATGAAATGGCTGGAATATTGGCATATTAGCCCGGACATAGCTATCCATTCAAATGAAAGATAACAGTATTTGGAATAAGTATCCAGGCAATAAATCCAAAGTATCCTGAAACAAATCCCTCTCAAAAGGGCGATACAGGCACAAGGAGCTGAATGGCTCTTTCAGGTTATGCGCATTGGAGAGCAAGGAGCAATATGGGCATTTGACACTTCGATCATTGGATGAGAGGATTCATTATTTTTAATTAATTCAAAGGAAGTAGGGTTCTCCAGCTTGGTCCGAAACTATTGCCAATCCCTAATTGACCATTATTAATCAGTTACCCATTATTAAAGATCTATCTCAGCCTTGAATATACTTAACCACTCGACCACGCTCCGTGATAGAGTTCCACATATTCACAACCCTCTGAAAATTAAAATAATCCCAAAGTATTTCCCCCAGATGTCCAGCATTAACCTTGAATGCTGTCTAAAGATGGTTCACTCGGTTGATCCTGGGTATGGAAGGTTTGCCTGTTGAGGAGACGTTGAGTAAATTTGGCTTGTAGTCATTGGAGTTTGGAAGAATGAGAGGAGAAGTTATTGAAATCCGCAAGATTCTTACAGGGATGACTGGGTAGACAGTAGGGTATGTTCGACTATTTGTTTTGACTCAGTAAATTGATGCGATCTGGAAGGGTGATGGGAGCAGATTCAACTGTAACTTTTAAAAAGGAATCAGATGAAGACTTGAAAGAGAAAGATTGACAGGGATACAGAGAAGAGACACATTCACAGTGGTCTGAATGGTTTCCTCCTGTATTACATGATTCAACTAATCAACAGAACAGAGTCCATTAACAGCAAAAGTTTTGTTTCACCAACAACAGCCGAATTTGAGGTGCTTTTCTGGGTGGATACAGGATTGGATATTAAGAAGATGAGCCTTATTAAAAACGGTTAGGCTTCATTGGGACCTGAAGGCCTCATTGAGAATTCTTTCAGTTTTCAAGTAACCTTGGAGATCTGTCGATACCATTCCTCCATCCTCGCTCACCATTCCCCTGGGTGTGCAATATTACTAGGCTGCAGTGTAGAAATAATTACAATTTCATTCCTCTCCCGTGAAATCAGTTTAATCTTCTGCCAGCTTCCATCCCTGACTCTGGCGTGCACCTCACTGGGGGAATCACTGAAGCTCCCTCGATAAATACCCCACAGCTATAATATCTCAGATATAATCCTTCATTAACCTCTGACCCGGAAATGGTTCCTAGTCAGTTGCTCAGGAGACACCGCTGTCCTCATTTCCTTCCAGCTGGTACAGCTCTCTTGAAAGTTACTTGTGGCAAATTAAAACAAATTAATAATGACAACAAATTTTGTTTTTCTAATCCCTTTCAGAGCAAGATGGAGGTTAATATTTCAGGCAAAGTAATTCAGTTTAATTTTCCTCTCAATTACCCATAGAAGCAGACAACCTTATTTATAATCTGCTCTTCCCATTTTATTTGCCCTCCCTTCACCCTATGACAGGAACATAATGTTACAACCAGGTTCTCCAATTCAAACAGGATGCCTCCCCTTGTGATATGCTTTGCCCAGACCAAACGAATTTATGTTTTAGAAAGGAGGAATTTTAATCAGGTTTTCTTGAGTTAGAGGAGTAAATGTATTAGCTACTAACGGCAAGAAAAAGTACTATGACACCACACAGATTAGAAATGGAAAATGAGGTGTACAAAATGATCAGAGGTATAGATAGAGTGCACAGCCAGACACTTTTTCCTAGGGTGGATGTAGCTATTACAAGGGGGCCTAGTTTTTAAAGTGAGTGGAGGTAGATATAGGGGAGACGTCAGAGGTAGGTTCTTCACTCAGAGTGGTAGGGACGTGGAATGCATTGCCGGAGAGGGTAGTGAAGTCGGCCCCATTAGGGGCATTTAAATGGCTATTAGATAGGCATATGGATGATAGTATAAGGTAGGGGTGGAGGTTAGATAGACCTTAGGTTTAGGGTAAAAGTTCAGCACAACATCGTGGGCTGAAGGGCCTGTAATGTGCTGTGTAGTTCTATGTTCTATGAGTTCCATAAATAAAATGATGCGACCATAAGACCATAAGACATAGGAGCAGAAATTAGGCCATTCGGCCATCAAGTCTGCTCCGCCATTCAATCATGGCTGATAAGTTCCTCAACTCCATTCTCCTGCTTTCTCCCCGTAACCCTTGATCCCCTTGATAATCAAGAACCTATCTATCTCAGTCTTAAATGTACTCAATGACGTCGCCTTCACAGCCTTCTGCGGCAGTGAATCCCATAGATTCACCACTCTCTGGCTGAAGAAGTTTCTCCTTATCTTCATTCTAAAAGGGTCTTCCCTTTACTCTAAGGCTGTGCCCTCGGGTCCCAGTTTCTCCGACCAATGGAAGCATCTTCCCAACATCTACTCTGTCCAGGCCATTCAGTATTCTGTAAGTTTCAATTAGATCCCCCCTCATCCTTCTAAACTCCAATGAGTATAGTCCCAGAGTCCTCAAACGTTCCTCATATGTTAAGCTTTCCATTCCTGGGACTATTCTCGTGAACCTCCTCTGAACTCGCTCCAGGGCCAGTACATCCTTCCTGAGATATGGAGCCCAAAACTGCACACAATACTCTGAATGTGGTCTGACCAGAGCCTTATAAAGCCTCAGGAGTACATCCCTGCTTTTATATTCAAGTCCTCTCAAAATAAGTGCCAACATTACATTTGCCTACCTGACTACTGACTCAACCTACAAGTTTACCTTGAGAGATTCCTGGACTAGAACCCCCAAGTTTCTTTGCACTTCAGACTTCTGAATTTTCTCCCCATTTAGAAATTAGTCCATGCTTCTGTTCTTCTTACCAAAGTGCATGACCTCACACTTTCCCACGTTGTACTCCATCTGCCACTCCTTTGCCCACTCTCCTAACCTGTCCAAATCCTTCTGCAGCCTCGCCACCTCCTTAATACTACCTGTCCCTCCAGCTATCTTTGTATCATCTGCAAACTTAGCCAGAATGCCCACAGTCACTTCATCTGGATCATTAGTGTATAAAGTGAAAAGTTGTGGTCCCAGCACTGACCCTTGCGGAACTCCTCTTGTCACCGGCTGCCATCCTGAGAAAGACCCCTTTATCCCCACACTCTGCTTTCTGCCAGACAGCCAATCTTCTATCCATGCTGGCACCTTGCCTCTAACGCCATGGGCCCTTATCTTACGCAGCAGCCTCCTGTGCGGAACCTTATCAAAGTACTTTTTGAAGCCCAGGTAGGTAACATCCATTGGCTCTCCTTGGTCTACTCTGCTCGATACTTCCTCAAAGAATTCCAGCAGATTTGTCAAGCGTGACCTCCCCTTGATGAAACCATCATGACTTTGCCCTATTTTACTATACACTTCCAAGTATTCAGAAATCTCATCCTTTACAATGAACTCCAAAATCTTACCCACAACTGAGGTTAGGCTAATCGGCCTGTAATTTCCGTCTTTTGCCTTACTCCCTTTTTAAACAAGGGTATCACATTAGCGATTTTCCAGTCCACTGGGACCTTCCCTGACTCTAGCGATTCCTGAAAGATCACCACTAACACTTCCATTATCTCTTCAGCTATCTCCTCTAGAACTCTGGGGTGTAGTCCATCTGGTCCAGGGATTTATCTACCTTCAGGCCAATCAGTTTTGCTAACACCTTTTCCTTGGTGATGGCCACCATACTCGGATCTGCCCCCTACTGTCTTGAATTTTTGGGAGATTAGTCGTGTCTTCTAGCGTGAAAACTGACGTGAAGTAATTATTCAGTTCCTCAGCCATTTCCTTGTTCCCCACTACTATCTCTCCACCATCATTTTCCATGGTCCAAAGCAAGAAGCTTTTGCTTCTCTTTTGCCCTCTATATACCTAAAGAAACTCTTACAGTCTTCATTTATATTACTGGGTGGCTTACCCTCGTATTTAATTTCCCTCCTTATTTCTTTTTTTGTTGCCTCCTGTTGGTCTTTGTAAGCTTCCCAATCCTCTGGTTTCCCACTGCCCTTCACCACATTATACACTTTCTCTTTTGTTTTTATGCTATCCCTGACTTCCTTAGTCAGCCATGGTTGCCTCATCCTCCCTGTACCTTGTTTCTTTTTCCTAGGGATGAATTTCTGCTGCATCTCCTGAATTACTCCCAGAAACTCCTGCCATTGCTGTTCCCTGTCTTTCCTGCTCGGCTCCTCTTCCAGTCAATTCTGCCCAGCTCCTCCCTCATACCTCTGTAGTCACCTTTATTCAGCTGTAATACCATTACCTCTGACTCTATCTTCTCCCTCTCAAATTTCAGAGCAAATTCTATCATCTTATGATCATTGCCTCCTAAGGGTTCCTTACCAAGTCTGCCTCATTGCACAACATTAAATCCAGTATTGCCTGTTCCCTTGTGGGCTCCACCACAAGCTGCTCCAAAAAGCCATCTCCTAGACATTCCACAAACTCCTTTTCTTGCAATCCACTACCAACATGATTTTCCCAGTTAGTTGAAAGAAATACAAGTCAGTCTCGGTGTTGTTCGAGCGTAGATAGTGGAACATTATCACTTTTACATTGGATGATACCACTTACACTAGAACTGTTGCAATTGACCAGACAATATGAAGAATTTTGGCTTTGCAGGTCAAGTGAAATTCCTTTGTCCTGTTTCATTTTGATGATGGCTGTCTTGCAACACTCAGAGCTTGTGATTCTTTCTCTTCATACCTGGAGTGCAGGGGTGTTTAATGCTGTCCTTAAACAGTCCTCGCAGCACATTAGTCCACATTGCTAACAGTCCACTAACACACGCAAACCAGTTGTTACAATTAGTTTTTAACCCTTGTTGTGCATATTTCTGGAAGGATAAAACATAATATATATTTTGACTCACATCTACCATCCAGAATATAACTCACCGAAGACGTTTTGCTGTTGAAGGGTGGCAATTAGATTGCCTTAACTTTTTCACATTTTTCTCTCTTTGAAGCTCTCTTGGCACACTGCAAAGTGCGACCATCGAAGAGTTCATTCAGCAGTTAGCGAATCCTATTCATCGAGTTACTTTCTTTGTGTTTAAAAAAAGAGTCTTGTCAAAAGTTCAACATGTCTGTTAGTAATCTGGCATTCTGACTCTTGAGTCAGTTCCATCACTAAATGGCTGGTCCGTATCTTAGCACTATCCACCATATTCTTTTGTGGTCTTGCCACACAAGGTTCTATGAATTAATCAAGCAACACTTCCTTTGAGCTGTGTGGCCACTTGGATGTTCTACACACATTGATCTGTACTATTGTCAAGCCGACACATTGTATTCCAATCGTATGTACAGAACATCGAAGTCCTCTCAGGAGCAACAAACATTACAAAGAACATCTCTCCAAAGATCGAAGGAATAAGAGTAGGAGTAGGCCATTCTGCCCCTCTTGCTGCTCAGTCGTTTCACAAGATCATGGCTGATCTGATTGCAACTTTCACTTCATTTTTCTGCCTGTCTCCTTCAATCCCAAAGTCTTTTGTCACAGAGAAGTACAGCATAAGACAGACCCTTCGGTCCAACTCATCCATGCTGACCAGATAGCCTAAATTAACCTGGTCCCATTTGTCAGCATTTGGCCCATATCCCTTTAAACCCTTCCTATTCATGTACCCATCCAGATGCCCTTTAAATATTGTAATTGTATCAGCCTTTAACACTTCCTCTGTAAGCTCATTCCATACACGCACCACCAACTGCATGAAAATGTTGCCCCTTATGTCGCTTTTAAATCTCTCCCTTCTCACCTTAAACCTATGCCCTCTACTTTTAGATACCTCTACACTGGGAAAAAG
Source organism: Ginglymostoma cirratum (assembly GCA_024137785.1). Lineage (NCBI taxonomy): Eukaryota > Metazoa > Chordata > Chondrichthyes > Orectolobiformes > Ginglymostomatidae > Ginglymostoma > Ginglymostoma cirratum. The sequence continues at coordinate 104,252 of JAHRHZ010000248.1, read as the reverse complement.
ACCTTGGCTATTCATCCTATCCATGCCCCTCATGATTCATTAGGTCCTCTGGAAGGTCACCCCTCAGCCTCTGACGCTCCGGGGAAAGCAGCACCAGCCTATTGAGCCCCTCTCAATAGTTCAAACTGTCCAATCTTGGCAACATCCTTGTAATTTTTTCCACACCCTTTCAAGTTTAACATTTTTCCTGAAACAGGGAGACCAGAATCGAGCGCAGTATTCCAAAAGTGGCCTAACCAATGTCTTGTACCACCACAACATGACATCCAAACTCCTAAACTCAATGTACTGAGCAGTAGAGGCAAGCATACCAAACGCTTTCTTCACCATCCTACCTACCTGCAACTCCACATTCAAGGAACTATGAACCTGCGCCCCAAGGTCTCTTTGTTCAGTAACTGAAAACTCCTTCCAAATCAGTCCTGAGAATATTCAATGACCCAGCCTCCACTGCTCACAAGGTCTAACTTACCTCTGTCTTCAATGGAAGACCCTTTCTTTTCAAACCCCATCACTCAACTCCACCGAGAAGAAAGCATTCTCTCAACAACCATCCTGCGAAATCATTTTTATTTGGAATGATTAACTGAGCATCTTTCTGCAGGAGACAGAGCTTCACATTTTTATCACTTTGTCTGAAGGAATGTTTGCAGAACTAGGGGTCACAGTCTACAGGGTGGGCCATTTAGGACTGAGATGAAGAGAAATGTCTTCACCCAGGGAATGGTGAACCTGTGGGATTCTCTGCCACAGAAAGCAGTTGGGGCCAAAGCATTGGAAGTTTTCAAGAAGTTAGATAAAGTTCTTAGGGCCAAAGGAATCAAAAGATATGAGGAGAAAGCGGGAATAGGGTACTTGGTCGTTAGATGACCAGCCATGATCATATAGAATTGCTGAATAGGCTCTAAGGGCTGAATGGCCTACTCTTGCTCACATCTTCATGTTTCTTTGCTTCTAACTTTTCTCTTAAGTGGTCTGGTTCAGATTTAAATTGGAGTCCACCGAGCTCCCCAGTGAGTGAAAACAAGTTCCTCACCATCAATTCCTTTGGGATCTTAACAACCTGCCGCTTGACCTTGTATAAGTTAAGAGAAAATGAATTTACCTTTTTTTGTAATTTCTCCTCACAATCTAACCATTGAACAACTATTCCCAGAAAATATTCAATAGACTTTCTTCCTACTGAGATACCAATGGATTTTAACAGGTATCAGGCAACTTCATAGCATTTTTTTATGGATCTCAGGTTTTTATTTTACGCAATTCAAATTCGCAAGGCGCCACTATGGAACATGACCTTGTGTACGCAGACGTAACTCCGCCCACGGCCGACGCAGACGTAACTCCGCCCACAGCCGACGCAGACGTAACTCCGCCCACAGCCGACGCAGACGTAACTCCGCCCACGGCCGACGCAGACGTAACTCCGCCCACGGCCTCCACAGCCAGCAGCTCCGGAGGAGACCGCAGCCCTGAGCCCTGCCGAGTGTTCACCATCCCCCCCCAGACCTCCCCCTTACTGAGGACGAACGGTCAGTCCTCAGGAAAGGGCTCACCTTTGTCCCCCTCCACCCACATATCAACGAATACCGCTCACGCTTGGACATTGAGCAGTTTTTCCGCCGCCTCCGCCTCTCCTCTATCCATCTTCTATCCGCCTCCCCCTCTCTCCCTATTTATTTCAGAACCCTCTTCCCCTCCCCCATTTCTGATGAAGGGTTTAGGCCCGAAACGTCAAGTTTTCCTGCTCCTATGATGCTGCTTGACCTGCTGTGTTCATCCAGCCCCATGCTTGTTATCTCGGATTCTCCAGCATCTGCAGTACCTTTTATCCCTTCTACAGGATTAGTGATAAGAGGTACTGAGGTGACAGCTCCAGTAATGCAACCACTGGACCCTGGCTAAGTATTGAGACGGCAGCCTTCCTGTTTCTCTGCTTCAGCATCAGGAAGGGACTTCCCTCCTATGATGTACGTTAATTTCAATCCCAGCTCACAAGCTTGAAACTACAATGTTTGCTGCTCACCAGCTACTGGATTTATTGGTCCTTTAAGATTGGGTTGGAGCATTGGAAGCCATGTCAAAGTCTATGCTTCAAAATAATGTCTTGAAACTAATTCCATTTCAACTCCCCTTCCCATTCCTCAGAAGACATGTCCATCCTTGGCCTCCTGCAATGCCACAATGATGCCACCGGAAGGCTGCAGGAACAGCAAATCATATTCAGCCTGGGAACCCTGCAGCCCAATGGCATCAATGTGGATTTCACAAGCTTCAAAATCTCCCCTCCCCCAACCGCATCCCAAAACCAGCCCAGCTCATCTCCACCTCCCTAACCTGTTTTTCCTCTCACCTCAAGCCACACCCCCATCTCCTATCTACTAGGATCATCCCGCCCCCTTGACCTGTCCGTCCTCCCTGGACTGACCCATCTCCTCCCTACCCCCCTACCTACACTCACCTTTACTGGCTCCATC
>JAHRHZ010000248.1:78726-101675 GCA_024137785.1 Ginglymostoma cirratum | reverse complement strand
TGCTTGACCTGCTGTGTTCATCCAGCCCCATGCTTGTTATCGTGAAACTAATTTGTTTCTTATTTTGTCGAAATGTAGCAAAGGGGAACAACGCATAGCAACAGGTAATAAAGGGTCTATGTTAATTAATCGCTTGTTTAGTGTGGATATCATTGAGATTGATAGCTCATCTCTAATTACTCTTGAGAAAGTGGTGATGAGTTCCCTTCTTGAGAGTTGCAGACTTTGCAATGTAGGGTTGTGTTAGGTAGGGAGCTCCATTATTTTGACCCAGAGACAGTGAAGATATTTCCAAACCACTAAAGTGTAAGGATCGGAGGGGAATTGGTGGTGATGAGGCGTTGATTTGGATGGACTTGAATTATTAATGTCACGTGCCTGGGTACAGTGATAAGATTTATTTTGTGTGCAGTACAGGCAGATCATGCCATACCGGTCAAGGGGGCAGGATGAGGTTAGTAGATAGGAGAAGGGGGTGGGGCTTGGGGTGGGAGGAGGGGATAGGTGAGAGGAAGAACAGGTTAGGGAGGCGGGGACGAGCTGGGCTGGTTTTGGGATTCGGTTGGGGGAGGGGAGATTTTGAAGCTTGTGAAGTCCACATTGATACCATTGGGCTGCAGGGTGCTCCCACGAGGAGCTCGAACAGTTCATCCACTTCACCAACACCTTCCACCCCAACCTTAAGTTCACCTGGACTATCTCTAATACCTCTCTCTCCTTCCTGGACCTCTCTGTCTCCATCTCTGGCAACCACCTAGAAACTGATATCCATTTCAAGCCCACTGACTCCCACAGCTACCTAGAATACACCTCCTCCCACCCACCTTCCTGCAAAAATGCCATCCCCTATTACCAATTCCTTTGCCTCCGCCACATCTGCTCCCAGGATGAGGCATTCCACTCCCATACATCCCCCTCTCTCCCTATTTATTTCAGAACCCCCTTCCCCTCCCCATTTCTGAAGAAGGGTCTAGGCCCGAAACGTCAGACTTCCTGCTCCTCTGATGCTGCTTGGCCTGCTATGTTCATCCAGCTCCACACCTTGTTATCTCAGATTCTCCAGCTTCTGCAGTTCCTACTATCTCTGAAACATCCTGGTAAATCTCCTCTGCACCCTCTCCAGTGCAATCATTTCCTTCCTGTAATGTGGATTCTGGAACAGTAGTTAGCACTGGCTGTTGGGCCTGATCAATGTTTCATACAATTCTAGCATCACTTCCCTGCTCTTCAACTCTCTGCCTTGGCTAATAAAGGCAAATGCCTCATGAGCCTTCTTAACCACTTTATCCAACTTTCTTGCTACGTTAAGGGACCAGTGGGCACGCACACCAATCCTTGGTGCTTCTCGGGATCCTACCGTTCATCACTAATTCCTTGCCTTGCAGATGGTGGTCTAGCTTTGGGGAGGTGAGTTACTAGCTGCTAATTAATTGCTTTAACATCTGGATATGTGAATGAGCCAGGGACGAGGTACAACTGACAAACCCTTGCTGCTCAGCTGAAACATGGTCACATTGTCATCTGGAACTGCATGTCGTGGTCTGAGCTGTTTCTGGGCATTTCAAGTAAACTGAATCCATGTTACCAAATCTACGCTGACGGATAACACAAGAAATACAACGCTCACCTGAGAATTTCCAGCCTCTTGCAGTATTTGTTTGGCTGGCGCAGTTTTTAAGTGTTGGCTTTCTGATTGGACATGATAATTCAGAATGCCCTCAGGATGTACGTGTTCGGTGGCAAGTGGCAGCAATGTAGCGTAAAGACCTCATCTTTTCTAATTTTGGACTGTGGAATGAAAATGGAAAATGGACACTGCTTTATCCAAAGGGAACACACGTTGGATTGCAACTTAAAAAAAAAGCAGTGAAATGAACTGATGCGCGACGAGACAAAGGGTGGAATTAACCCGAGCAATGTGATATATGGTGAGAACCTGTGAGGATTGTGTAAGCGAGGTCTTTCTCAATGGTGAGAACAAGGTGCATTTTCCAAATATGCCCCAGACGTCAAGGCGAGATTCTCATTAGTGAGGCAGCAAGAGGCGTGTTAATGGGTAGTATCGCTCATTATCGCCCTCAATATTACTTAGTCTTATCTTGTGAAGGGTTCCTACTTCTGCCATTAGCTGCAGAAAGATTCGTGCTGAGAATTCCCAACATGAAAGTTGGAGACAAATCCGGCTCAGTGCCTGATCCTCCGGACCTCAGCCTTGGACATCTGGCACAAACACATGGGTAGTGTTCGTGGGTACCCACCATCCACAGACTTTGGCATCTCAAGGCACATCTCCTGTCCATGCCAGTACTCTACTGCACTTCAATGCTGCACTTTTCAGCTGGTGGAGTAGCTATGGGGGATCAGGAGTTGAGTTAACTCACTTTAAGAGCTGGGTAAGTGAATGGGCCAACAATGATAACACAAAGGCTTCTGCAAGGACACAGAGCAATCAGGGCCTCATAGACTGAAGGAGGCTGCTTGCTTACTTCCTTAGTGTTCATTCACTTAGCGCCTACCTGGATGCTCAGAGCAGCCCTGCCAGCGCCTTGCCCCCTCAGCCAGTTCTAAAGGCTCACAGTGCTTCTGCCTTGATCTGCCTTCCAGCACAGACAGAAAGCTAGGCAGCCTGTCACTGTTGGCAGCAATGATCAGTCAAAGAGGGTGAACAGGTTGCTATGTAGCACCATGCTATGTCAGTGTTACACCTACACCATGTGCCAGCTTCATATGTCTTAACACATTCCATACGTTTCAAACCAATGGCACTGTCTCCAAGTCTAAGGGACATTGTCTTCACTCAGGACAAGGGAAACATAGGAGGTGTCAGCACTGTACACAGTACTGTTAAGGGCAGTGACTGACACCACTCCAGGGCTTGGGCATGGTCAGTCAGCTGCTGGTGTGAGGAGATGAATATCTTGGCTCTTCCTTAGCAATTGTAGCCTGCTTCCTCCTGAAATGACAGAAAGGGAAGGACTAAGTGGGTGACACATCTGACAGTGCCAGTGCAGATAGGTGAAAGGTGGTGAGATGTTCTAAGTAGGAGGTGCGAAGGGAATGCAGGCTTAGTGGTGTTGGGGAATTGGGTAGGTAAGAGGCGAGTGGAGGGAAGATGTAGTAGGCAGTATTGAGAGTGGTAGAACATGGGTCTTGGTGGGAGTTGGGTGCAGTGTCAAGGATAGAGTGAGAGTGAGGTAACACAGAGAATGTAGTGATGTTTACCCTGGAAGATCAGAGAAGGTCATTAACTTCCTCCTGACAGTGCTGGACATCCCTACAGGCCATAGAGTCAAAGTGACATGGAGATGTACAGCGCAGAAACAGACCCTACGGTCCAACTTGTCCATGCTGACCAAATTTCCCAAATTAATCTAGCCCCATTTGCCAATATTTGGCCCATATCCCTCCAAAACCTTCCTATTCATGTACCCATCCAGATGCCTTTTAAATGTAATTGCACCAGCCTCCACCAACTTCCTCTTCCAATACACACACCACCCTCTGCATGAAAACGTCGCCCCTTCAGTCCCTTTTAAATCTTTCCCCCATCACCTTAAACCTATGCCCTCTAGTTTTGGACTCGCCTACACCTGGGGAAAAAGACCTTGTCTATCCATCCTATCCATACTATTCATGATTTTATAAACCTCTATAAGGTCACCCCTCAGCCTCTGACGCTCCAGGGAAAACAGCCCCAGCCTATTCAGCCTCTCCCTGCAGCTCAAACTCTCCAACCCTGGCAACATCCTTGTAAATCTTTTCTGAACCCTTTCAAGTTTCACAACATCCTTCCTATAGCAGGGAGAGCAGAACTGAATGCAATAGTCCAAAAGTGACCCAGCCAAAGTACTGTACTGCCACAATATGACCTCCCAGCTCCTTTACTCAATACACATAAAGGCAAGCGTACCAACCTTCCTCAGTCTGAGGAAGGGTCATGGGACCCAAAATGCTAACTCTGATTTTTTTCTTCACAGTTTCTGCTAGACCTGCTGAGCTTTTCCAGCAACTTCTGTTTTTGTCCCTGATTTACAGCATCCGTAGTTCTTTCAGTTTTTATACCAAACGCCTTCTTCACTACCCTTTCTACCTGTGATTCCATCATCAAGGAACAATGAACCTGCACTCCAAGGACTCTTTGTTTGGAAACATTCCCCAGGACCTTACCATTAACTGTAGAAGTTCTGCCCTGATTTGCCCAACCAAAATATAACACCACACATTTATCGAGATTAAACTCCATCTGCCACTCCTTGGCCCATTGGCCCATCCATTCAATGTCCCATTGTACTCTAAGATCATCTTCTTTGCTGTCCAAGACACCACCAATTTTGGTGTCATCTGCAGACTCACTAACCCTTACCTCCAATGTTCACATCCAAATCATTTACATAAAATGTTAAAAAAAACGATGGACCCAGCACCGACCATTGTGGCAAACCGCTGGTCACAGGCCTCCAGTCTGAAAAGCAACCCCCCACCACTACCTTCTGTCTCAGGTGGCTGAGCCCACACTGACCAGGGTGGCAGCCTCAGACCAGGGTGGCAGAGATCCCTGTCGGTCCTGATGGAGGAGGATGGCCCTCCTTTGCGTCTCCCTGTCCACCAGGACCTCCAGGTGTCTGTCGATGAAGTGGGCGCGGATTTCTCCTTATCTGACTTGGGCAGAGCAAATACTACAAACTGGGCAGGTGGGCAGCTTTGGACTGAGAGCATTTGACAAGGTGTCTGTTAAACATGGCACTGGCACCAAGGGTCCTGGGTGTGATGAGTGGGAGAATTGGGCTAGTATTAACCAGTTAAGTAGTTAAATTACAAGTTTTTGGGGCTAGTGTTATGATGCAATTAGTGTTATGAAGAGAAACCAAAATCTTTCCTAGCTAAAATATCAGAAGTTCAGCCAATGCTACCTTTTGGGGACATTGACTCCAGAAAAATTGGCACCATCGGTTGTGGGTTCAGGAGAGCTCAGCTTAGTAACAACACTCTGATTGTCCTGGCTGCAGCTTAACACAGACCCTGTGAGGAAAATGCAAAGAGAAGCCAGAAGACACTTCCAGGAGCTGACTGCATCAAAATCTCTTTTTCTGTGTCCTGTATTTCAGTAAAGTGACTCTCTCTAATTCTCTACTGAAAGGTGAGGGTGACACTGGGAAGAAATAATTCCAAAAACCAAGAGAAATAGAAAGACTGCAGGTCTAAACAATCATCATTGTGGTATCATCGAAGAATCAAAAGGATTGTAAGAACAACCCATCCAGTTTAGTGACCTGGATTGTGTTCTTTTTCATTCAGTCATGGGACATGGATATCTCTGGTTGGGCCAGCACTTATTGCCTGTCCCTAATTGACCTTGAGAAGGTGATGCTGAACTGAAGCAATCTACATGCTGTGAGTTGACCCACAATGCACTTAGGAAAAGAATTCCAGGATTTTGACCCAGTGACAGTGAAGGAACGGCAATATATTTCCAAGTCAGGATGGTGAGTGACTTGGAGGAAACTTGCAGGGGGTGGCGTTCCCATGTATCTGCTGCCCTTGTCCTTCAAAATGGAAGTGGTTGTGGGTTTGGAAGGTGCTGTCTCAGGCTATATTGCAAATTTCTGCAGTGCTACCTTAGATAGTGCACACCGCAGAGAGTCAGTTGTGGATGTTTTTGGATGTGCCAGTCAAGTGGGTTGCTTTGTCCTGGATGGTGTCAAACTTCTCAAGTGTTGTTGGAGCTGCACCCATCCAGGCAAGTGGGGAGTATTCCATCACATTCCTGACTTGTGTTTTGTCGATGGTCGACCGGATTTGGCGGGGGTGTCGGGAGGTGAGTTACTTGCCTCAGTATTCCTAGTCTGTAATCCTATCTCGTAGCCATTGTGTTTATGTGATGATTCCAGTTGAGTTTCTAGTCAATGGTAACTACCAGGATGTTGCTAGTGGGGGATTCAGTGATGGTAACACCATTGAATGTCAAAGGGCAGTGATTAGATTGACCCTTATTGGTGACGGCCACGGCCTGACATTTATTTATATCGTACAAATGTTACACTTGACAATCCAAGCCTGGATGTTGTCTAGATCTTGTTACATTTCAACATGATGCTGAACATTGTGTAATCATTGGCGAACATCCCCACTTCTGACCTTATGATGGAGGGAAGGCCGTTGATGAAGCAGCTGAAGATGGTTGGGCCGAGGACACTACCCTGAGGAACTCCTGCAGAGATGTCCTGGAATTGAGATGACTGACCTCCAACAACCATAACCAGGCATGACTCCTACAAGCAGAGAGTTTGCCCCCGTCCCATCAATTCCAGTTTTGTTGGAACTCCTTAATGCCACACTCAGTCAAATGCAGCCTTGATGTCAAGGACTATCACTCTCGGCTCACCTCTAGAAGTCAGCAATTTTTTCCAAGCTTGAACCAAGGCTGAAATGAGATCAGGAACTGAGTGGCCCTGACGGAACACCCTTTACATTCTTTTTTGTCCTTGGAAATATTCCTCGTTTGCCATAAACTCCAAAGCTGTTGCTATTCCTGAGCACTTGAATTGAATAATTCAGTCATTCCTACAGTATGAGCTATAATCCCTCAGTGTGCTGTACATTGATTCAGGGTACAGTACATTTCAATATTTCTATGATTGATCACCATCACCAAACGTCTGATGAGTTTGCAGATTTTTAAAAATTCATTCATAGGGTGAAGGCACTGCTGACCAGACCAGCACTTATTGTCCATCCCAGTGGGCTATTAGGAGTCAACCTTCTTGCTGTGGGTCAGGAGTCACATGTGGTCCAGACCAGGTAAGGATGGCAGTTTCCTCAGAGATAGTAGGAACTGCAGATGCTGGAGAATCTGAGATAACAAGGTGTAGAGCTGGATGAACACAGCAGGCCAAGCAGCATCAGAGGAGCAGGAAGGCTGACGTTTCGGGCCTAGACCCTTCTTCAGAAACGTCAGCTTTCCTGCTCCTCTGATGCTGCTTGGCCTGCTGTGTTCATCCAACTCTACACTTTGTTATCTCTTATGGCAGTTTCCTTATGCTTTTTTCCAACAATCGACAATGGATTCATTATTATCGTTAGACTCATAATTCCAGGCTTTTCTTTATTGGCTTCAAATTCCACTGTGTCCCATGACGAGATTGGAGCCTGGGTTCCCAGAACATTACCTGGGTCTCTGGGTTAACAGTCCAACAATCATACCACTTGGCCCCATGAGAGGTCAGACCCCATTCAATAGGCACTCGTCACACTTAACCTTCTCAATGCTAACTCTAAACAGTCCTTTTTGTTTTTGGCGGTTATTTGCTTTGTTTTGGAGACTACATCTCTGATTCGGTCTTCTGGTGTGGTTGGGTGGGAGATGGGAAGGCCAATAAAATGGATTTTATTTCAAGCGTAAGTCTTTCTCAAGTATTGATCTTCCCATCTTTATTAAACTGGTGTGGATTTATAAACCGTGGGGTGTATGTATCTAAATTATCATCATCGCATGAATTGTCGAGTCTGACTGTTGAAGTAAAGAGTTTTCCTGATCCTCGACGAAAATGTAGCTAAGAGGCCATAATCTCCGTCTCGGGTTGAACGCGAATCAACTTTCATCTATTGAGGTAGTTTATCTGAAACCTGAGGCCTCGTTGTCCAACTTCGAGAATCTTCAATTGGGAAACACAGTGAAGCACTTGAGATTAGGCCACAGAAGGGCGCAGTTTCTGCGTCTCATTGGCTGGCTGGACACCAGTTGTGTAATTACTCACAGGCCTAGGTTTCGGGAGATGAAACAAAAGCTGAATTTCCTCATTAATCATCATTGTTTGCTTTTGGGACACCCTTTGACCCCCGAGAAAAGAGTTTTAAGTACCTGTCGGTTGATGTGGGGCCTAGCGTAAAACATTCAGCCTTCATTGTCTTCCAAGTACCAATCCATCCAACATTCCCACTGCCCCACCACCCCTAAACCTCTTCCCTCACAACCTTCAGCTGAAAAACTAAAATATCCCGATGAATTAGTCTTGGGAGTTTAATGCTTTTGATAATAGCGGATCATGGAATGCTTAAAGGGAAGATTAATCTGAGTTTTAAAAAAAAGGACCTGGCCTCAGAGTTCAGAGTAATGTGAGAAGACTGATTTGCTCTCCCAAAAATGCAGACAGTTGGCCCTATGACTAAGAACCATGCAGACATATTAACCCTCAAACAAGGCAATTGTTTATTTAGTTTTAAGAGTTCTGACCGAAAACGGTTTTGTATTTAAAAGGAAGAACTTGTACACTCTTTTTATATCGCAAAGTTCCCATAGTGTTTCAAACTGTCATTAGCCATTTTTCATGTTTACTAAAGGTCACTTTATCTTTTTATATAATGGGGGATCTAGTTTTTTTTAATGTCTTGCAGGCATTTTGCCCTTTTTAACTTCATTTTATTGGGACGTCTTGATGCAGCGTTATTGACATTCAGATTTTTCATTCCTATCATGTAAAATTTTTAACAAGAAAATAATCAAAATTTTGCTTATCCATAGTTCTGAAACAAGACAGACACTTCATACAATTTGAAACAAGTTCTGTTACATTCAGTAATACATCCTATTCTCTATGATAGTGGAGTGCACGGTATGTTACTCTATTTTATGCACTGAGGTGTTAGTGCCATGATAAAAGTCACCACATAGAGTGTTAATTTACTTTTATTCAGAGCCTCTGAAATGTCCACCTTCTTCCTCAACCAAGGATTCCCCAGCACCATTGTCGACAGGGCCCTCAACAGGGTCCAACCCATCTCCCGCACTTCCGCCCTCACCCCCTCTCTTCCCTCCCACAACAGTGATAGGTCCTTCTTGTCCTCACCTACTATTGACATCCAGAGGATAGTGAGCCACCATTTCGGCCACCTCCAGCAAGATGCCACGACCAGGCACATATTCCCCTCCCCTCCCTTGTCAGCCTTCCGCAGGGACCTTTCCTTCTGGGTTACCCTGGTCCACTTGTCCTTCACCATCAACACCACCCTCCTCCCCCCCCAACAGCTTCACAGCACCTTCCCCTGCAACCACCAAAGGTGCAAAACCTGCCCATTTACCTCCTCCCTCCTCACTATCCAAGGGCCCAAACATACCTTCCAGGTGGAGCAGCACTTCACCTGCACTTCCCACATTCTAGTCTCCTGCGTTCGCCACTCACAATGTGGTCTCCTCTACATTGGAGAAACGAAGCACAGACTGGGTGACCGCTTCACAGAACATCTACATTCTCCTTGCAAAAAAGACACTGGGCTTGCGGTCGCCAATCACTTGAACTCCCCACCGCCTTGTCCAGTGTCACATAGACACCACCTGCAAACTGGATGAGCAAGACTTCATATTCCACCTCGGGAGCCGACAGCCTGATGGCCTAAACATAGAATTCACCAGTTTTAAAATCTCCCCAGTCCCAGCCTCATCCCACGTCCAACCCTCCCTCTCATTCCCACCTCCTTGACCTGACACAATCTGTCCATCTTCTTCCCCAACTATCCGCCCCACCCTTCCCGCCGACCAATCTCCTCCACCCGCTACCAACATCCACCTATCACCCCACCTACCTTTCCCCAGCCCCACCTATCCTCCTTCCCACCTCCATGACCCAACACAACCTGTCCATCTTCTCAATAAAAACCAAAAGAACTACAGATGCTGTAAATCAGGAACAAAACAGAAGTTGCTGGAAAAGCTCAGCAAGCCTGGCAGCATCTGTGAAGAAAAAAATCAGAGTTAACGTTTTGGGTCCAGTGACCCTTCTTCAGAACTAGGGACACCCTATCCATCCCACTGACAAATCCCCACCACTCCCTACCTCCATCCCCCTATCACCATCCAACCAATCTATCCCCAACACCACCACTCCTCTCTATTTATTTCAGAGTTCCCTTCCCTCTCCTCATTTCTGAAGAAGGATCCCGACTTGAAATGTCAACTTTCAGACAACATTGAACATAGAACATTACAGCGTAGTACAGGCCCTTCAGCCCTCCACATTGCGCCGACCTGTGAAACCAATCTGAAGCCCATCTAACCTACACTATTCCATTATCATCCAGATGTTTATCCAATGACCATTTGAATGCCCTTAAAGTTGGCAAGTCTACTACTGTTGCAGGCAGGGCATTCCACGCCCTTACTACTCTCTGAGTAAAGAACCTACCTCTGACATCTGTCCTATATCTATCACCCCTCAATTTAAAACTATGTCCCTTCATGCTAGCCGTCACCATCCGAGGAAAAAGGCTCTGTCCACCCTATCTGATCCTCTGATCATCTTTTATGTCTCTATTAAGTCACCTCTTAACCTTCTTCTCTCCAACAATAACAGCCTCAAGTCCCTCAGCCTTTCCTCATAAGACCTTCCCTCCATACTAGGCAACATCATGGTAAATCTCCTCTGCACCCTTTCCAATGCTTCCACATCCTTCCGATAATGCGACGACCAGAACTGTACGCAATACTCCAAGTGCGGCTGCACCAGAGTTTTGTACAGCTGCAACATGACCTCATGGCTCCGAAACTCAATCCCTCTACCGATAAAACCTAACACACCATACGCCTTCCTAACAACCCAATCAACCTGGGTGGCAACCTGGGTGGAGATCTCTCTGCTCGTCCACACTACCAAGAATCTTACCATTAGCCCAGTACTCTGTGTTCCTGTTACTCCTTCCAAAGTGAATCACCTCACACGTTTCCGCATTAAACTCCATTTGCCACCTCTCAGACCAGCTCTGCAGCTTATCTATGTCCCTCTGTAACCTGCAACATCCTTCCGCACTATCCACAACTCCACCGACTTTAGTGACATCGCAAATTTACTAACCCATCCTTCTACGCCCTCATCCAGGTCATTTATAAAAATGACAAACAGCAGTGGCCCCAAAACAGATCCTTGTGGTACACCACTAGCAACTGAACTCCAGGATGCATATTTCCCATCAACCACCACCCTGTCTTCTTCCAGCTAGCCAATTTCTGATCCAAACCACTAAATCACCCTCAATCCCATGCCTCCGCATTTTCTGCAACAGCCTACCGTTGGGAACCTTATCAAACACTTTACTGAAATCCATATACACCACATCAACCACTTTACCCTCATCCACCTGTTTAGTCACTTTCTCAAAGAACTCAATAAGGTTTGTGAGGCACGACCCACCCTTCACAAAACCGTGTTGACTATCCCTAATCAAATTATTCCTTTATGGATGATTATAAATCCTATCTCTTATAATCCTTTCCAACACTTTACCCACAACCGAAGTAGGGCTCACTGGTCTATAATTACCAGGGTTGTCTCTACTCTCCTTCTTGAACAAGGGGACAACATTTGCTATCCTCCAGTCTTCTGGCACTATTCCTGTAGACAATGACGACATAAAGATCAAAGACCAAGGCTCTGCAATCTCCTCCCTAGCTTCCCAGAGAATCCTAGGATAGTTCCCATCCAGCCCAGGGGACTTATCTATTCTCACACTTTCCAGAATTGCTAACACCTCTTCCTTATGAACCTCAATCCCATCTAGTCTAATAGCCTGTATCTCAGTATTCTCCTCGACAACATTGTCTTTTTCATATGTGAATACTGACAAAAAATATTCATTTAGCGCCTCTCCTATCTCTTCGGACACCACACACAACTTCCCACTACTGTCCTTGACTGGCCCTAATCTTACTCTAGTCATTCTTTTATTCCTGACATACCTATAGAAAGCTTTAAGGTTTTCCTTGATCCAACCTGCCAAAGACTTCTCATGTCCCCTCCTGGCTCTTCTTAGCTCTCTCTTTAGGTCCTTCCTGGCTAACTTGTAACTCTCAAGCGCCCTAACTGAGCCTTCAGGCCTCATCTTTACCTGAACCTCCTTCTTCCCCTTGACAAGAGATTCAACTTCTTTAGTAAACCACGGTTCCCTTGCTTGACCACTTCCTCCCCGCCTGACAGGTACATACTTATCGAGGACATGCAGCAGCTGTTCCTTGAACAAGCACCACATTTCAATTGTGCCCAGCCCCTGCAGTTTCCTTCCCCATCCTATGCATCCTAAGTCTTGCCTAATCGCCTCATAATTGCCTTTCCCCCAGCTATAACTCTTGCCCGTGGTATGTACCTATCCCTTTCCATCGCTAAAGAAAAATGTAACCGAATTGTGGTCACTATCACCGAAGTGCTCACCTACCTCCAAATCTAACACCTGGCCTGGTTCATTACCCAGTACCAAATCCAATGTGGCATCATCTCTTGTTGGCCTATCTATATACTGTGTCAGGAAACCCTCCTGCACACTTTGGACAAAAACTGACCCATCTAAAGTACTCGAATTATAGCATTTCCAGTAAATATTTGGAAAGTTAAAGTCCCCCATAACAACTACCCTGTTACTTTCGCTCCTATCCAGAATCATCTTTGTAATCCTTTCCTCTACATCTCTGGAACTTTTCGGAGGCCTATAGAAAACTCCCAACAGGGTGACCTCTCCTTTCCTGTTTCTAACCTCAGCCCATACTACCTCAGTAGACGAGTCCTCATCAAACGTGCTTTCTACCACCATAATACTGTCCTTGACTAACAATGCCACACCTCCCCCACTTTTACCACCTTCCCTGATCTTACTGAAACATCTAAACCCCGGAACCTGCAACAACCATTCCTGTCCCTGCTCTATCCATGTCTCCAAAATGGTCACAACATCGAAGTCCCGGGTACCAACCCATGCTGCAAGTTCACCCACCTTATTCCGGATGCTCCTAGACACACTTCAAACCACCTTCCTGCCTGCCGGTACACTCCTGCAACCTTGAAACCTTATTCATGACCTCACTACTCTCAACCTCCTGTACACTGGAGCTACAAGTCAGGTTCCCATCCCCCTGCTGAATTAGTTTAAACCCTCCCAAAGAACATTAGCAAATATCCCCCCCAGGATACTGGTACACCTCTGGTTCAGGTGTAGACCATCCCGTTTGTAGAGGTCCCACCTACCCCAGAATGAGCCCCAAATATCCAGGTATCTGAATCCCTCCCTCCTGCACCATCCCTGTAGCCACGTGCTCAACTGCTCTCTCCCCCTATTCCTCACCTCACTAGCACACGACACGGGTAACAAACCAGAGATAACAACTCTGTTTGTTCTAGCTCTAAGCTTCCACCCTAGCTCCTTGAATTGCTGCCTTACATTCCCATCCCCTTTCCTACCTATGTCATTGGTGTCTATGTGGACCACGACTTGGGTCTGCTCCCCCTCCCCCTTAAGGATCCCAAAAACACGATCTGAGACATCACAGACCCTGGCACCTGGGAGGCAACACACCAACCGTGAGTCTCTCTCGTTCCCACAGAATCTCCTGTCTGTCCCCCTGACTATGGAGTCCCCAGTGACTGATGCCCTCCTCCCCTCCCCCCTTCCCTTCTGAGCAACAGGGACAGACTCTGCGCCACAGACCTGTACCCCATGGCTTACCCCTGGTAAGTCGTCACCCCCAACAGTATCCAAAACGGTACACTTGTTATTGAGGGGAAAGGCCACAGGGGATCCCCGCACTGTCTGCCTGTTCCCTTTCTGTCCCGTGACTGTAACCCACCTACCTTTTTCCTGTACCTGAGGTGTGACTACCTCCCTGTAACTGCTCTCAATCACCCCCTCAGCTTCCCGAATGATCCGAAGTCCATCCAGCTCCAGCTCCAGTGCCCTAACGTGGTTTCCAAGGAGCTGGAGTTGGGTCCACCTCCCACAGATAAGCCGCCTGACCTGCTGTGTTCCTCCTGCTCCGCACAGTGTTGTCCCTGAGATTCCTGTTGCTTGCCACTTTAACGCAGCACCCTGTTCCCTGGCCAACATCTCTGTCTCAGGCTTGCTGCAGTGTTCCAGTGAAGCTCAGCGCAAGCTGGACAAACAACACCTCATTTTCCGCTTGGGGACCCTGCAGCCCCCTGGACTGAATATCAAATTCAATAACTTTAGACCTGGAGCTCTTCCATGTCCTTTTCCCAACCCCCACACATCAGGCCTTGTTAATATAACCCATTGTTAGGCACCAACAGTCCCCAGTAGTAACTACTCACCCAGATAGCTGGATTGTTACGCATTTTTTCTGTCTGCCCAAATGATCTTCTCCCTCTTTGAGCTCTATCCCCACTCATCATTTGGCCCCTCCTCCCCACACTTGCTTCTGCATATAAACTGTCATTTTAGTAGCTACCATCAGTTTTCAGGAAGGATCACTTGACCTGAAACATTAACTCTGTTTTCTCTCCAAAGATCCACAAGCGTCCACTCCCTCCGCCGCCAATGCTGAGTAGCAGCAGTGCGTACTGCCTACAGGATCCACTGCAGAAATTCACCAAAGATCCCCAGACAGCACCTTCCAAACCCGCCACCAATTCCATCCACAAGGACAAGGGCATCAGACGTATGGGAACACCATCACCTCCGAGACCCCCTCCAAGCCACTCACCATCCTGACTTGGAAATATATCACCGTTCCTTCCCTGTCGCTGGGTCAAAATCCTGGAATTCCCTCCCTTTGGGCATTGTGGGTCAATCTACAGCAGGTGGACTGCAGCAGTTCAAGAAGGCAGCTCACCACCACCTTCTCAAGGGTAACTAGGGACGGGCAATAAATGCTGGGCCCAGCCAGTGACACCTACATCCCACAAATGAATTGAAAAGACGCTGCCAGACCTGCTGAGCTTTTCCAGAAATTTCTGTTTTTGTTTCTGATTTACAGCATACACAGTTTTTTCACTTTTTAATTTATTCTATTGTGGGATGTGGGGCACCATGGCGAAGGCCAGAATTTGTCATCCATCCCAATTTCGGAATCGACTGCATTGCTGTGGGTCTCTTTTTAAATTATTTCTTCATGGGATGTGGGCGTCCGTGGCTGGGGCAACATTTATTGCCCATCCCTTATTGCCCCGAGGGCACTTAAGAGTCAACCATGTTGCTGTGGGTCTGGAATCACACGTAGGCCAGACCAGGTTACAACAGCAGATTTCCTTCCCTAAAGGACATGAGGGAGCTAGTTGAGCTTTTATTGCAGTTGGCAACAGTTGTCATAGCCATCACTACTGGGGCTAGCTTTGAATTCCAAATTTATTATTGCATGCCACCACAGTGGGACTTGATGTCACGAATGTGCTTTGAGGAATTTTATAAGTTAGCACACACGGCGTAAACACTAGTCGGGTTAAGAGTGAGTCAGATATCTAGACGTTTATTAGCGACTAACCATGTACACTAATTGATTATATTAGACGTACAGTCTGGGTTACACGTATTTTTAATCAACCTGCTCAGATTTATTACGACATTGCAACATCAAAACCTAGCAAATAGGAGCAGGAGTAGGCCATTCAGCCCCATTCCGCCTTTCATTATGGTCATGGCTGAGCACTAACTCAGTAGCTTGTTCCCCCTTTCCCTGATACTGTTTAATCTCTTTTGCCACAAATGTTGCGTTGCAACTCCTTTTCGAAACCTTACAGTGTTTTTGGCCTTGGATGCTTTCTGTGGTAGCAAATTCCAAAGGATCACCATTCTCTGGGTGAAGAAATTTCTCCTCATCTCAGTCCTGAAAGATTTACCCCGTATCCTTAGACTATGACATGTGGTTCAGGATTCCCAAAGCATTGGGAACATTCTTCCTGCATCTACCCTGCCTAAACCTGTTAGAATGTTATAGGTTTCTATGAGATCTTCTTCTGAACTCCAGCAAATATTATCCTAACTAATTCAACCCTCTACCCATACATCAGTCCTGCCTTCCCACGAACCAGTCTGGGAAACCGTTGTTGCATTCCAAAGATAACAAGAACATCCCTCCTCAGATAAAGAGACCAAACTTTTTTTTATTCACTACTGGGACATGGGCATCACTGAGTAACCAACAATTATTGCCCATCTGTAGTTGTCTTTTGCGAAGATGGGAATGAGCTGCCTTCTTGAATCGCTGCAGTCCATTTCTTGTGGGTTGACCCATAATGTCCTTAAGGAGGGAATTCCAGGATTTTGACCCAGGGACAGAAAGGAGATGCTTGCAGATGTGGTGCCAATCAAGTGAGCTGCTCTTTCCTAGATGATGTCAAGTCTTTTGAGTGTTGTTAGAGCTGCCCCTATACAGGCAAGTGGGGAGTATTCCATCACACTCCTGACTTGTGCCTTGTAGACAGTGAACAGGCTTTGGGGAGTCAGGAGGTGGCTGACTCACTGTATTCCTAGTCTCTGACCTGTTTATGTAGTCACTGTGTTTACTTGGTGAGTCCAGTTGAGTTTCTGGTCAAAGGTAACCCCCAGGATGTTGATAGTGGGGGATTCAGTGATGGTAACATCGTTGAATGCCAAGGGGCGGTGGTTAGATTGTCTCTTGTTGGTGTCTGGACTATTGTTTACAGAATGGCATATTTAGGATTTTTAGTGAGCATCACGCACAAGGGACCATCTCTTTGGCTGTTAATTTATTCACTGTGGTTTATTTTTAATTAGATATTTGATGGAAGGTAAAAATATTAGTCAGTAGGGTAGTATGCTTCTCTTGGGGATTGTGGGAACTCAGAGACAGCTCAAACTCACTGATGCATAGGATGGGGAAGGAAACTGCAGGGGCTGGGCACATTTGGAATGTGGAGCTTGTTCAAGGAACAGCTTCTGCGTGTTATGTACCTGTGTTATGTACATGCGTAGGTATGTACCTGTCAGGCAGGGAGGAAGCGGTCAAGCAAGGGAACCGTGGTTTACTAAAGAAGTTGAGAGGAAGAAGGAGGCTTATGTAAAGATGAGGCATGAAGGCTCGATTCGGGCGCTTGAGAGTTACAAGTTAGCCAGGAAGGACCTAAAGAGAGAGCTAAGAAGAGCCAGGAGGGGACATGAGAAGTCTTTGGCAGGTAGGATCAAGGAAAACCCTAAAGCTTTCTATAGGTATGTCAGGAATAAAAGAATGACTACAGTAAGATTAGGGCCAGTCAAGGACAGTAGTGGGAAGTTGTACGTGGATTCCGAAGAGATAGGAGAGGCGCTAAATGAGTATTTTTCGTCAGTATTCACACATGAAAAAGACAATGTTGTCGAGGAGAATACTGAGATACAGGCTATTAGACTAGATGGGATTGAGGTTCATAAGGAGGAGGTGTTAGCAATTCTGGAAAGTGTGAGAATAGATAAGTCCCCTGGGCTGGATGGGAACTATCCTAGGATTCTCTGGGAAGCCAGGGATGAGATTGCAGAGCCTTTGTCTTTGATCTTTATGTCGTCATTGTCTACAGGAATAGTGCCAGAAGACTGGAGAATAGCAAATGTTGTCCCCTTGTTCAAGAAGGAGAGTAGAGACAACCCTGGTAATTATAGACCAGTGAGCCTTACTTCAGTTGTGGGTAAAGTGTTGGAAAGGATTTTAAGAGATAGGATTTATAATCATCTGGAAAGGAATAATTTGATTAGGGATAGTCAACACAGTTTTGTGAAGGGTAGGTCGCGCCTCACAAACCTTATTGAGTTCTTTGAGAAGGTGACTAAACAGGTGGATGAGGGTAAAGCAGTTGATGTGGTGTATATGGATTTCAGTAAAGCATTTGATAAGGTTCCCCATGGCAGGCTATTGCAGAAAATGCGGAGGCATAGGATTGAGGGTAATTTAGCGGTTTGGATCAGAAATTGGCTAGCTGGAAGAAGACAGAGGGTGGTGGTTGATGGGAAATGTGCATCCTGGAGTTCAGTTACTAGTGGTGTACCGCAAGGATCTGTTTTGGGGCCACTGCTGTTTGTCATTTTTATAAATGACCTGGATGAGTGCATAGAAGGATGGGTTAGTAAATTTGTGAATGACACTAAAGTCGATGGAGTTGTGGATAGTGCGGAAGGATGTTGCAGGTTACAGGGGGATGTAGATAAACTGCAGAGCTGGGCTGAGAGGTGGCAAATGGAGTTTAATGCGGAAACGTGTGAGGTGATTCACTTTGGAAGGAGTAACAGGAATACAGAGTACAGGGCTAATGGTAAGATTCTTGGTAGTGTGGACGAGCAGAGAGATCTCGGTGTCGATGTGCATAGATCCCTGAAAGTTGCCACCTAGGTTGATAGGGATGCTAAGAAGGCATACGGTGTGTTAGGTTTTATTGGTAGAGGGATTGAGTTTTGGAGCCATGAGGTCATGTTGCCGCTGTACAAAACTCTGGTGCGGCCGCACTTGGAGTATTGCGTACAGTTCTTGTCACCGCATTATAGGAAGGATGTGGAAACATTGGAAAGGGTGCAGAGGAGATTTACCAGGATGTTGCCTGGTATGGAGGGAAGGTCTTATGAGGAAAGGCTGAGGGACTTGAGGCTGTTTTCGTTAGAGAGAAGAAGGTTAAGAGGTGACTTAATAGAGACATACAAGATGATCAGAGGATTGGATAGGGTGGACAGTGAGAGCCTTTTTCCTCGGATGGTGATGGCTAGCACAAGGGGACATAGTTTTAAATTGAGGGGTGCTAGATACAGACAGATGTCAGAGGTAGGTTCTTTACTCAGAGAGTAGTAAGGGCTTGGAATGCCCTGCCTGCAACAGTGGTAGACTCGCCAACTTTAAGGGCATTTAAATGGTCATTGGATAAACATATGGGTGATAATGGAATAGTGTAGGTTAAATGGGATTCAGATTCGTTTCACAGGTCAGCGCAACATGGGGGACCGAAGGGCCTGTACTGCACTGTAATGTTCTATGTTCTATGTTCTATGATGGCTCCATCTGCAGGAACTGTATCCAACTGCAGCTCCAGTCACACCAATTGGAGCAGTAGCTGGACACATTTAGGACCACGCAGGGGGTGGAAAGTGTCATAGACAGAAATAGACAGGCGTTTTAGAGATAACACAGTGTGGAGCTGGAGGAACACAGCAGGCAGCATCAGAAGAGCAGGAAAGCTAACGTTGTGGGTCGGAATGGCTTCCCCACTTCTGAAGAAGGGTCCCAACCCACAACGTCAGCTTTCCTTGCTCCTCTGACGCTGCCTGGCCTGCTGTGTTCCTCCAGCACCACACTGTGTTATCTCAGACTCCAGCATCGGCAGTTCCTACTATCTCTGAGGCATTTTAGAGACCTGGTTACACCCAAAGGTTTGGGTGACCGGGAGAAGGGGCAGGCAGGCAGAGCAGGAGCCCCCTGTGGTTACTCCCTTCTCTTACAAGGATACTGTTTTGGATATCGTTGGGGTGGAGGGTGGGGGCATTGTCCATCAGCGGATGGCAACAGCAGCAGCTGGAGCGGTGGCACCACGACTGGTACTGTTGTCCAGCAGGAAGGGTCAAAGTGCAGTACAGCAGTAATGATAGGGGACTCTAGAATCAGGGGCCCATTTCTGTGAGACTCCAGGATGGTGTGTTACCTCCCTGGTGCCAGGCTCAAGAACATCTCGGTGTGGGCATGGGACATTTCAAAAGGAAGGGCGAGCATCCAGAGGTCATGGTTTACATTGGTACCAACGACAAAGGTGGGAAGGGTGACAAGGTCCTGCAATGGGAGTTCGAGGAATTGGATAGGAAGTTGAAAAGCGGGATCTCTGATGTTGTGATCTCAGGATTTCTCCCAGTGCCACGTGTTAGTGAAGCCAGGAATAGGGTGATAGATAAATACATGATTAAAGAGCTGATGTAGGAGGAAGACTTCTGAAGAAGGGTCCAGAACCAAAACATCAGCTTTCCTGCTCCTCTGATGCTGCTTGGCCTGCTGTGTTCATCCAGCTCTACACCTTGTTATCTCAGATTCTCCACCATCGGCAGTTCCTTCTATCTCCGAAGTCACATTGAATCTGTGTTGAGTTGGCAAGATGGATACTGAACTGGCTTAGTCATAGAAGACAGAGAGTAGCAATGGAAGGCTATCTAGTGCTATCTATCTTTATTAACAGGGTGGCCTGGTGGCTCAGTGGTTAGCACAGCTGTCTCACAGCACCCGGGACTCCAGGTTCGAGTCTACCGTTATATAAATGTCTGTGTGGAGTTTGCATATTCTCCCCGTGTCTGCGTGGGTTTCCTCTGGGTGTTCCAATTTTCTCACACAGTTCAAAGATGTGCAGGTTAGGTGGATTGGGCCATGCTAAATTTCCCTGTAAAGTCTGAGGATGTACAGGCTAGGTGGGTGACCCATGAGAAATGCAGGGTTACGCAGCGAGGGTGGGATGCTCTCCAGAGAGTTGTTGCAGGACTTGATGGGCCGAATGGCCTCTTTCCACACTGTAGTAATTCTATGATTAGGTGAAGGGTGCTTTTCTAACTGGAGATCTGTGACTGGGGGGTTCTGCAGGGATCAGAGCTGTGACTTGTAGTATATGTAACAAGGTCAGCCAGGTGAGTCTCATAGGACATGAGTTGTTTGATTAGGGCTGTTAACTCAGGAGTGATGGATAAGGAGGGGGATTGCCAGAGGGTACAACAGAACATAAATAGGCTGGAGGCTTGGGCAGAGAAATGGCAGATGGAACTCATTCGAGCCAAATGCAAAGTGATGCATTTTGGAAGATCTATTGCAAGGGGGAAGTATACAGTAAATGGCAGACATACAGACATACAGTCCACCTAACCTGCACATCTTTGAACTGTGTGAGAAAATTGGAACACCCAGAGGAAACCCACGCAGACACAGGGAGAATATGCAAACTCCACACAGACAGTTATATAACGGTGGACTCGAACCTGGAGTCCCGGGTGCTGTGAGACAGCTGTGCTAACCACTGAGCCACCAGGCCACCCTGTTAATAAAGATAGATAGCACTAGATAGCCTTCCATTGCTACTCTCTGTCTTCTATGACTAAGCCAGTTCAGTATCCATCTCAGAGGGATCTCGGCATACAGGTTGTCAGTTCACTGAAAGCGACAATACAAGTGGATAAGCTGGTCAAGAAGGTATATGGCACACTTACCGTCATTGGTCAGGGCATGCAGTATAAAATTGGCAAGTCATGTTGCAGCTGTTTAGAACTTTAGTGAGGCCACATTTGGAATCTTGTCTCCCGTTCTGGTCACCACAATACCAGAGGATATATAAAAGGTTTACCAGGATGTTGCCTGGTTTGGAGGGTATTAGCTATAAGGAGAGGTTAGGGAAACTTGGTTTGTTGTCACTCTAACGTTGAAGAATGAGGGGTGACCAGATAGAAGTTCACAAAATTATGAGAGGCATGGATAAAATGGATAGTCAGAGTCTTCTTCTCAGGGTAGAAATGTCAATAACTGGGGGACGGGCATAGGTTTAAGGTAAAAGGGAGAACGTTTAAAAGAGATATGAGAAACAAGATTTTTTTACCCAAAGCATAGTAAATGCCTGGAATATGCTGCTAGATGAGGTGATGGAGGCAGAAACAATAGCGACATAAATGTGGCGTCTTTCAGATAAATGAATAGATAGGGAATAGAGGGATATGGACAGTGCAGAGGCAAAAGGATTTTTGCTTGGAAAGACATCATGTGTCAGCACAGGATTGATGGGCGAAGAGGCGGGGATGGAGCCATGTAAAGGTGAGTGTAGGTGGGGGAGTAGGGAGGAGATAGGTCAGTCCAGGGAGGACGGACAGGTCAAGGGGGCGGGATGAGGTTAGTAGATTTCAACTCCCCCTCCCATTCCTCAGACGACATGTCCATCCTGGGCCTCCTGCAATGCCACAGTGACGCCACCCAAAGGCTGCAGGAACAGCAAATCATATTCAGCCTGGGAACCCTGCAGCCCAATGGTATCAATGTGGATTTCACAAGCTTCAAAATCTCCCCTCCCCCAACCGCATCCCAAAACCAGCCCAGCTCGTCCCCGCCTCCCTAACCCCTGTTCTTCCTCTCACCTATCCCCTCCTCCCACCTCACGCCCCACCCCAATCTCCTATCTACTAACATCATCCCGCCCCCTTGACCTGTCCGTCCTCCCTGGACTGACCTGTCTCCTCCCTAACCCCCCCCGCCCCCCCACACTCACCTTTACTGGTTCCATCCCCGCCTCTTCGACTTGTCTGCCTCCTCTCCACCTATCCTCTCCTCTATCCATCCTCTCTCCCTATTTATTTCAGAACCCTCTTCCCCTCCCCCATTTCTGATGAAGGGTCTAGGCCCGAAACGTCAAGCTTTCCTGCTCCTATGATGCTGCTTGTCCTGCTGTGTTCATCCAGCCCCACACCTTGTTATCTCAGATTCTCCAGCATCTGCAGTACCTTTTATCTCTGATACAATTTTAACCACCCTTCAAACCATGGCTGCTTTCTCTATTTACATCCAGGACTCTGGTCTTAGAATCAACGACATCACTCTCCATCTGGACCTCGCACAAGATGCTGCTTGGCCTGCTGTGTTCATCCAGCTCTACACCTTGTTCTCTGAGATTGCCAAGTATTCCTTTTTCATGATACAATCCTCAGATGGCCTGTTCTGCCATTGAGTCCTGAATGCAATGGGGCCCAGAAAACCATCCTGTGTACACTCCAGGAATTCCTCTTCTGTGCCATTGTTACCAATTTGATTTAATGACACAGTTCTGGAACCAGGCCTACCTAGCTCAAAGGTAGGGACACTACCACTGCACCACAAGTGCCCCTAAGCACAGTCTGGGTTGTATACTCACCCAGACCAGCTTGTTGGTTGAATGCTAATGGTTGACTGAACGTACAGAGAGTAGGGTGGGATGCCTTTTATATCAGGGTATCACATGCAACGATGTTATCTAGCTGTTTTAAAGGATTGTGTGTTACTGAGATATAAGGAACAATAAAGTACAACATAACAAGGTGTGGGGCTGGATGAACACAGCAGGCCAAGCAGCATCATAGGAGCAGGAAAACTTGACGTTTCGGGCCTAAACCCTTCATCAGAAATGGGGGAGGGGAAGAGGGTTAGCTGCACCTCCCAGTCACGAACCATTTCAACTCCCCCTCCCATTCCTCAGATGACATGTCCATCCTGGGCCTCCTGCAATGCCACA
>JAHRHZ010000248.1:35925-67644 GCA_024137785.1 Ginglymostoma cirratum | reverse complement strand
TTATCCATTTCTGATGAAGGGTTTAGGCCCGAAACGTCAAGTTTTCCTGCTCCTATGATGCTGCTTGACCTGCTGCGTTCATCCAGCCCCATGCTTGTTATCTAGGATTCTCCAGCATCTGCAGTACCTTTTATCTCAGGGGCATATCCAATATTGGACAATATTTATGTCCAAAGAGCAAACACTCTCTGGATCCCCCGGGCAGCTCTTCAGCAAGGAGGTGTTTTCAAGTTCAAACATTTGGAGCATCAGGTGGGGGCAGAGTCCCGATTAGGTGGGAAGAAACAGTTCAGAGGGTCACTGAAATACTTATTCAGAGTTGCTCCTATGACCAAACCTCCCCTGGTCTTTGATAAAGGGCACATCTCCGCATCAGGGTAGTATCCTTGGCCCAACCATCATCATAAGGTCAGAAGTGGAGATGTTCTCTGATGATTGAATCATAGAATCATGGAATCCCTACAGTGTGGAAACAGGCCCTTCAGCCCAACAAGTCCACACCGAACCTCAGAGGATCCCACCCAGACCCATCCCCCATAACCCACCCAATCTACACATCCCCGAACACTATGGGCAATTTAGCATGGCCAATCCACCGAGCCTGCACGTCTTTGGACTGTGGGATTCCACAATGTTCAGCACCATTCGTCACTCCTCAGATACTGAAGCAGTCCATATCCAAAAACAACAAGATCTAGACAATATCTAGACTTGGCTGGCAAGTGGCAAGTGACATTTGTGCCACATTAATGCCAGGCTATGACCATCAACAAGAAGAGATATTCTAAGCATTGACATTCAATGGCATCAAGATCACAATGATATCCTTAGATTATCATTGACCGGAAACTCAACTGGACTCGCCGCATAAACGCAGTAACTATAGGAGCAGGTCAGATGCTAAGAATCCTGCAGCGAGTATCTCACCTCCTGACAAACTCTATCTAACATCTACAAGGTACAAATCAGGAAGGTGATGGAATGCTCCCCACTTGGCTGGATGAGGAGGAGAGCATTAGTCATTGGGGACTCTATAGTTAGGGGGACAGATAGGAGATTCTGCGGGAACAAGAGAGACTCACGGTGTGTTGCCTCCCAGGTGCCAGGGTCTGTGATATCTCAGATTGTGTCTTTGGGGTCCTGAAGGGAGAGGGTGACCAGCCCCAAGTCGTGGTCCACATAGGTACCAATGACATAGATAGAAAGAGGGATAGGGATATAAGGCGGGATTTCAGGGAGCTAGGGTGGAAGTTGAGAGCTAGAACAAACAGAGTTGTTATCTCTGGTTTGTTACCCGTGCCGCGTGATAGCGAGGCAAAGAACAGGGAGAGATATCAGCTGAACACATGGCTGCAGGGATGGTGCAGGAGGGAGGGTTTCAGGTATATGGATAGCTGGGGCTCATTCTGGGGAAGGTGGGACATCTACAAACAGGACGGTCTTCACTTGAACCAGAGGGATACTAATATCCTGGGTGGGAAATTTGCTAGTGCTATTCGGGTGGATTTAAACTAGCTCAGCAGGGGCATGGGAACCTGTGGTGTAGTTCCAGTACACAGGAGGATGAGAGTAGGGAGGACATGGACAGGATTTCACCTTCACAGGAGTGTGCTGGCAGACAGCAAGCTAGTTTGACGTGTGTCTACTTCAACGCCAGGAGTATCCGGAATAAGGTAGGTGAGCTAGCAGCATGGGTAGGTACCTGGGACTTCGATGTTGTGGCCATTTCGGAGACGTGGATAGAGCAGGGTCAGGAATGGATGTTGCAGGTTCCAGGGTTTAGTTCTTTCATAAAGATCAGGGAAGGTGGTAAAAGAGGGGGAGGTGTGGCTTTGTTAGTCAAGGACAGTATAACAGTGGCTGAAAGAATTTTTGACGAGGACTCATCTACTGAGGTGGTATGGGCTGAGGTCAGAAACAGGAGAGGAGAGGTCACCCTGTTGGGAGATTTTTATAGGCCTCCGCAAGTTCCAGGGATGTGGAGGAGAGGATTGGCAAAACGATTCTGGGCAGGAGTGAAAGGAACAGGGTGGTCATTATGGGAGACCTTAACTTTCCCAACATTGACTGGAAATGCTATAACTCTAGTACGTCAGATGGATCGGTTTTTGTCCAATGTGTGCAGGAGGGTTTCCTGACACAGTATGTCGAAGGGCCGACAAGGGGGGAGGCCACACTGGATCTGGTACTTGGTAATGAACCAGGCCAGGTATTTGATTTAGTGGTAGGTGAGCACTTTGAAGAGAGTGACCATAATTCGGTTACGTTTAGTTTAGCGATGGAAAGGGATAGGAACATGCCACTGGGCAAGAGTTATAGATGCGGGAAGGGCAATTATAATGCGGTTAGGCAGGACTTAGGAGGGATAGAATGGGGTAGCAAAATGCAGGGGATGGGGACAATCGAAATGTGGAGCTGGTTTAAGGAACAGATATTGCGTGTCCTTGATAGGTATGTCCCTGTCAGGCAGGGAGGCAGTGATAAGGTAAGGGAACCTTGGTTTACAAAAGAAATTGTATCTCTTGTTAAGCGGAAGAGGGAGGCTTATGTGACATTGAGACGAGATGGTTCAGATGAGGCGATGGAGAGTTCCAGATTAGCTAGGAAGGATTTAAAGAGAGAGTTAAGAAGAGCAGGGAGGAGACATGAGCAGTCATTAGCAGGTAGAATTAAGGAGAACCCTAAAGCTTTCCATAGGTATGTGGGGAATAAAAGGATGACTAGGGTAAGACTAGGGCCAGTCAAAGACAGAAGTGGGAAGTTGTGTGTGGACCCTGTGGAGATCGGAGAGGTGCTAAACAAATATTTCTCATCTGTTTTCACTCGGGAAAAGGAGAATATTGTAGAGGAGAAGACTGAGATACGGGCTATTAGACTTGAAAGGATTGAGGTTAGTCAGGAGGAGGTGTTATCAATCTTAGAAGGTGTGAAGGTAGCTAAATCCCTTGGGCTAGATGGGATTTTTCCGAGGATTCTCTGGGAAGCTAGGGAGGAGATGGCGGAGCCTTTGGCCTTGATCTTTGAGTCATCATTGGCTACAGGTTTAGTACCAGAGGACTGGAGGATTGCAAATGTTGTGCCCTTGTTCAAGAAGGGCAGTAGAGATGACCCAGGTAATTATAGACCAGTGAGCCTTACATCTGTTGTAGGAAAAGTTTTGGAAAGGATTATAAGAGGTAGGATTTATAATCATCTAGCAAGCAACAATTTGATTGGGGATATTCAACATGGATTCGTCAAGGGCAGGTCATGTCTCACAAACCTCATTGAGTTTTTTGAGAAGGTGACCAAGCATGTGGATGAGGGTAGAGCAGTTGACGTGGTGTACATGGACTTCAGTAAAGCCTGTGATAAGGTTCCACATGGTAGGAAATTGGAGAAAATGCGGACACATGGGATTGAGGGAGATTTAGCAGTTTGGATTAGAAACTGGCTTTCTGAAAGAAGCCAAAGAGTGGTGGTTGATGGAAAATATTCAGCCTGGAGTCCGGTTACTAGTGGTGTGCCACAAGGATCTGTTTTGGGACCACTGCTGTTTGTCATTTTTATAAATGACTTGGATGCAGACATAGGTGGATGGGTTAGTAAGTTTGCAGATGACACTCAAGTCGGTGGAGTGGTGGACAGTGTGGAAGAATGTTGCAGGTTGCAGGGAGACTTGGATAAACTGCAAAATTGGGCTGAAAGGTGGCAAATGGAGTTCAATGCAGATAAATGTGAGGTGATGCACTTTGGGAAGAATAATAGGAAGGCAGACTACTGGGTCAATGGAAAGATTCTTGGTAGTGTGGATGTGCAGAGGGATCTTGGTGTCCAGGTACATAGATCCCTGAAAGTTGCCACCCAGGTTGATAGTGCTGTTAAGAAGGCATACGGTGTGTTAGGTTTCATTGGTAGAGGGATTGAGTTCCGGAGCCGTGATGTCATGCTGCAACTGTACAAAACGCTAGTGCGGCCTCACTTAGAATATTGCGTACAGTTCTGGTCACCCCATTACAGGAAGGATGTGGAAGCATTGGAAAAGGTACAGAGGAGATTTATCAGGACGTTGCCTGGTCTGGAGCGAAGGTCTTATGAGGAAAGGCTGAGGGACTTGGGTCTGTTCTCATTGGAGAGAAGAAGGCTAAGAGGGGATTTAATAGAGACATACAAAATGATCGGAGGATTAGATCGGGTGGACAGTGAGAGTCTTTTTCCTAGGATGATGACGTCGGCTAGTACGAGGGGACATAGCTGCAAATTGAGGGGTGATAGATTTAAGACAGATGTCAGAGGCAGGTTCTTTACTCAGAGAGTGGTAAGGGCGTGGAATGCCCTGCCTGCCAATGTAGTTAAGTTAACTCAGCCACATTAGGGGCATTTAGACAGTCCTTGGATAAGCATATGGATGATGATGGGATAGTGTAGGGGGATGGGCTTAGATTAGTTCACAGGTCGGCGCAACATCGAGGTCCGAAGGGCTTCTTCTGCGCTGTATTGTTCTATGTTCTATGAGTGCACCCCCAACAATACTCAAGAAATTTGACACAATCCAGGGCAAAGTCAGCCTGATTGACACCATATCCCCAAGCATCCACTCCCTCCACCACCGACACTCAGTAGCAGCAGTGTGTACTGTCTACAAGATGTACTGTAGAAATTCATCAAAGATCCTCAGACAGCACCTTTCAAACCCACCACCACTTCCATCCACAAGGACAAGGGCAGGCAATACATGGAACACCTCCAACTTCAAGTTCCCCCCTAAGCCGCTCACCATCCTGACTTGGAAATATATCACCATTTCTGCATAGTCGCTGGGTTAAAATCCTGGAATTCCCTCCCTAATGGCATTGTGGGTCAACGTACAGCACATGGACTGCAGCGGTTCATGAAGGCAGCTCGCCGCCACCTTCTCAAGGGCAACTAGGGATGGGGCAATAAATGCTGGTCAGCCAGCGACACTCATGCCCCATGAAGGAATTTTTAAAAAACTGCTCTATGTAAATGATCTGCCAAGTACCACTCACAATGTGAGCTAAAAAAACGCTCCCTAAACAGTGATAAAAGGTACTGCAGATGCTGGAGAATCCGAGATAACAAGCATTGGGCTGGATGAACACAGCAGGTCAAGCAGCATCTCGGAAGTTTTCCTGCTCCTATGATGCTGCTTGACCTGCTGTGTTCATCCAGCCCCATGCTCCCTAAACAGTTCCTTCTCGTGTTGGCAACCAATTTCTGCATCTCTTTTCGAGCCAGCTTCAATGCAGTTGACTAATTTGCCATTAATTCTATGCTATGTTATTTTTCATACCGCTTTCAGAGGTACGAGTTAATCATTTCCACAGGGGATTATCATTTGCCAGCTAAAAGGGCCAACTTCATCAAGAATCCCAGTAGATCTGTGAAATGTGGATTGTTTTTTAATGCCATTTAATCCTCTCTGTGACTTTGTCTGACCATGTAAGATAAGATTGGGTGAGGTTTTCTGTCTCAGGATGAGCATGATGGCCAAATGGAATTACCACTCGACTTCAATCTGGCGATCCAGGTAATGTTCTGGGGACCAGGGGTTTGAATCCTACCATAGCAGATCATGAAATTTAAATGCAAAAGAAATGTGGAACTAAGTGCCTAATGTTTTCTGATGATTGAATCATAGAATCCCTACAGTGTGAAACCAGGCCATTCAGCCTATTGAGTTCACACTAACCCTCTGAAGAAAATCCCATCTAGACCCACACCTTCTACCCTGTCACCCTGCATTTCCCATGGTCAATGCACCTAATCTGCACACCTTTGCACTGTGGTAGGAAACAAGTGCCCCCAGGGAGCCACCCACACATACACAGGGAGAGCATGCAAATACCACACAGTCGCCCGAGGGTGGACTCAAGCCCAGGTCCCTGGCGCTGTGAAGCAGCAGCGCTAACCACTGAGCCACCATGCCGCCCCAATTGTTGGGGGAAAGAAAGCTCATCACATTCATTAATGTCCTTTAGGGAAAGAAACTGCCATCTTTACCTGGTCTGGATTAAATGTGACTCCACACCCACAGCAATGCATTGGTTCTCAACTGCCCTCTGGGCATTTAGGGATGAGCAATAAAAGCTGGCACTAGATTGCAGAGCCCACATCCCATGAAAGAATAAAAAGAAACTTGTAACAGTGGGATTTTCCAATGAGTGCAGTAATTGGAAGTCAAACCTGGAACTGTTACAGGCAAGAGTGGTTAACATAGAGAAGACAGATAATCACAGCTTCCTCTGCTGAAGTCCCTCTGCTTGCATCCAGCTTGCTGGGGCTACTCTCAACTAGTTCCATTCTCACCAGTTAAGCATGGCCGCAGGATCCCTTGTCCTGCTCAGATCCAGCGCCCCCTTTGGATTTATCCTAGACAAAAGCAAAATATTGTGTATACTGGAAATCTAAGCTAAAAAGAAAAGCGCTAGAAATGCTCTGAGCATCCAGGCTTATTGCACATTCTTGGCTGAGAACTCACATCCATTACTCTTTACATTCGCCTGGGCCCCTGCCGGATTGATAAGTCTGACTGCTTGATCTCTGCCATTGATTTCACAATGTTTATTTACACAAGTTTCAGGTGCTTGTGGTTTCAGCTTTTGGAACTTTAAAGAGTCGAGATGGCCTGGAGTTCTGGATTGGTAGACCAGGGACATTACCACTACATCATCACCATCTCATGGGTATTGCTAGCTCTCCATTATCCCCTCGCAAGTAATCATTCTCTGCACGTGAATTCCTGATGACTACCTGGATGGCAATCAATACTGACAATTCTCTGTTGCTCCTTGCTAATGGATTCTGAGACCACGGACTGAGCGTTGACCCTTCTGATCTGTAAGATTCAGTGTAGCCACCGTCAATATCTGATGAGAACGCATTGTTGCAGCTGTACAAGACATTGGTGAGGCCACATTTTGGGTACTGCTTGCAGTTCTGGTTGCCCTACTGTAGAAAAGATTTTATTAAACTAGAAGGAGTGCAGAAAAGATTTACTAGGATGCTACCTGGACTGGGAGATTTGAGTTATAAGGACATGTTGGATAGGCTGGGACATTTTCCCTGTAGCGTAGGAGACTGAGGGGTGACCTTATAGTGGTCTATAAAATCATGAGAGGCATAAATGAGGTAGATAGCCAGCAGCATTTTTTCCCATGGTAGGGGCATCTAAAACTAGAGAGCTTGGTTTAAGGTGAGAGGACAGAGATACAAAAAGGTCCAGGCGGCAATTTTTTCACACAGAGGGTGGTGAGTGTCTGGAACAGGCTGCCAAAGGTAATGGTGGAAGTGAGTATACTTTTATCATATAAGAGACATTTAGACAGATACGTGGATGGGATACAGACCAAATGCATGGAAACTGGACTAATTTGACTGTGAAAACTGGGCAGCGTGGACAAGTTGGGCCGAAGGGCCTGTTTCCATGCTGTAGACATCAATGACTATGACTCTAGACAAAGGAAATAGACAGGAAATAAACCTGAATAGATAACACTTCCTGTATCTTCCTGCCTCATTTTAGCTCATAGTGCAAATGGGTCTTTCTTCTTAAGAATGCTTTAGGGAAGGAAACTGCCATCCTTACCTGGTCAGGCCTACATGTGATTCCAGACCCACAGCAATGTGGTTGACTCTGAACTGCCCTCTGGGTAAATAGGGCTGGACAATAAATGTTGGTCTAGTCAGTGACACCCTCATCCCGTGAATGAATTTTAAAAAATGGCATCCTGCATCAGAGCAGTCCTGTGAACATCGTTCTTAACCTCAAAGCGCAAACCTCATATCTGACTGAAATTCCATGCAAGTACCACCCTAATACCCTTTGAAGGTCCTTGAGCATGTTGTTCCCTCATGAAGGGAAGACTGTATTGCATTTAATTACCTATCTGAGTCTCTCTAGTCAGAATTCTAACCTGGCCACTGTATTTATGGTCCTTATCAAAATACAAGTGAATGCTCTTCTGACTGCAACAACGATGCACAATTCCTCATCATCCTTCCCAAACTCACTGCAACTTGACTTAATCAACCACAACATCCTCCTTACAATATTTCCCTTTCACTCTGCAATCCAACAGTCCCCTCCATTCATGCCCACATTTAACCGTAGCCAGAACATTTCCAGAAATGTCTGTTTTTTTAATTGTTCATAGAATCCCTACAGTGTGGAAACAAGCCATTCAGCCCAACAAGTCCACACTGACCCTCTGAAGAGCATCCCAACCAGACCCATACCCTACCCTATCCCTGTAACCCAGCATTTCCCATGGCTAACGCACATAACCTACACATCCCCGAATAAGATTGGCAATTTAGCATGGCCAATCCACCTAGCCTGCACATCATCAGACTATGGGAGGAAACCGGAGTACCCGGAGGAAACCCACACAGACACGACGAGAATATGCAAACTCCACCCGAGGGTGGAATCAAACCTGGTTCCCTGGCATTGTGAGGCAGCAGTGCTAACCACTGAGCCCCATGCCATTCATCCATGGAGTATGGACACTGTTAGTAAGATTGGCATTTATTGCCCATCCCTAATTGCCCTTGGTATTGGTGAGCCACCTTCTTAAACCCCTCCAGTCGCTGTATCATAAGCATGCCCATAGGGCAATTAGGAAAGGAGTGTGAAGACATTGACCCAGCCACAGTGAAGAAATGGTGTTATAATTCCTAGTCAGGATGGTGCGTGGCTTGGAGGGGAATTTTAAAATCGTGGTGTTACCATGTACATGATGCACCTGTCCTTCTACGTGGTGGAGGTCTGGAAGGTGTTATTGAAGGAGACTTGGTGAGTTCCTGCACACTAGCTCTTGAATTCCCCAATTCTGCACTCACATCTTCATATTCCTCATCTACGTACTGCTCTTCGAACAATTGCTAGTCTGCAGATGGTTGTAGAGCCATGGGCAGTGTGTGGAAAGGTAGTAGGCCAAGATTGCTTGCTGCACTGTAAGGAGTCATAGCAAGGTGTTGATACAGTGTGGAGCTGGAGGAACACAGCAGGTCAAGCAGCATCAGAGGAACAGGAGAGTCGATGTTTCGAGACGGGACCCTTCATCAATATTGAAGGGTCCTGACCTGAAGTGTCAACTTTCCTGTCCCTCTGATGCTGCCTGACCTTCTGTGTCCCTCCAGCTCCACACTGCATTGACTCTGACTTCCACCATCTGCAGTTCTTGCTAGCTCATAGCAAAGGGTCATCAGATTATGTTATCCCATCATGTTAGATGGTAAAATCAGGGATAAAGAGCTGGGCTAATGGTAATGTGTATTGCCCAAACATTTGCCACTTAAGGGTGTCACAGTGTCTCAGTGCGCTATCTCACAGCACCAGGGACCTGGGCTTGACTTCATTCTTGGACGACTGACTGTGTGGAGTTTGCACATTCTCCCCATGTCTGTGTGGGTTTCCTCCCATAGTCCAAGGATGTGTATTGGAAATGCTAAATTGCTCATAATGTCAAGGGATGTGCGGGTTGGGTGGATTAGCCATGGGAAATGCAGGGTTACAGGGATAGGGTGGGATGCACTTTGGAGGCTTAGTGTCAATGGGCTGAATGGCCTGCTTCCACACTGTAGGGATTCTATGTCTACATCCAAATCAAGGGAAGATGTGTGCAGAATGTCTATTGATACAAATAAAAACTGTTCTGAGGAAGGGTCACCAGACCCAAAACATTATCTCTGATCTTTTCTTCACAGAGGCTGCCAGACCTGCTGAGCTTTTCCAGCAACTTCTGTTTTTGTGCATTGATACAAGCCTTGCAGGTTAGGCTTTTGCTCTGTACCTAAAGAGTTGTCTTTTAATGTGACTTTAGTTCTATTGCCAATCTGTGTTGTAGTTGACTACAACTTTATAGGAAAGATGTAGAAGCTTTAGAGAGGGTGCAGAGGAGATTTACCAGGATGCTGCCTGGACTGCAGGGCAGGTCTTATGAGGAAAGGTTGAGGGAGCTAGGGATTTTCTCATTGGAGCGAAGAAGGATGAGAGGTGACTTGATAGAGGTGTACAACATGATGAGAGGCACACGTAGAGTGGATAGTCAGAGGCTTTTTCCCAGGATGGAAATGACTATCATGAGGGGGCATAAATTTAAGATGATTGGAGGAAGGTATAGGGGAGATGTCAGAGGTAGGTTCTTCACACAGAGAGTAGTGGCCGTGAGGAATGCGCTGCCGGCAGCGTTAGTGGGGTCTGACACTTTACAGACTTTTAAGCGACTCTTGGATAGGCACATGGAGGATAGTAAAATGTAGGGTATGCAGGGTAGATTGATCTTAGTAGGATAATAGGTCGGCACAACATCGTGAGCCGAAGGGCCTGTACTGTGCGGTACTGTTCTACGTTCTACGGTTGACGGAATAGTTGCATTAGTAAACTGTATAGGCCGTGGTGGGTTAAGTGTGTTACCTTCTCTGCAAAGTGTTAGTGAATATGTCTTCTGCTGTCTGTAGACTTATTGCTAGACTGCGGCTTTAATATCTCCTGAATTAATAATAATGAAACCCTCGATACATCAACTAAAGGTGAAGCCAAGTGCAACCCTCACCTCACTACGGCAATACAGAGGATGCGTGTAATTGCTGTGACACGTCCTTTATTTACTGTACTGCGAGCAGGGTCGATGTACAGACTTCAGCGCTGTTTAACGCTGATTAACTTCAGTTAATCTTTCTCCTTTATACCGATAATCGCATGGGAGAGCTCGAAGCTAAAGGGAGGAAATTAACCCATGGGAGGAAGAAGGTCATTAATCCTGATAACTTTGAGTTTATTGTTTGACAATCTGCAGAAATTGCGACTTAAGAATCGTCTTCAAACATTTAGGCAAAAGAAAGATTGACGACCGAATGACATGTGGGGAGACGTATCCTCGGAGACTGTGAGTGTGAATGATATTGTTTTTCTATAATTCAGTATATCAATGTTGTTCATTTCTATTTATACATTATAGTCATTTTGACATCACACTGGCTTGGCTGAGGCACTCTCCTCCCTCAGGAGAACATGAATTTCACTCCCACTGGACAGCGAGACAGGGTAGACGCTGGTGAACGTGTAATATTGTGGGACCAGTAATCCAGAACCCCAGCCAAATGTTCCAGGGACATGGATTCGAGTCCCATGCACAGCAAATGGCAAAAGATTTCAACTAAAACCTGGACTAAATAAATGGTGACGATTTAACATTGTTCATTATCATGAAAATGCATCTGGTTCACCAGTCCCCTTTAGGGAAGGAAATCTGCCATCCTTACCTGGAATGGCCTACGTGTGACTCCACACCCACAGTAATGTGGTTGACTTTAGGACTGAGCAATAAATACTGGCCTAACAATTGAAAAACTGAAAGTACTGCGGATGCTGGGAAACAGGAATTGCTGGAAAAGCTCAGCAGGTCTGGAAACGTCTGTGGAGAGAAATCAGGGTTAGAATTTCAGGTCCAGTCACCCTTCCTCAGAACTTCTGACTTAGTGCATCCAGGGTCCATCAAAAGCACATTCCAAACCAGCTACGTTTCTATCGTTCTCTGCTTCATTAATGGTACCTGCAGCTGCCAAGGTCCTAAGATCTGGAGAAGCAAATTACTGCAGATGCTGCAATCTGTACTGAAGACAACAAATGCTGGAGATCACAGTGGGCTCAGACAGCATTCAGGGAAAGCAAGCTAACATTTTCAGCCCAGATGCCTCTTCATCAGAGTTGAAGTGAAGTGTGGAAGGGACAGCATTTATGCTATAGTTGGGTGGGGGGAGTTGTTGGGCTGATCGGTGTAGGGTGCTGGTGGAGAAATGGAGACAAAGTTCCCTCTTTCTGCTCCATTGGATGTGTCTCCTTGTCCAAGCTTTTGGACATCTGTCTGAAGTTATGAGGTGAGCGACTGGTAAGTATTATGAGAGGGATTCATGTACACAACGCGTTTACAGTTCACTTGTAGGGACAAATTAATTTAAACTCAGCAATGTAAACTAAAATGAGATTGAATAATTAGTAGCTAATCTAAAGCCAATTTGATAATTGATTCACCACACGCAGGATTAAGTTAATTAATTAAATCTTGCCCACGGAATAAAAGTTTAGCATTTTAGCTTACTTTCTACGAAGTGACGTCAGCACCAGCAGCTGATTAGTGAGTGGTTGGTGAGTATTAATTTATATAAGGAATGCATGTAAATGTTCAATAAATTGAAGCACGAAAGTTCAGAACCATGGTGTGTGCATCCTGTTCCATGTGGATATTTCAGGATGATTCTTGTGTCCTGGGTGAGTACATAGTGCAGGGATTATTGTTGGTTACAGCAGCTTGTTTCGGAGCTTGAACAGCATCTGGAATTACTTTGGCACATGCACTTCATCCAGGACAAAGAATCCAACAGTCACAAAATTGTTATGGCCCAGAAAGAGGCCATTTGGCCCATCGTGTCAACATTGGGTTTCTGAGCATTCTGACTCAGTGCCAAACTCCTGCCTTTTCCACATAATCCCGCGTGGTTTTGCTGTTTCAAGAATCGTATTGTGACCTGTTGGATACCTCAACTAAATGCCTCCATCTCATTCACAGACTGTGCGTTACAAATTCAGACCTCCCACTGCGTGACTAAGGTTTTATTTCTCACCACGCATTCACTTCACTTGTAAAACATTTTAAGACTATGCCCTCTCGTTCTCAAACCTTTTACAAGCAGGAATAGTTTTTCCCTATCCATTCTATGCAGGTACCTCATAATTTTGAAAACTTCTATCAGATTTTTCCTCTCTCCAAGGAAACAGTTCCAATTTCTCCAATCTATCCTCAAAGTGAAGCTTCTCATCCATGGATCCATTCTTATAAACCTCTTCTGTGCTCTCTCAAGTGCACGATGTCCCTCCTAAAATGTGGCAATGAAAGCTGTGTACAATAGTCCAACTGAGGTCCAAACCATGTCCTGTCTAGTTTCAGTATAACCTCCTTACTCTTGTCATCTATGCATTTCTTCATTAAACCTAGAACACCACATGCTTTATTAACAGCACTCTCTACCTGCCCTGCTCCCTTTAATGACATACGAACTTATGCACTCAGGTCTCTCTGATCGTTATATTTTTAAAGCAGTACACTTAATCGCATCACATCCATCGCCTTAAACATTCAGTCCCTTCGCCATCAGCACACAGTGGCAGCAGTGTGTACTTCCATTAACGGGATGTGGGCATCACTGGCCAAGCAGCATTTGTTGCCCATCCCTAATTGCCAGAGGACAGTTCAGAGCCAACCACCTCGCTGTGGATCTGGAGTCACATGTAGGCCAGACCGGGTAAGGATGGCAGTTTCCTTCCCTATAGCGTAGACGAGCAGAGAGATCTCGGTGTCGATGTGCATAGATCCCTGAAAGTTGCCACTCAGGTTGATAGGGTTGTTAGGAAGGCGTACGGTGTGTTAGGTTTTATTGGTAGAGGGATTGAGTTTCGGAGCCATGAGGTCATGTTGCAGCTGTACAAAACTCTGGTGCGGCCGCACTTGGAGTATTGCGTACAGTTCTGGTTACCGCATTATAGGAAGGATGTGGAAGCATTGGAAAGGGTGCAGAGGAGATTTACCAGGATGTTGCCTGGTATGGAGGGAAGGCCTTATGAGGAAAGGCTGAGGGACTTGAGGCTGTTTTCGTTGGAGAGAAGAAGGTTAAGAGGTGACTTAATACAGACATACAAGATGATCAGAGGATTAGATAGGGTGGACAGTGAGAGCCTTTTTCCTAGGATGGTGATGGCTAGCATGAGGGGACATAGTTTTAAATTGAGGGGTGATAGATATAGGACAGATGTCAGAGGTAGGTTCTTTACTCAGAGAGTAGTAAGGGCATGGAATGCCCTGCCTTGCAACAGTAGTAGACTCACTAACTTTAAGGGCATTTAAATGGTCGTTGGATAAACATATGGATGATAATGGAATAGTGTAGGTTAGATGGGCTTCAGATTGGTTTCACAGGTCAGTGCAACATGGGGGGTCGAAGGGCCTGTACTGTGCTGTAATGTCCTATGTTCTATGTTCTAGGACATTAGTGAACAAGGTGGGTTTTCTGACAATTGACAATGGATTCATGGTCGTCATTAGATGCTTAAATCCAGATATTTATTGAATTCAAATTCCACCATCTGCCAATTCGAACCCGGATCCCCAGAACATTATCTGGGTCTCCAGATTAACAGTCTAGTGACTACACCACTAGGCCGTTGCCTCTCTCGCATTGATTGTAAGAGTTCGCATGTCATGTTGCAGCTGTACAGAACATTGGTTAGGCCACTTTTGGAATATTGTGTTCAATTCTGGTCTCCTCTGGAAGGATGTTGAGAAACTTGAAAGAGTTTGGAAAATATTTACAAAGATGTTGCCAGGGTTGGAGGGTTTGAGCTATAGGGAGAGGCCGAATAGGCTGGGGCTATTTTCCCTGGCATGTCGGAGGCTGAGGGATTACCATATAGAGGTGTATAAAATCATGAAGGGCATGGATAGGGTGAATAGCCAAAATCTTTTTCCCCGGGGTAGGAGAGTCCAAAACTAGAGGGCATAGGTTTAAGGTGAGAGGGGAAAGATTTAAGGGGAAGCTTTTTCACGCTGAAGGTGGTGCGTGTATGGAATGAGCTGCCAGAGGAAGTGGTGGAGGCTGGTACAATTACAACATTTAAAAGGCATCTGGATGGATATACAAATAGGCAAGGTTTCGAGGGATATGGACCAAATGCTGGCAAATGGGACTAGATTAATTTAGGATATTTGGTCAGCATGGATGAGTTGAGCAGAAGGGTTTGTTTCTGTGCTGTACAGCTCTATGACCCTATCATTAGTGCCCTGAACAAGCTCTTTCGCGCTGGTTGGTAAGAATGGCACGTGAACACAGATTATTTACTGTTCCACTCGCCTGACTCTTATTCAGTCCTTTGAATTACTGCTCAATTTTCTCATTTTTAAATGGTGAGTCTCAGTAAATCTGGGAAACTTGCGCATGTACCATTAAATTGAATCCACCTTTGAAATGTTGCAGTAATTCAGTGGTTCATGTATTCAGATAATAGCCTGCCTCTTCAGAGAGTTTACAGTGTGATTCTTAGGGGACTTGACAGGGTAGATGCAGAAAAGTTGTTTTCCATTGTGGGAAAGTCGAGGAGCAGAAGGCACCATCTCAGAATAAGGGGTTGCACACTTAAGACAGGGATGAGAAGAAATTTCTTCTGTCAGATCAGCCATGATCTCATTGGATGGTGGAGCAGATTGAATGGGCTGAATGGCCTATTTGTACTCCAAGAGCGGACGGTCTTATTGGTGACGAGAATTGCCATTTATAAGGGGAATATCCAGGTCTCTAGGTGTACAAGATGATGAGAGGTATCAATAGAGTGTTTAGACAGAGACTTTTTCCCAGGGCGGAAATGACTATTACGAGGGGCATAACTTTAAGGTGATTGGAGGAAGGTATAGGGGTGATGTCAAAGGTAGGTTCTTCACACAGAGAGTGGTGGGTGCGTGGAATGCACTGCCGGCAGTGGTAGCAGAGTCAGATACACTAGGGAAATTTAAGCGACTCTTGGATAGGCACATGGAGGATAGTAAAATGTAGGGTATGCAGGGTAGTTTGATCTTAGAGTAGGATAATAGGTCGGCACAGCATTGTGGGCTGAAGGGCCTGTACTGTACCTTAACTGTACTATGTATTTGTAGCTGCAGACCTAAGTTGAATGTGATAGGTCGATGCTCCTTTGGTGCCAGGATGCGACTGAACAACTTCAGAGCCCTCTGTGGGGGCAGGGTGAATAGACAATAGTCATTGACCGTGCTGGTGTCAATGGGTTAGGGAGAGACATGGATGTAGTTTTGCAGTTTATGTAGAGAGTTTGTGGAGATTGGAAAGAAACTCGCAAGGAGGACCTCAAAGGTAGTGTTCTCTAGATTATCCCCACAACGGTTAATGGAGAAAACCGAGAATAAAAGCAGATGGTCAGAGATAAGGAACAATTGAGGTAACATGACATTAATCACAGAAGTTGCTGGAAAAGCTCAACAGGTCTGGCAGCATCTGCTCCCCTAGCCAAGCTGTTCCTTACAATGTGGAAAATTGCCCAGGCATGTCCCATCCATAAAAAGGAGGACAAGTCCAACCCAGCCAATTATCACCCCATCAGTCTACTCTCGATCATCAGTAAAGTGATAGAAGGTGTCATCAAAAGTGCTATTGAGCAGCACCTGCTCAGCAGTGACCTGATCAGTGATGCTCACTTCGGATTCTTTCAGGACCACCCAACTGCTGACCTCATTACAGCTTTGGTTCAAGTATGGACAAGGAAGATGTTTGTGGTTTTTGAGATCAGTCATCTCAGCTCCAGGACATCTCTGCGGGAGCTCCGCATGATAGCGTCCTAAGCCCAACCATCTTCAGCTGCTTCATCAATGACCTTAGCGGAGGCAATGGCCGAATGGTATTACCACTGAACTGTTAATCCAGAGACCCAGGTAATGTTCTCATGAACCTGGATTCGAATCCCACTACAGCAGCTGT
This sequence comes from Ginglymostoma cirratum, assembly GCA_024137785.1. Lineage (NCBI taxonomy): Eukaryota > Metazoa > Chordata > Chondrichthyes > Orectolobiformes > Ginglymostomatidae > Ginglymostoma > Ginglymostoma cirratum. The sequence goes on along the minus strand of JAHRHZ010000248.1, from coordinate 51,105 downwards.
TTGGAATTTGAATTCAATAGATATCTAGAATTAAGAGTCTAATGATGACCATGAATTATCGATTCTTGGGGAAAACCCCATCTGGTTCACTAATGTCCTTTAGGGAAGGAAACTGCCACGCTTGCCTGGTCTGGCCTACATGTGGCTCCAGACCCACATCAATGTGGTTGACTCTGAACTGCCCCGAGGGCAGTTATAAGTCAACCACATTATGATGGGCAATAAATGCTGCCTCGCCAGCGATGCCCTCATCCCGTGAATGAATGAAAATAAAGCCTTCCTTCTGTCATCAGGTCAGAAGTGGGAACGTTCGCCGATGATTACACAATGTTCAGCACCATTCACAACTCCTTAGATACTGAAGCAGTCCATGTCCAAATGCAGCAAGATCTGCATGATATCTCGTCTTTGGCTGACAAGTGGCAAGTAACATTTGCACCACACAAATGCCAGGCTATGTCCAATAAGAGATAAGCTAACTATACCACTTGTCATACCATCACTGAATCCCTCACTAACAACATCCTGGGAGTAACCATTGACCAGAAACCCAACCGGACTTGCCATATAAATACAGTGGCTTCAAAAGCTGGTCAGAGGCTAGGAGTACTGCAACAAGTAACTCCTGACTCCTGAAAGCTTGCCAATCATCTACAAGGCACAAGTCAGGAGTGTGATGGAATACTTCCCACTTGCCTGGATGAGTGCAGCCCCAACAACACTCAAGAAGCTTGACACCATCCAGGACAACGCAGCCCATTTTATTGTCACCACTTCCACAAGCATTCACTCCCTCCACCATCGACGCTCAGTAGCAGCAGTGTGTACTATCTACAAGATGCACTGCAGAAATTCACCGAAGATCCTCAGACAGCACCTTCCAAACCCATCTAGAAGGACAAGGGCAGCAGATATATGGGAACACCACCATCTGCAGGTTAAATAAAAACCGAAAGAACTGCGGATGCTGTAAATCAGGAACAAAAACAAAGTTGCTGGAAAAGCTCAGCAGGTCTGGCAGCATCTGTGAAGGAGAAAACAGAGTTAACATTTCGGGTCCGGTGACCCTTCCTCAGGACTGTCACATCCTGCCAATCAGACAAGGACTCATTTATGCAAATAGTAAGTGCAGAAGTTGCTGGAGAAACTCAGCAGGCCTGGCAGCATCTGCAGAGAGAGAAACATCGTTATTGTTTTGAATCCAATACAGCTTTTCTGAGGAAGGGTCACTGGACCCGAAACGTTAACTCTGTTTTTTCTTTCACAGATGCTGCCAGACCTGCTGAGCTTTTCCAGCAACTTCTGTTTTTGTTCCATCTACAGGTTCCTCTCTAAGCCATGCACCATCCTAACTTGGAAATATATCACCGTTTCTTCGCAGTCAGTGGTTCAAAATTCTGGAATTCTCTCCAAAAGGGCATTGTGGGTCAAACGATAGCAAAAAATGGTTCAAGAAGGCAGCTCACCTCCACCTTCTAAAGGGGCAATTAGGGCTGGGCAATAAATGCAGGCTCAGCCAGAAAGGCCCACATTCCATAAGTGTATTTAAATAAAATTTGTACTGACCAAAACCAACATGCCATTGGTAACAAATGTAAATTTTAAAATCAATGACACTCATATATATAAACTACACACTGCACCACTCTTAGGAGGATGGGGATATTTGAACCTCTTTAACCCAGGGGTTCATGCATATTCAGTTATGGGCCATGTTCAAGACTAAACTCAATAAGTCCTGAATGAAGGGACCAAAGGATATAACAGTGTAGAAAAAATAGAGATGAGGTGGTTCTGTCATGATCAACCATGGAGCAGGTGGTGCAGATTTGAAGAAATAAGTAGCTTTCTTATGTCCTTATTTATTTTCTTCCTGTGTTTGAAATATTTCATTTTATTGCTCGGTTTGTTTGGCAACAAATCTTGTGAAGTAACTTGGCAGATTTGTTGATGTTAAAGGTGCTTTGTGAATGCAGGTGGGTAGTTGTTACAGTTCTGTCTGTCACTCTGACTGCCCAGGCTTCAAAATTAGCATTCTCTCAAAGTCGACTGGAAACCCATTGATTTTCTGCCATCTTTAAAAAACGCCGGGAAAACCTGGGCCAATGGCTCCGACCAGTGGCACGACAGTAAGCAACTTCAGCAGTAGGATCCTGATCTATTTGATTCCCAGTCAGTCCAGACCAAATGGTGTCAAGATCCGGTCCAACTGTACCTTGAACTGAGACACAAGAGGACATTCTGCTACTGGAAGCAACCTGGGATAGTACCCCAGGGCTGATTTGCAGCTTCAGAGGTTTGAGTTATGAAGGCTTCTCAGAATTAGAGTCATAGAGTTCTGCAGCATGGAAACAGACCCTTCGGTCCAACTCACCCATGCCGACCAGATAGCCTAAAATTAATCCAGTCCCATTTGCCAGCATTTGGCCCATATCCCTTCCCATTCATATCCCCATCCAGATGCCATTTTAAATGTTGTAATTGTACCCACCTTCACTGCTTCTTCTGGCAGCTCATTCCATACATGCGCCACCCTCTGTGTGAAAAAGTTGCCCCTTAGGCCCCTTTTAAATGTCTCCCCCCTCACCTTAAACTTATGCCCTCTATTTTTGGACTCCCTCACCCTGGGGAAATGACCTTGACTGTTCGATCCTATCCATGCCCCGCATGATTTTATAAACCTCTATAAGGTTGCCCCTCAGCCTCCAATGTTCAGCTCCAGGGAAAAAATAGCCCCGGCCTGTTCAGCCTCTCCACATAGCTCAAACCCTCCAACCCTGGCAACATCCTTGTAAATTTTTTCTGCACACTTTCCATTCCAACAGCATCTTCCCTATAGCAAGGAGACCAGAATTGAACGATGTATTCCGAAAGTGGCTGAACCAATGTCCTGTACAGCCACAATATGACCTCCCAACACCGGTACTCAAGGCACTGACCAATAAAGGCAAGCTTGACCTTCCTACCAGCCTCCAAAAAGCGTTCAGTTTTACCGGTAGGCAAAGCCCCATGACCCTTGACCCAATTGAGATCTTTAAGCAGCCATTAATGGCCACCTCTGGTACAGTGCATTTTAGCATCAGAGAATTTGAAGCCTCCTTTAGTTGGTCTATCCTTTAGAGTTTTGGTGGGGTTTTTTTGGACTTTAGAAAGTTGACAAAGTTTGATGGCCTTGTTGAGCTTGGAAATGTGGTAGCGCCAGTTTCAGTAGAGGTATTGAATGATCGTTAGGATAGAAATAGCTCGCAGGGAAATGGGGAAAAGATAAGTGATTGATATTAGACAATTGAACCAGAACATGCACAAGAGGGTTTATGGCCTCCTGCGATATAGCAATTCCATAATGCCGTGATTGGCTTTCGGTTTCCATTATACTCTTGTGGTTTTGATGGATTTAAGCTTCTACTGCCATTTGGAACATTTTCCAGTGAGCAGGCCACCTTTGATTGTGACATGTACCCACAAAATCCTGGAATTGGGTCAAAATCCTGGAATTCCCTCCCTAATAACATTGTGGGAGGAGGGCTGCAGCGATTCAAGAAGGCAGCTCACCACCACCTTCTCCAGGGCAACTAGGGATGGGCAAGAAATGCTGGCCCAGCCAGCGACGCCCACATCCCACAAATGAATTTTTAAAAAATTCCATCGACAAATGTGTCTCAAATCAGCTCTAGTTGTAAGTCACCATAATCCCAAAATTCTGACAAATTTTAAAGTTATCAATAGATTCTCCTCGAAGTTGTATTCTTCTATTAAGTCTTGTCCTCCCCATGAAATGAACGGTACTTAGTTTAAAAATTTTCAAATGGTTCTTCACAGTCAAATCAAAGATATGTCTCTTCTCTTCCGTTCTGTCATTTAAAAGCAGAATCTGCTTTTAGACCTGCAGAATAAAGGAATTGCTCCCTGGGCAGCAGTTTTGCATCTCATGGATTGTCTCTGCTTTTCAGTTAAATTTGGAATCTGAAGCGTCTGTGATTTTAACTAAGCTGGGTTCTTGTGGCCTAATGATAGTGACCTTGCGTTCGACCCAGGAGCCTGAGTTTTGACCTACATTATTCAGAGGTGTTCATTAACAACCCTGAAAAGATTGATTAAAAAATATCTGAAGGTAGGTTTGAGGTGAGAGGGGCAAAGTTTATGAGAGGTGTGCGAGGGAAGTTTTATTTATACAGAGGGTTGTAGATGCCTGGAACGCACTACCAGGGGAGGTGGTAGAGTAGATACATTAGCAAAGTTTAAGACACATTTAGGCAGAGATATGAACAGGCAAGAAACAGACGGATATGGATCATGTGCAAGAAGATTAGTTTAGAATGGCACCAACTTGGTGGGCCAAATGCTAAATAAAAACCAAAAGAACTGCAGATGCTGTCAATCAGGAACAAAAATAAAGTTGATGGAAAAGCTCAGCAGGTCTGGCAGAATCTGCGAAGGGAGAAAACAGAGTTAATGTTTCGGGTCTGGTGACCCTTCATCAGAGGCCTGTTCCTGTACTGTACTGTTCTACGCTCGAGGTTCTGTGTATTCCTTATTACCAATGTATTTAAATGCTGTTACTTGTCTTACTTAAATGATTCATTGAAAACTATCGAGGATTTCTTTTTTAAATCTATGTAGATGTCATTGGTTTTACTCTTCAGTGTTTGAAATTGTATAATCACATCCATTTTATTAATTTCTTTATTCACGCATGGGACATAGGTACCTCCGCTAGGCAGCATTTATTGTCCATCCCTAATTGCCCAGAGGTCAGTTAGAGTCAACCACATTGCTGTGGGTCTGGAGTCACATGTAGTCCAGACCAGGTAAGGATGGCAGTTTCCTTCCCTAAAGGACATTAGTGAACCAGATAGTTTTTGCAGACAATTGGCAATGGATTCGTTGTCATCATTAGACACTTAATACCAGATTTTTTTTTAATTGAATTCAAATTCCACCATCTGCTGTGGCAGGATTTGGGCCCGGGTCCCCAGAACATTATCTGAGTTTCTTCATTACTAGAACAAAGAACAAAGAGCAAAGAAAATTACAGCACAGGAACAGGCCCTTCGGCCCTCCAAGCCTGCGCCAATCCAGATCCTCTATCTAAACCTGTCGCCTACTTTCCAACGAAAAGTATCCCTCTGCTCCCTGCCCGTTCATGTATCTGTCTAGATACATCTTAAATGATGCTATCGTGCCCGCCTCTACCACCTCCGCTGGCAACGCATTCCAGGCACCCACCACCCTCTGCGTAAAGAACTTTCCAAGTATATCTCCCTTAAACTTTTCCCCTCTCACCTTGAAATTGTGACCCCTAGTAATTGAATCCCCCACTCTGGGAAAAAGCTTGCTATCCACCCTGTCCACACCTCTCATGATTTTGTAGATCTCAATCAGGTCCCCCCTCAACCTTCGTCTTTCAAATGTAAATAATCCTAGTCTACTCAATCTCTCTTCATAGCTAGCGTCCTCGATACCAGGCAACATCCTGGTGAACCTCCTCTGCACCCTCTCCAAAGCATCCACATCCTTTTGGTAATGTGGCGACCAGAACTGTACGCAGTATTCCAAATGTGGTCGAACAAAAGTCCTATACAACTGTAACATGACCTGCCAACTCTTGTACTCAATACCCCGTCCGATGAATGAAAGCATGCCGTATGCCTTCTTGACCACTCTATCCACCTGTGTTGCCACCTTCAGGGTACAATGGATCTGAACACCCAGATCTCTCAGTGCCTCAATTTTCCCCAGGGTTTTTCCATTTACCGTGTAGATCGCTCTTGAATTGGATCTTCCAAAATGCATCACCTCGCATTTGCCTGGATTGAACTCCATCTGCCATTTCTCCGCCCAACTCTCCAAACTATCTATATTCTGCTGCATTCTCCAACAGTCCCCTTCACTATCTGCTACTCCACCAATCTTAGTGTCATCTCCAAGCTTGATAATCAGACCATCTATACCTTCCTCCGGATCATTTATGTATATCACAAACAACAGTGGTCCCAACACGGATCCCTGCGGAACACCACTGGTCACAGTTCTCCATTTTGAGAAACTCCCTTCCACTACAGCTCTCTGCCTCCTGTTGCCAGGCCAGTTCTCCATCCATCCAGATAGCACACCCTGGACCCCATGCGACTTCACTTAGTAATTAACAATAGTTAAGTGACATCACCAGGCCATTGCCTCCCTTTAATGAATTCTCTTCTACAAGTTTTCAAAACGTTTTCTCACTCCTTTCTTGAATATTGTAACTTTTTTTCTAATTTCTGGACAGTGAAAATGAATTGGTAGTGCAGCTTCATCATTAAAAGCAAACACAGAAACTGCCGGAGAAACACTGCAAGTCTGGCAGCATCTGTGGGAAGAAAGCAGAGTTACGTTTTGAGTCCGATGTGTCATCATCAGAATAATAGAACATAGAACAGTACAGCACAGCCCAGGCCCTTCGGCCCACAATGCTGTGCCGACCTATTATCCTACTAAGATCAATCTACCCTGCATACCCTACATTTTACTATCCTCCATGTACCTATCCAAGAGTCGTTTAAAAGTCTCTAAAGTATCTGACTCCACTACCACTGCCGGCAGTGCATTCCACACGCCCACTACTCTCTGTGTGAAGAACCTACCTCTGACATCTCCCCTTTACCTTCCTCCAATCACCTTAAAATTATGCCCCCTCATAATAGTCATTTCCGCCCTGGGAAAAAGTCTCTGACTATCCACTCTTTCTATGTCTCTCATCATCTTGTACACCTTTATCAACTCACCTCCCATCTTTCTTCGCTCCAATGAGAAAAGCCCTAGCTCCCTCAACCTTTCCACATAAGACCTGCCCTCCAAGCCAGGCAGCATCCTGGTAAATCTCCTCTGCACCCCTTCTAAAGCTTCCACATCTTTCCTATAATGAGGTAACCAGAACTGAACACAATATTCCAAGTGTGGTCTAACCAGAGTTTTGTAGAGCTGCAGCATAACCTCATGGCTCTTAAACTCAGTTCCCCTGTCAATGAAAGCCAACACACCATATGCCTTCTTTGCAACCCTATCAACTTGGGTAGCAACTTTGGAGGATTTATGGACGTGGACCCCAACATCCCTCTGTTCCTCCGCACTGCCGAGAATCCTGCCATTAACCCTGTATTCTGCATTCAAACTCGACCTTCCAAAATAAATCACTTCACACTTTTCTGGGTTGAATTCCATCTGCCACTTCTTTGCCCAGCTCTGCATCCTGTCAATGTCCCGTTGCAACCTACAACAGCCCCCCATGCTGTCCACAACTCCACCAACCTTCGTGTCATCAGCAAACTTACGAACCCACCCTTCCACTTCCTCATCCAAGTCATTATAAAGATCACAAAAAGCAGAGGTCTCAGAACAGATCCCTGGAGAAAAGTGAATGAACACTTTGTTTCTGGGTTGTCTTGAGCCACCAACCTTCTGGTTACCAGCTGAGTATGCTAACCTATTGTGCCACACAGACAGGCATAAGCTCTGATGCTGCTGATCATCTAATGGGGCACACAGTTTTCTTACTGGAATTTTTCTCCTTTTTCTCCTCAGATGGCTGTGGCGAAAGTAGAACTGAAGAATTTTTCAGAAGATCACTGCTGTTAACATATTGTATGGGACACTGTGATATATCTACATGTACCATACAATTGGTCACCGTATCCTTACCACCCCATTGGGCTACTCGTGAGAGAAACAACTGGTGCTGGTTTAACCTGAAGTTCACAAGCCTCAGGCAAGAGGAGATGTTGAGATGACCGAGATAGATTCACTGCCACAAATCCTTCCTATTAGTGATAGTCCAAGTTACTTATGCCCATCTGGGGAAGGATGCTGCACTAAGTCTTTGTTAGAAGTGAGACTGGTCGTAATTGAACAGAGAAGGTTTATTGCATCGTACCTACTAGCTGGTTACATGACTTCTTTGACACGAAAGTTTCTTGTGTGATTCAAGTTATACGCAACAGTGAGGACACATTACCGTTTAGGACATGGAATACTACACACAGGAACAATTTGGAAGCCAACAACTGGTGAGTTCCTCCCAGAAGTTCTTTTTAGCCTGATGGATAACACTTAGTGAGCGGTAACAGTTAGAACATAGAACATAGAACATAGAACATAGAACATAGAACATAGAACAGTACAGCACAGTACAGGCCCTTCGGCCTACGATGTTGTACCGAACTTTTACCCTAAACTTAAGGTCTGTCTAACCTCCACCCCTACGTTATACTATCATCCATCTGCCTATCTAATTGCTGCTTAAATGCCCCTAATGAGGCCGATTCTACGAGCCTCTCCGACAATGCATTCCACACCCCCACCACTCTCTGAGTAAAGAACCTACCTCTGACGTCTCCCCTATATCTACCTCCACTCACTTTAAAACTATGCCCCCTCATAATAGCTACCTTCACCCTAAGTAAAAGTCTCTGGCTGTCCACTCTATCTCTACCTCTGATTATTTTGTACACCTCTATCAAATCACCTCTCATCCTTCATAGTTCTAAAGAGAAAAGCCCGAGCTCTCTCAACCTTTCCTCGTAAGACCTTCCCTCCATTCCAAGCAACATCCTGGTAAATCTCCTCTGCACCTTTTCCAACGCTTCCACATCTTTCTTGTAATGAGGCGACCAGAACTGGACACAATACTCCAGATGCGGCCAAACCAGGCTTTTGTACAGCTGGAGCATATCTTCATGGATCTTGAACTCAATCCCTCTATTAATGAAAGCTAACACACCATACACCTTCTTAACAACTCGATCCACCTGGGTGGCAGCTTTCACGGAACTGTGGACATGAACCCCAAGATCCTTCTGCTCCTCCATACTGCCAAGAATCTTCCCGTCAACCCTGTATTCTGCTTTCAAGTTTGTCCTTCCAAAATGTATCTTCTCACACTTTTCAGGGTTAAACTCCATCTGCCACTTCTCAGCCCAGCTCTGCATCCTATCAATGTCCCTTTGTAACCTAGAACAGCACTCCGCACTGTCGACAACTCGACCCACCTTCGTATCGTCTGCGAACTTACTAACCTACCCTTCCATTCCTACATCCAAATCATTTACAAAAATTACAAATAGAAGAGGACTCAGAACACCACTTGTAACTGAAAACCATGTTGAATATTTTCCGTCCACTACCACCCTTTGTCTTCTAAGGGTCAGCCAATTCTGAATCCAATCTGCCACATTTCCCCCTATCCCATGCCTCCTTACCTTCTGCATGATCCTACCATGGGGAACCTTATCAAATGCCTTACTTAAATCCATGTATACCATATCCACTGCTCCACCTTCATCCACGTGTTTGGTCACCTCTTCAAAGAATTCAAAGGTTTGTGAGGCATGATCTACCCCTCGCAAATCCATGCTGACTATCACGAATCAAACTGTGCCTTTCCAAGTGATCATAAATCCTATCTCTCAGAGCCCTTTCCAATAATTTGCCCACGACTGACGTAAGACTAACTGGCCTGTAATTTCTGGGTTATCCCTGTTCCCTTTTTTGAACAAGGGAATGACGTTTGCCTCTCTCCAATCTGCTGGCACTATACCCATGGACAGTGAGGATGAAAAGATCATCACCAAAGGCCCTGCGATCTCTTCCCTCACTTCCCATAGAATCCTTGGATAAATCCCATCAGGCCGGGGGGCCTTATCTATCTTCAACTTCCTCAAAATTCCTAGTACATCTTCCTTACTGGCATCCACCTCCTCTAGCCTACCTGCCTGTTTCACTCTGTCCTCCTCTACAACTAGGTCCCTCTCAGTTGTGAATACTGAAGAAAAGTATTTATTAAGGACCTCTCCTATCTCTTTAGGCTCTGTGCACAAATTCCCTTTACAATCCTTGATCGGCCCTACCCTTTCTCTGGTCATTCTCTTATTCCTTACATACATGTAAGAAGCCTTGGAGTTTTCCTTGATCCTATCTGCCAAGGTTTTCTTGTGCACCTTACAGCTCTCCTAAGCCCTTTCTTCAGCTCCTTCCTGGATAACTTGTATCCCTCTAGAGCTTTTTCCGATCCTTGTTTCCTAAACCTTACATAAGCCTCCTTCTTCTTCTTAACCAGTCGTTTGACCTCTCTCGAGAATGAAGGCTCCCTCACTCGACCGCACCTTCCCTGCCTGCTAGGGGCAAACATTTCGAGCACACGCAGTATGCATTCCTTAAACAATCTCCACATTTCTATAGTGCCCTTCCCTGACAGCATCTGTTCCGATTTTATGTTACCCGGTTCTTGCCTAACAGAATTATAATTACCCTTCCCCCAATTATAAACCTTACCCTGCTGTATGTACCTATCCTTTTCCATGACTGTTGTAAAAGTAACATAGTTATGATTGCTATCGCCAAAATGCTCCCCGACCAACAGATCTATTGCCAAGCACCAAATCCAAGGTGGCCTCTCCTCATGTTAGTCTATCGACATGCTGTGTCAGGAATCCTTCCTGAACGCACTTTTACCACCCTCCCTATTTCTTTTAAAGCATTTAATTCCCGGAATTACCAACAACCACTCCTGTCCCTGAGTTACCTAAGTTTCTGTAATGGCCACAACATCATAGTCCCAAGTACTGACCCATGCTCTAAGTTCATCCGCCTTATTTCTGATACTTCTAGCATTGAAGTAAACACACTTCAAACCATCCCTGTGTCCGCAATTTCACTCGATTGACTGCATTTCTTTAACCCATGATCTGCCTAGGAGAGCAGTCACTGTGGATGGCTACTCACTGAGATGGCTGTCTCGTCCAGTTGAGAGGTGGAACTTCCATATCTGACCAATTAGCATGAAAAAGGCTGTGTGTCAGCTGGTACTGGGGAGGATGTCAGAAACGAAAACAGAACCCAGATCCGAAATGTCAATTCTGATTTCTCTTCGTAGATGCTGCCAGACCTGCTGAGCTTTTCCAGCAATTTCTGTTTTTGTTTTTGATTCGTGTGGCCTCAGCAGTTCTTTTGGTTTTTATTGGCGAGAATGTGTTGCTCAGCTTTACCTCCATGTAGTTTCCCTGCAGGCCTAGTGGTTAGGACCCAGCATTCTCGCTGCTGTGACCTGGGTTGAACTCCCGAACTGGGAATGATTGTTTATCCGGGGAAGGGTCACCAGATCCGAAACGTTAACTCTGGTTTCTCTCCACACATGCATCCAGACCTGTTGAACTTTTCCAGCAATTTTCTGTTTTTGTTTCTGATTTCCAACATCCGCAGATCTTTCGGCTTGTATTTTTTATAGATTTTTCATCGCTTTGGTGTAAAATGATGCAAATTTCTGGCAGGGTAGGGGGAGTGGGTGGTATCAGTTAGCTCAGTTGGCCGCTTTGCAAAGCAGTGTGCAGAGCTAACAGAGTGGGTTCGATTCCTGCACAGGCTGAAGTTACTATGTAGGACCCACCTGCTCAACCTCTCTCCTCACCTGAGGCATGGCGACCCTCAGGTTAATCCACCACCTGTCATCTCTCACTCTATCTCTCCAAGAATAGTTCTGTGACTTTGCTATTTAATTCCTTTGCAGGGCAGGAAACCCCCACTACCTGTGAAATTCTGCCCTACAAGACTGTTGCTGAGTGAAAACCATTGGTAAAAATGTGTTGAACATTTATGAGCTCAATCCTCAGTGATTTAAAGCACGGGCACTCCACAAGTAAAGGCATAGATTTGAGTCCAGACAGTAACATTGTGAATCCTCAAATTCTTGGCAGATGCTGCATGGAAATCAGTCACTTGTTTCATACTCGGATGGGCATTGATTAACTAATGTTTCTGACAGCCATCCCAACAACAACTCGGGGTTATAAAACACCTTTATCATTGCAGAATCATCCCAGTGTGCCTCAGGAGAACAATCAGGCAAGGATTGGCATCACATCACATGGATAACCATAAAACAATATGAAATAGGAAAAGGAGTAGGCCATTCAGCCCTTCGAGCCTGCTCCTCCATTTAATAGCATTATGGCTAATCCGACATTTCTCACGTCCACTTTTCTGCATCTTCCCCATAACCCTTGATTTCCTGACTGATCAAAGAATGTATCGATCTCAGCCTTAAATATACACAAAGACTCTACTCTCACTGGGCTCTGTGGAAAGGAGTTCCAAAGACTCTGAACCAGCTGAGAGAAGAAAGTCCTCAGTATCTCAGTTTTAAATTGGTGTCCCTTTATTCTGAGACTATGCCCTCTGGTCCTAGACTGTCCCATAAGGGGAAACATCCTCCCAGTCTAACAAGTCGTGTTAAGCCTGTGAAGAATCCTATATGTTTCAATGAGATCACCTCTCATTCTTCTAAACTCCAGTGAGTAGAGGCCCAACCTGTTTAGTCTTTGCTCATAAGCAATCCCTCCATATCAAGGATCCTCCGGGTGATCCTTCTCTCAACTGCCTCCATTGAAATTATATCTTTCCTTAAATGGGGAACAAATAGGTTCGATTCCAGCCTCGTGTGACTGCCTGTGTGGAGTTTGCACATTCTCCCTGTGTCTCCCTTTCTCTGAAGTACGGTCCAGACCCAAAACGTCAGCTTTCCTGCTCCTCTGATGCTGCTTGGCCTGCTGTGTTCATCCAGCTCTACACCTTGTTATCTCAGGCTCCAACATTGGCAGTTCCTACTATCTCTGTGTCTGCGTGGGTTTCCTCCGGGTGCTCTAGTTTCGTCCCACAGTCCAAAGATGTACAGGTTAGGTGGATTGGCCACATTAAATTGCCTGTAGTGTTCAGGGGTGTGCAAGTTAGGTGCATTAGCCATGGAAAATGCAGGGTTATGGGGTAGGGGGATGGGTCTGGATGGGATGTTCTTCAGAGGGTTGGTGTGACGAATGGCCAGTTTTCACCCTGTGGAGATTCTGTTCTGTTCTATTCTCAAAGCTGCTCTCAATAGATGTATTTCAGCAGGTGTCCAAAACATCTATAGATTTTAAGGAGTATCTTAAAATGGGGAGGGAGGAGATAAGGACTTAGGGCCCAGCAAGGCATGGTCACCAATGATGGAGCTGGTAAAGTCAGGTGTTTGCAAGAGACAGGTTCAGAGAAGTAAAGAAATTCCAGCGAGCTGGAGGAGTTTTCTGAAATAAGGGGACAGGGGTGTTGAGGCTGTGAAGAGATTCAAAAACAGCGATGAGAATTTTAAAATGGAAGGAGTCAGTGTATATCGGTGGGCAGAGGTGCAGTGGAATGAATAGAACTGAGTGCAAACTGGGATTGAAATGGCGAGTTTTAGATGAGATTACAGGGGTAAAAACTAAGAATCTCCGGGAGAGCAACGAAAGGACACCACTACATTTTGAACTAAAGCAACGATGACTTATATTTGTGTAGCAACTTAAACTTCCAAAGTCGTTCCTGGAAGCTTCAAAAAAACCTGTATAAAATATCAATTCGGCCTCAGCTGGAGTATTGAATCCAGTTCTGGGCGCCACACCGAGGAGGATATGAAGGCTTTAGACCGTAAGACACAGGAGCAGAAACAGGCCATTCAGCCTGTCGAGTCTATTCTGCCTTTCAATGAGATAATGGCTAATCTGATGATCCTCAATCAGAAAGGGTGCAGAAGTGATTCATAATAATGGTTCCAGAGATGGAGAATTTCAGTTCGCTTGAAGTAGTTGGGTCTGTGTCGCTTGTAGAGAAAGTTGAAGTGAGATTTGATCAAGTTGCTCAAAATCATGAGGGGTCAAGACAGAGTAATTAGAGAGACACTGTCACCATTGGTGGAAGGAGCGAGAACCAGAGAACACAGATTTAAGGCAATCGATAAAAGAAGCAATGGTGACATAAGGAGAAACTCTGTCTCTCACACAGCAGGTAGTGTCTTGAATACACTCCCTGAGAGTGAGGTGGAGGTAGGTTCAATTGAACCTTCGAAGATGGAATTAGCTTGTTATCTGGAAAGGGAGAATAGGCAGTCTACACTGATAGGCAAGGGAGTGGCAGCAGATAAACTGATCCTATGGAAGGCCAGTGTTTGTGATGGACTGAATGGCCTCCTCTGTACTGTAACAATTCAGTGATTTGTTGATTCTGAGAATGTCATCATTGGAAATTGTGTCATCTTTGCAGAATAACAATTTGGTAATCTTCCAAAAAGACATCAGATGTCTCTTGGATTGTACCCCAGTATGGAAGGGTGGGTTAGTAAATTTGCCGGTGACACTAAGGTTGGTGGAGTTGTGAACAGCGTGGAGGGCTGTTGTAGGTTGCAACAGGACATTGACAGGATGCAGAGCTGGGCAAAGAAGTGGCAGATGGAATTCAACCCAGAAAAGTGTGAGGTGATTCATTTTGGAAAGTCAAATTTGAATGCAGAATACAGGGTTATTGGCAGGGTTCTCAGCAGTGTGGAGGAACAGAGGGATCTTGGGGTCCAAGTCCATAGATCTCTCAAAGTTGCTACTCAAGTTGATAGGGTTGTAAAGAAGGCATATGCTGTATTGGCTTTCATTGACAGGGGAATTGAGTTTAAGAGCCGCAAGGTTACGCTGCAGCTCTATAAAACTCTGGTCAGACTACACTTGGAATGTTGTGTTCAGTTCTGGTCACCTCATTACAGGAAGGATGTGGAAGCTTTAGAAGGGGTGCAGAGGAGATTTACCAGGATGCTGCCTGGATTGGAGGGCAGGTCTCATGAGGAAAGATTGAGGGAGCTCGGGCTTTTTTCATTGGAGCGAAGAAGGATGAAACTTGACTTGATAGAGGTGTACAAGAGGCATAGATAGTGTGGATAGTCAGAGACTTTTTCCCAGGGCGGAAATGACTATTACGAGGGGGCATAATTTTAAGGTGATTGGAGGAAGGTAAAGGGGAGATGTCAGAGGTAGGTTCTTCACACAGAGAGTGGTGAGTGTGTGGAATGTGCTGCTGGCAGTGGTAGTGGAGTCAGATACTTTAGAGACTTTTAAACGACTCTTGGATAGGCACATGGAGGATAGTAAAATGTAGGGTATGCAGGGTAGATTGATCTTAGAGTAGGATAATAGGTCGGCACAGCATTGTGGGCTGAAGGGCCTGTACTGTGCTGTACTGTTCTATGTTCTATGTTCTATGTGTTCTATGTTCTATGTTCTATGGTCTATGTGTTCTATGTTCTATGTTCTATGTGTTCTATGTTCTATGTTCTATGTTCTATGTGTTCTATGTTCTGTGTTCTATGTTCTATGGTCT
>JAHRHZ010000248.1:0-11278 GCA_024137785.1 Ginglymostoma cirratum | reverse complement strand
CACACACACACACACACACACACACACACACACACACACACACACACACACACACACACACGGCAGGCTCCTGAGATTCAGTAAATGCCAAAGTTAGACAGTATTGGACCAGGCGGCCAGTTCATGCCAGATTCACTCCTGTCCAACGTCAGTGAGCTGTGGCCAACCTGTCAGTGCTCCACAAAGTGATGGCTGAAAGCAGCATCCACCAGAGGCATGAGCACTTGAGCCAGGGCTGCAGATGGATGCCAGAGCAATGCAGGATCTGTCACAGCAGCATCATTCTTGGCATCGCTGTCTCTGTCCTGAAGGTTTGCCCATAATGTTAGGAGTATGGCTCTCAGACAGTGCCAGAGAAACAGCCGGTGTTCCCCACGTGCAGAAAGCTGGGCTCAGATTGATCCATCGCTTGTGGGAACAGAGCTAGCAGAGGGTGACACCAGCTGTGGGAAGGCAGTCTTTTTTTCCAATTTGGCCCTTCCCACAATTCTCTGGGCCTTGCCTGCTCCCACCCTGCAACACCTTCTGGGAACACCTTCCTTGTTTAAACACCGTCTCATATTTCAGAGAGAATCGTAGAAGCCTACAGTGTAGAAGGAGGTCATTCAGCCCATCGTGTCTGGGCCGGCCCATCAAAAGAAGTGACCAATTTACGCCCGCACCTGAGCTTTTTCGCAATAACCCTCCTCAGCAAATTCATCTCGGAGTCTCCTTTGGAAGTTTCTACGGCATCTGATTCAGGTAGTGTATTCCAAACGCTAATCACCATCCAAGTGAAAAAATTCTCCTCATTTCTCCTCTCATTCTTCTCAGTATTATTTTGTATCTGTGACCTTTGGTTATCGAACAACTTGTCAGAGGAGACGGATTCCCTCAGTCGAAGGCTCCACTTTCTTATACCTCTATTAGATCACTCCTTAATCTTCTCTGCTATAAAGATACCAAATCCCAAGGTGCAATTTTGAAGACGAGCAGGGGAGATTTCACCATTGTCATAATCCATTTTCACCCATCAAACAATATTTTTTAAATTTGTGGGATGTGGGCATCGCTGGCAGGGCTACAATTTTATTACCCATCCCTAGTTGCCCTTGAGAAGGTGTGGGTGTGCTGCCTTCTTGAACCACTGCAGTCCATGTGTTGTCAGTTGTCCCACAATGCCATTAGGGAGGGAATTCTAGGATTTTGACCCAGTGACAGTGAAGGAACGGCAATATATTTCCATGTCAGGACGGAGAGTGGCTTGGAGGGGAGTGTGCAGGGGGTGGTGTTCCCATGTATCTGCTGCCCTTGTCCTTCTAGATGGAAGTGGTCGTGGGTTTGGAAGGTGCTGCCTGAGGATCTTTGGTGAATTTCTGCAGTGCATCTTGTAGATAATACACACTGCTGCTACTGAGCGTCGGTGGTGGAGGGAGTGGATGCTTGTGGATGTGGTGCCAATCAAGCGGCTGCTTTATCCTGGATGGTGTCAAGCTTCTTGAGTGTTGTTGGAGCTGCATTCATCCAGGCAAGTTGGGAGTATTCCATCACACTCCTGACTTGTGCCTTGTAGATGATGGAAAGGTTTTGGGAAGTCAGGAAGCGAGTTACTCGCTGCAGTATCCCAAGCCTCTGGCCTGTTCATGTAGTCACTGTGTTTATTGGTGAGACCAGTTGAGTTTCTGGTCAATGGTAAGCCCCAGGATGTTGACAATGTTGGATTCAGTGATGGTTACAACGTCATTCATCAAGGAGCAATGTTAGATTGTCTCTTATTGGAAATAATCATTGCCTGGGATTTGTTTGGTATAAATGCTTTTTGCGACTTGTCAACCCAAACCTAGATATCGTCCACATCTTGATGCATTTGAACATGGACTGCCTCACTATCAGAAGTATTAGAATGGTGCTGAACAGCAAACATTTTTAGTTTGGACCTAGGACACTATCCTGAAGAACTCCTGCAGAGACGTCCTGGAGCTGAGATGACTGACCTCTAACAACCACGACCATCTTCCTATGTGTCGGGTATGACTCTGACCACCGGAGAGTTTGCCCCTGATATCCATTGATTCCAGTTTTGCCAGGGCTCCTTGATGCCAAATTTTGTCAAATGCAGCCTTGATACTAAGGGCTGTCATTCTCATCTCTCTTCTAGTATTCAACAGTTTTGTCCATATTTAAACCAAAACTGTAATGAGATCAGGAACTCAGTAGCCCTGGTGGAACCCAAACTGGGCGTTACTGAGCAGGTTATTTCTGAGCAAGTGTTGCTTGATAGCACTGTTACTGACACCTTCCAACACTTTATTGATGATCGAGGAGGCTGATGGAGAGGTATTTGGCCGGGTTGGATTTGTCCTGCTTTTTATGTACAGGATATACTTGGGCAATTTTCCACATTGTCAGGTAGATACCAATGTTGTAACTGCACTTGAGGGGCTTGGCTAGGGCAGCAGCAAGTTCTGGAGCCCAAGTCTTCAGTACTATTGCCAGAATGTTGTCAGGCCATAGACTTTTCAGTATCCAGAACCTCCAATCATTTCTTGGCATCACGTAGAGTGAATCGAATTGGCTGAAGATAAAATCGACTATGTGGTCATTAGCCTAGAATAGTTGCTGGGAGCTTATCTATATTTCCCAAGTAGTTAGATTACAAAAATGCATCAAAAGATCAGAAGAATTTTTGGATGTTCTGAGGCCGTGGAAGGCACTATACAAAGGCAAACTATTTCCCTGTTGAGTTGTTGAGTTTTATCATTAAGAAAGCTCAGTGATGAGCTCAATCCTATCCCATAAGACATCGCCCAGCTTCCAGGGAATTGTTGCCTCTAGGGTTAAGCTTTTATTAGTGTCTTTTAGAATCCAAGATTGAGTGCAAAAGAAGTGAATTCAAGTTACTAATTTAATTCTGAGACAAATACTTCCATCATTGGACAGGAGCAGAATATAGAACTTAACATTTACATAGATTCGTTAACTCAGCACACTATCCTAAATGTCAAAACCAAGTGGTGAAGGTTGGAACTCTGAATTCAAGCCCTTACATGCTCACTAATTTTGTTTTCTCTTGATTACAGAACTATCGTACCACCCTCACTCAATCCCTATCTATGAAGTGGAGGTGCTGGTGTTGGACTGGAGTGGACAAGGTCAGAATTCATATGACACCAGCTTACAGTCCAACAGATTTATTTGAAAACACAAGTTTTCAGAGCTTCATTCCTTCTTTAGACTAACATCTAAAGAAGGAGTGAAGTTCCGAAAACTCGTGTTTTCAAATAAACTGATTGGACTATAACCTGGTGTCGTGTGATTTCTGACCTCTATCTACGATCACAGAGGAACCACAATTAATACCTTCCACATTGAATCGTAATACAATTAGTAACAAGGGTAAAAATGGCAGGCTTTGAGCTGTAGGGGATTGAAGTTCTTCCACAACGATTTGTATTTATATCGACCTTTAACAGAATAACTCATCATTCAATGGTATGGAACTTAAATATTGCTGTAAAGAGTGAGATGTTGCCATGAATCTAACACTCATCAGGACAAACACAAGAATGCCACATTTCCAATAATCACAATTCATACCACAGGAGAAAAAGGTAACAACTTGTTGGCAAGTCAATTCTGGTTGGCCAACATGTTACCACGGAGGGTGCAGTTGGGACATTCAGTCACAATTGGCTTGCCAATCAATTGGTGCCCTTTTCTCTTATAGAGTAAATTGTTTGATTGCTCAAAATTTGGCATTCTTGCATTCTATCCTGATGAGAGCATGACATAAAACTTCTGCTTTCTTTTCAGCAACAGAATAAATCCTCTGATTCGCCTGTAATTTCCAATTGTTGTCTCATGAGCATCCTTTAGTTTCTTCTCTCCAGCATTGGCGGTCGTGCTTTCAGCTGCCAAAGGCCTTAAGATCTAAAAATCCCTCCCTAAACCTTTTCTGCTCTCTACCTATTTCCTCAATTAAGCAACTCTATTTCTGAAGAAGGGCCTAGGCCTGAAACGTCAGCCTTCCTGCTCCTCTGATGCTGCTTGGCCTGCTGTGTTCATCCAGCTCTACACCTTGTTATCTCCTTAACGCGTACCAGTTGGTTTTCTGTCCTAATGTCTCTGCTTTTCTGGAAGTCATTGTGGCAGTGATTCACAGGTTTACAGCACAGAAGGAGGCTATTCAGCCCACTGTCTCCATGCCTGCCAACAAAGATCTGACCACACTGATTCTATTTTCCAGCTTATAGTCCCGGAGGCTATGGCAATACGAGTGAATATCTAAATTTGGCTTAAATATTATGAGACCTTCTGACTCAACCTTTCAGGTAAACTCCCAATATCCTCTGATCAAAAAATGTGCTCCTTAACACTCCTCTTACGCTTCAACATATTACCTTTAATGTATTCCCTCTAGTTATTGACCTCTCTACAAATGGACAAAGAGCCTTCTTTATACACACTATCGCCTTCATAATCTATACACATTTATCAGGTCTCCTCTCAATCTTTGCTGCCCCAGCATCTCCAATTATTTATTTAGACCTTCCTGCCCATGCAGCATCCTGGTAAAGCCCCTCTACACCCTTTCTTGTCCTATCACATCCTTCCTATAATGTAATGGTGACCAGAACTGCACACAGTATCCCTGTGATGGCCCAACTGGGATATTATACATAAGGTGTAGAGCTGGAGGAACACAGCAGGCCAGGCAGCATCAGAGGAGCAGGAAAGCTGACGTTTCGGGTATGGATCCTTCATATCTGAGACTCCAGATTATCTCAGACTCCAGCATCAGTAGTTCCTACTGTCTCTGGGATTTTATACAGTTTCGGCATAAACTCCTCGATCTTGGATTCTTGGCTAAACAAAGCCAGTGTCCCATACGCCTCACTCTGGCTCGGAGCCAGGGGTTCTGGATTCAAGTACCATTCGATGGCCGTGAAAGTTAGGCTCAGGATGTGATGTGACAGGTTGTTAATGGGTCTGCTAATCTTCTGGGTGCCTCACCAAGACTGTCCCAAAGGGGAATAAACATACTTGTGAAGATATGAAACAATGTCTCATTATGCATCTCACTATGTGAGGGCACCTCCTGCCAAGCACCTCAGGATGCTTCACTACATCAAAGACGCTGTGAACATAAATACAGTTTTCTGTTGTTGACAGGGCCAGGGATGGGGAAGAGGTTTGGGGGGGCGGGGGTGTACAGCCATGGGTCAGCCGAATGTGGGACAAGAAAAGAGAAGCAGAGTTATTGAATGGCACCCCCAGAGAAACAGAAGGTGTTAGGACATTTTTAAAAAAAAACAAATAGCCATGGAGAAATTGTCACCGTGGCTGATGAAAGGAACTGTCAGCAGGGGGGTAAGGCAGGTCTGGCTAAAGCTTTGACACAGACAAATCCCTCCATAGCCACAGCTGAACAGCAGATGCTGGGAAGGGTTTAATTGACTTGTTAATTCAGCACGCAGGATGCTTGATTAGATCTGACACAGCTGCCTTTTGTCACTTGCCCTGTCGTTTCCATTAGATGAAATAGGCACACCTGGTGCGAGGCAAGAGAACAGTATTGTCCGTGCTGGGGGGCCCAGGCTGTTGCAGGGAGCAGGCCGAGAGAGAATGGGAAGTTTGGTCTGTGTGAGTTGGGGGGAGGGAATAGTGTCACAGGGAGTGTACAATTCCAGGATCTGGACAAGACACACAGGTCTCCCAGTATCCCAGCAGAGCTCCTTGCTGTGGGGAACGGGAAGTGTTGCAAGATTTAGTGAGAGGGAAGAACTGAGTAGAGAAATCATGCTGGGAAAATTGTTGGGATTGAAGCCGGATAAATCCCCAGGACCTAATAATCTCCATCCCATTGTACTCAGGGAAGTAGCTCTAGAAATATTGGATGCGTTGGTGGTCGTCTTCCAGAATTCTAGATACTCTGGAACACGCCCCTGCAGATTGGAGGGTGGCTAATATCACTCCAATATTCAAAAAGGGAAGGAGACAGGAAACAGGGAATTACAGACCAATGAGCCTAATCGGTAAGTGGGGAAAATTCTGGAATCCACTGTCAAGGATTTTATGGCAGAGCATTTAGAAAGCAGTGGCAGGATCAGATAGAGTCAGCATAGATTTATGAAGGGGAAATCATGCTTGACAAATCTGTTGGAACTTTATGAAGATGCAGCTAGTAGAGTTGACAAGGGGAAGCCAGTCAATGTAGCACATTTGGACTTTCAGAAAGTTTTTGACAAAGTCCCACATAAGTGCTTAATGTGCAAGATTAAAGCACATGGGATTGGGGGAAGTGTATCGAGATGGATAGGAAACAGGCAGAGAGGAAACAAAGGGTAGGAATTAATGGGTCCTTTTCAAATTGACAGGCAGTAACTAGTAGGGCACCAGAGGGATTGGTGCTGGGACCCCAACTATTCACAATACATATCAGTGATTTGAATAAGGGAAGAAAATGTAACATCTCCAAGTTTGCAGATGATACCAAGTCGGATGTGAGTGTGAACCGTGACGAAGATGCAGAGATCCTACAGCATGATCTGGACAGGTTGGGTGAGTGGGCATACCAATGGCAGATGCAGTATAATTTGGATAAATGTGAGGTTAGTCACTTTGGAAGCAGAAACAAGAAAGCAGATTACTACCTGAATGGCTGTAAATTGGAGAGGGGAGTGTGCAGTGGGACCTGGGTGTCCTTGTGCACCAGTCGTTGAAGGTAAACATACATGTACAGGAGGTGGTAAAGAAGGCAAATGGTATGTTGGCCTTCATTGCGGGAGGTTTCGAGTACAGGAGCAGGGATCTGTGTTGTTGCAATTATTCAGGACCTTGGTGAGACCACACCTAGAATATTGTGTACAGTTTTGGTCTCCTTTTCTGAGCAAGGATGCACTCGCTCTCGATGGAGTGCAGCGAAGGTTTACCAGGCTGATCCAGGGATAATGGGTCTGACGTATGAGGAGAGATTGACCAGGCTGGGATTGTTTTCACTGGAGTTCAGACAAATGAGAGGGTGGATCCCATAGAGACTTATAAAATTCTAATAGGACTGGACAGGGTAGATACAGGGAGGATGTTCCTGACGGAGGATGTGTCCAGAACCAGGGCTCACAGCATGAGGATTAGGGGTAGACCATTTAGGACACAGATGAGGAAACATTTCTTCACCGAAAGAGTGGTGAGCCTGTGGAATTCATTACCACAGGAAGTAGTTGATGCCAAAACATTGGATGTTTTCAAGAGGCAGTCAGATATAACACTTGGGGAAAATGGGATCAAAGGTTATGAGAAGAAAGTAGGATTAGGCTATTCAGTTGGATGATCAGCCATGATCGTGAAGAATAGTGGAGCAGGTTCAAAGGGCTGAATGGCCTCGTCCTGCTCCTACCTTCTATGTTTCTGTGTGTTACTCACTGTAACTCACTCTCAGGTACCAATATCCTTTCTGGACCTTACTCCAGGTTTCATTACTCTGCAACACACACTCCAAGCTCTCTTTGTAACTCGCTCCAAAGTATTTATTACTCTTAACAACTCAATCCCAGCCATTTATCACTTTATGTGACTCACTCCCTCTATTAATATATCTTTGTGGCTCACTCCTGAGGATTTGTTACTCTCTTGTTGAGAGAGGTATTTATAGGATCTCTCTGTATCTCACTCCCTTTTATTTATTACTTCCTGTGTAACTCACTCGTAGGCATCCGTTACTCTGGTTACCTTGTGATATGATGGTAGTGTGTTAGTAAATATCACTGAACTAATAATCCAAGGATTTGGCAACATGGATTCAAATCCCACCATAATAGCCGGTGAGATTCAGTTATATAAATCTGGCCTGAAAGGCTAATCTCTGTAACGATGACCATGAGCCTATCAGTTGTTGTTAAAAACTCACTTGGCCTCATGGGCAAAGTAAAAGATCTTCCAAGTACTCGAGCAAAACTGGAAAATGGATGGTCTGAACTGAGGTTCTGTTTTCAGTCAAACAAGAGAAGTCAGACCAGTTTGACTCATTCCCAAATTTGACCTATTTTTCCTTCTGTTATAGCACAGATGCACGGTAACCCAGTGGTTAGCAATGCTGCCTCACAGCACCAGGAACCCGGGCTTGATTCCACCCTCGGGCAACTCTCTGTGTCGAGTTTGCACATTCTCCCCATGTCTGCGTGGGTTTCCTCCCACGGTCCAAAGATGTGCAGGCTAGGCGGATTGGTCATGCTAAATTGCCTGTAGTGTTCAGGGATGTGTAGGTCAGGTCGGTTATAGGGGGATGGATCCGGGGGCGAATGCTCTGATGGTCAGTGTGGACTTGTTGGGCCAAAGGGCATGTTTTCATACTGTAAGGAGTCTATGATTCTGTAATAGCTTGCATGCTGCAAACTGTATATTTGTGAGGAAAGGGGAAGAGGAGATATAAGGGGATTAAGAGAAGGGCTGTGAGCCGGCCACATTGCATATCAAAAAGAGGAAGGCTGTTTCGCTTCTCAAACCTGTCCCACCATCAATGACATCATCCCTGATCCGCTCATAACCAGCCATCCCTTCCCAGCCTGGTCAAGGAAGTGGAAACTCACACAGGGTGCCCATAAATAAACCAGCATTCAGAGAAAACAGCGTATAAAACCTTCAAAGACAGCAGAGTGCCAGAGGTCTGTGCCCACATCCTGTGTGGAAATAACATAACCTATGTTCTTCCTCAGGAATATTTGTTTAAGGAGTTTGTTGTGCTGACAAGCGAGGGTGGGGGGAAGGGGAGCCGAGATTTTATTCACTCAATTCCTATTATTTCATTCCTGGTGTTCCGGTTTTCTGCTTTCATCTTGCGTTCCAATCTGAAATCGTCTGTGGTTGCCCGTTGGCAATCTCAATCTTACTCCCAGAAACCCACTTGGCTGTGCCCACAACCCCTGCCCTGCCCCACCCACCGGAATCCACCCGCCTGTGCCCGCTTACCCCTGGAGCTCCGCTTATCTGTGCCCTCACCTCCTCCTCCTATCAGAGTCATACAGTGCATTAAGGGCACATTCATCCTGTTGAGTCTATACCAACAATAACTGCCACTTAAAGGTGCATTAGTCCCACATTCCTGCACTTTTCCCATATCCCTGAATGGCACTGGGATTGATCCAGAATTTACCAACTTTTGAAGTCCTGCTCTTCAATTTCCTGCTTGCAGGGTCACATTTTGGGGACGGCACACATTCTAGATCTCATTCTAGATTTCCCTACATGAGGAAATATCCTCTCCACATCTACTTAGCCGATCCTCTCTAGCATATGTAAACCTCGATTAGGTCTCCTCTTATTTTTCTAAACTCCACAGAGAGTAGGCCTAAATTGCCGGATCTCTCATCATAAGATAAACTCTCTCATCTCTGAAATCAGTCTAGTGAGCCTTCTCCAAACTATCTTCAATACAACTACATCCCTTCCTCAAGTAAGGGGTCCAAAACCGTATGAGATACTGCAGGTGTGGTCTCATTAATGCCTGGTACGTTTGCAGGGTGAGAAATCACACGACACCAGGTTATAATCCAACAGGTTTATTTGAAAATACAAGCTTTCGCAGGTTCGCTCCTTCCACTTCCCTACTTTCACAAACTATTCCTTTTGCAATAAGTTACAAAATTCTACTTGTTTTACGTTACCAAAATTCCACTTGCTTTGCCTGTTACCTCCTGTACCTGCATGCTAGTTTTCTGTGATACAAGTAGATCCCTCTGCACCAAAGCACTGTACCTTGGAAGGATCATTATATGGATAGAAATAAAAAACACAAGAGGGGGAAATACAGTGTTGAGTGTGGATTATAGGTCCCCAAGCAGTCATGGGGAGATATCGGATCAAACATAATCAAATTTCAGAAAAGTGTAACAAATAATAAGGCAGTAATTGCAAGGGGATTTTAACGACCCTTTCTTCTGATTCATTCATGGGATAAGGGCATCACTGGCTGGGCAGCATTTATTGCTCATCCTTAATTACCAGTTAAGAGTGAATCACAATGCTGTGGGTCTGGAGTCACATGTAGGCCAGACCAGATAAGGATGGCAATTTGCTTCCCTAAAAAGCATCAGATGGGTTTTTTCCTGACAATCAACAATGGATTCCTGGTCATCATTAGACTTCTAATTCCAGAGATGTATTGAATTCAAAATCTACCAAATACCATGGCAGGATTGGAACACAGATCCCACAAAATTACCTGGGTCTCTGGATTAACAGTCCAGCGTTAATACCACTGGGCCATTGTCTCTCCAGGTGATCAAATGGGATAGTTTTTGTAAGCAAGGTAGGAAAGGAATAAAATCATTACATTGCATCCAGGCAACATTTCCTTCAGCCAGTAAGACAAAAGCCCGACAAGAGAGGAGACTGTACTGGGCCCAATCTTTAGAAATAAGCTAGACGGAAGGAAGATGTATCAGTAGGGGAACATTTTGGAAATAGTGACCATAACGTAGTTAGATTTAGGATAGTTACAGAAAAGGATCAGGAATAAAAATTCCAAACTAGGGAATGGCTAATTTTACTAAGGCAAGATTTGGTTCAATTGCACTTTTTAATTTTTATTTTCATTTTTATTTAATGAGAAAACTGTGCCAGAGCAGAGAATGACGAATGATTTATTTATTGTCACATATATCTTGAAGATACAATGAAAAGTGTTTTGGCACCACTTTCAGTTACAATTAGGATTTAAAAAATTACTTAAATAAGAACAATCAGTCAATCACGACCTGTGTTCTAGAGACCGTGAATCGAGAAGGACATGGCAACATCTAAAGTTCCCCTCTGAGCACTCACCAACCTCACGTCCTTCAGTGTCACTGGGACAAAATCCTAGAATTCCCTCCCTAATGGGATCTAAAATGTTCTCTACACCCAAGGACGACAGCAGTTCAAGAAGGCAGCTCACCACCAGCTTCTAGAGGCCAACTAGGAATGGGCAATAAATGCTGGCCCAGCCAATGATTCCTGCTTTACGTAAATTAAAAGAAATTGACCTTGAAAAAGGAGCTAAAAAGGACAGAAAAGGCATGTGTGTCCTCAGACAGAGAAAATAAAAGACAATTTAATTGAAGCGGCTTTCCCCAACTCAACAAACTCAGCACAATTCTGCTGAACTTTTCAATTTCTCTGAGTATCTCTCTGAACACTCTGCTGGATTGGAGTACAATCCTGAAAATAGGAACAATCCTGCTGGTATCAGAGATAAAAGGTACTGCAGATGCTGGAGAATCCGAGATAACAAGCATGGGGCTGGATGAACACAGCAGGTCAAGCA